>JAVJIX010000013.1:7172500-7505000 GCA_036785185.1 Paratrypauchen microcephalus | reverse complement strand
AATGGTATGCTATCCACATAAACACACACATAAATAAAATGTTTCCAAAGAGATTTGCTCATTGACTTGTGGCTAATCAATTCCTGAGTTGCATCTGTTGATGAAGGTTGGGAAGTCCAGACAAAGATATATGTAGAGATCAATAGAAGTGCGATGGCTGGCTTCTGACTGACGGTCAGAGCTCCAATGGGAGCCAACATTTACACAGTGATGGAGCAGGCCTGTTGGACATCTCAGCAGAGCCTTTGCTCTTCACAACAGCACTCACTCTGACAGCTAGAACTGTCCCTCACACACAAGCAGGAATTACAGCATTGTTTTGAGAAAGATAGTGAGTTCTCACTTATTTATGTTTTGAAAATTCAACTACAAGAAACTCCACTATTACGTATTTAATTTTATTTATGCCAGTGGACTCTAATTTACAATATTTCTTTGCTGAATTAAAAATGAAAAAAAAGAGTCTTTTTTCACATTTGGACATTTTTGGTGGTCTTACATGCAGATGAGTATGATAGACAACGTTTTTGGATTCACTATGGCTGCGAAGCAATATTCATAAATTTAATTTACACTCTGCCCTTCTATTATTAGTTTTGGGTGTTATCAAATAGGATTGCTTCATCTTATTATATTTCCAGGCTTTGCCGTTGATATTCAAATTCAATAACATGGCCTGCACTAAGTATGTGGCACTAATAAATGCCACTGGATGATGCATATGAAGATAGGGCTCAGTGTAGAAGTCACAGCGGGCAATAATACAGCAGAGTGTCTTTCGAAGGTGAGACATGATTCTTCCATAGCTCCTTACTGTTGGTTCCTGCTGCTCAGGTGACCTACATACACAGACACAAGCATGCTATGCTTACATTTCCATATATTTTATGAACCTGATGAGACCCATCTGGAAAATGCACAGAACAGTTTTATTACACAGTATTGACACAGTAAGGCCGAGACCATCCAAGCAGCTGCTTTGCCCACTGTGCCCTCTCAGAGGAGAGGTGACCAGTGAGCTGTTCTCTCACCTGGATGTCCCCACATACTTCAAACTTGACTTCTCTTCTTCTTTCCTTTTTATCAGTGGGACCTGACTACTGCTCTTGCAAAAGGTTGCAGATTAGGAAGCTTAGCCACAGCATTGAGTGACCTTTACTTTTATTATGAATATTTCATTTTCATCATTATTATTGAGTGAAATCTATGCATATGATCAGCACAATGGATTTCTTTTTCATTAGTTGTCTAAAATGCCAGTCAGTGAATTGAGGGGCAACTGGGGATGTCTGCCAGATTACTTCCTCCCCCACTGAAGGGATCTGACAATTGGAATTAATATGCGTGTAGCTTTCTTTCTCCATTTGGTAGCTGAGGTTTTCTGCGCAACTTTATCAGGGGTAACATTATCAAGAGCTTTACAGAGAGCTTCTTCATCATGCTCACATCCGAGTCTGCCCAACACTTGTCACTGTCAATCAAAAGGTGATAATACACCCATGATTCTCTCATTTGGTTTAATAAAATCTCCAGGCTTATTTGAACTGCAGTCATTGCAGCCAATAATTGCTGCATTGAGGTTTAGCCAGGCCATAGCCTTAGGGATAAGAAAAGACTATTGCTATATGAAGGCTTTGGCAGATATTTTTTTAACCTTTATTCCCTAGTTGTTCATATTTTTAAAATGCATATTACATCTGAATCTACGCTTGGCATTTTTATTCAAACTAATGTTGTTATTAAACATTATGTGGACATGGAGTCATCTGTTTCAGCTCCTTTATGTCGGATTGACCGTGGAGGTTACGCCAGGGAATGGCCCGTGTCATTTTTAACTGTCATTTATGGCCAAGTGCAGATTGTATTCAGAGAGCCTAAAATTCTCAGATGAAATTGACTGCTGCAAAAGAACATATTTCATCTCAAATTTACATTCAGGAAATTGCTTAGGTGAAGCCAGAAAATGCTGCTGAAACAACAAAGTCTTCTATCCCGGAAACAGTCAAATCCAATAAGTTGCCAATGACAAATTGTATGCCCTGGAATACATTTGGAAGTATTGCTAAATGTAGGCTCTATTTAAATGTGTTTGTCCAGTGTTTTCTAAATGCTATTTTGTAACAGATAACACCTTTCTTTTTAATACGATCTGGGAATCCTTTGTTGCACCTTGTTAATGGCAATCACACAATGCAAGTCTCTATTTCTTATAACTTGGCGTCCAAATCATGCATACATTTCTACATGTAATATGATAAGTTTTGTAATTGTGGCGGCACGGTGGCTGAGTGGCTAGCACTCATGCTTCACAGCAAGAAGGTTCGATCCCCGGGTCGCCCAAGCCTTTCTGTGTGTGTTCTGTGTGGAGTTTGCATGCATGGTCTGGGTTCGATCCCCGGGTCGCCTGAGCCTTTCTGTGTGGAGTTTGCATGTTCTCCCCGTGTCTGGGTGGGTTTCCTCTGGGCACTCCGGTTTCCCCCATCAACTCAAAACATGCTCCAGGTAAAATCCTCCAGCTTAGGTCCTGACGAAGCCGAGCAATAAGATCATGGAGATGGGTCCCCGGGCGCCTGAAAGACGAGCTGCCCACTGCTCCTGAAGGATGGGTCAAATGCAGAGAAATAATTTCCCTACGCGGATGAATAAAGTCTGTCTTCTTCTTCTAAGCATTTTTCTAATTTCATTCCTGCTTCGAAGGCCCTTGTGAGGACTTTCCTCCCATTCAAAAGATATACTATTTTGATTTGAACTGGTTAATTACTATAGGACCGTTGCTATAGATTGAAAACCACAAATATCATCAAGTCTTGTTCTAATCATATCAGCTGTTAGCTGTTCTGGCAATATCTTACTTCATTTTTCTGTACAAAAATATAATCTGGATTTCAGAACAAAGAGAATAATACCAATTTCAATACCACAATGATAAAACTAAAACCATATTAGATTTGTGGACTTATATTATTCCGGAAAGGTCAAAGTTTATGGAGGAGCAGCGGCTGTACTCCAAGTCCTCCGAAGTGACCATAGGAGCCCACAGCCACCTGTGGAGGAAATGTAAATTTGAGCACTTGTATCTGAGATCTTGTACTTTTGGTCAATATTTATATTCAAGAAAAGGTGAATATGAAAATAATGAAATATTTTGTGTTAGAAATTTGTTTCATGTGAATACTGGTATGTAATAAATATAAGTGGTATGTTTGCTACTGTATTTTATTACCACTAACATGTATGTACGTGTGACCACAGGGGTGCACATAGGGTGGCCTAATATTGAATCTCAAGGCCTATAATTTGCACAAATGTGTCCCACCACAGACTTCAAGCCCGCAAGTCGGCATTACAGATTCTCAGAAAATGCGTACAGGAGCATTTACCTAAGATGGCATTGTGGCATTTAATGTCACAATGCCATCTTAGGTAAATGCTCCTGTGCAAAAGCAAAACACAGGTCCATTTATAATGGACAGAGACAATGATTAGGTTAAGTTAATGGTTACGTTAATATATTAATTAGTATTAGTATTGGTTAGTTCAATGTATCACAATAAAATATGCACATAGAACATATTCCATGAGTCAGTTGTTTCCCTTAACTTGTAGATTACAGTAGTCCAGTTTCACAGTTCATCTTGAATGTCCTGAATATACAGCCACAATGTATTTCATTCTTTACCTTGACCACTCAACAAGGCAACTTTTAACAATTTATTACAATAGGCCTAAAGCAGTTGCTGGTCTGTGTCAGGCAGGTGGACATTTAACACAACATGGGCCTGGGAAATGCTACAATAATAAGACAGTTACCTTAGCTGGAGGATTTCATCTATAGAGCTTCTGCACCCACATGACAAAATTTGCTAAATTTGCCATATTGATTTGCAAGTACTGCCACCTTAACGTGGTGGAGGGATTTGAGTTCCCGAATGATCTTGGGAACGATGTTGTCAAGGGCTTCATGGGTCACCCAAGGCAAACAGGTCCTGGGGGACGGGTCAGACTAAGAGCGGTTCAGAAGCCCTTTATAAAGAAAAACAAATTAAGGCCAGTTATGTCACCCAGATTGGCATTACTGGGGCCCCACTCTGGAGCCAGGCCTGGGTGGTCGACAGTGAGCACCCAACCCAGAGGGTGACCTTCAACTCTCATCTCCGGAAGAGCTTCACACAAATCTCGGGGGAGGCTGGGGACATGGAGTCCGAGTGGGCTTTGTTCTGAGCCTCTGTTGTCGATGCGGCCACTTGTAGCTGTGGTCGTAAGGTCTGTGGTACCTGTCACAGCTGCAATCCCCAAGCCCGGTGGTGGACACCAGAAGTAAGGATGGCAAACCGTCCAATGCCTCAGGAGGGGGAAGCAGTGCTTCACCAACACTGTTTACAGTGCAGGTGGAGAGCTGTTGACCTTGACTGGGGATGTTGTCGGATGGTGAAAGGAATACTTTGAGGATATCCTCAATCCCACCATCACATCTTCTGAGGAGGAAGCAGAGGCTGGGAACTCAGAGGGACTCGTCCATCACCCTGGCTGAAGTCAATGAGGTGGTTAGCAAGGCTCCCCCCAATATTTTTTTTTTCCAATGAAGATTGAAAACCAATCTTAATTGGTTTCCGTGGTCAGCACGGTGGGTGAGTGGCTAGCACTCACACCTCACAGCAAGAACGGTTCGATCCCTTTTTCCTTTCCTTCCTCCGGTTTCCCCCATCAACCTAAAACCATGCTCCATAGGTAAAATCCTCCAGCTGAAGTCCTAACCAAGCCTAGCAATAAGATCATGGAGATGGGTCCCCGGGCGCCTGAAACATGTGCTGCCCACTGCTCCTAAAAGGATTGGTCAAATGCAGAGAAATAATTTCCCTACAGGGATAAATAAAAGGATAATTAAAAAAAAAAAAGTGTTTCATGACAGTATCCTCTAGACAGGACAGCGCCAGCTCATGCACAACATCACAGTGCTCTGATGAGACAAAATGCTTCAACTGTAAATTTTTTTTTTTTTTTTTAATGTTTTTTGGAGATGGAATATTTCAAGCAAATATGATTAAATGTTAGTAAATTGCCTTGAACATATAAATCCCCTACTTTCTGTAGACCTTGGTCTGCCCAATTCTTGAAACCACTGTCTGCCCTGCCCTGGGTAAACCACATATTTCCCCAAATGAGAAAGAACCGAGTGATGGAGGGTGTATTACCAATATGTTTATGAACTTTAAACCAAATACTAACTATATTAGTATATAGTCCCTCCATACCTGTCTAACCTCATCCACATCTCCACACCTGCCCGCTCCCTCCGCTCCTCCTCCTCCCTGCACCTCACTGTCCCTCCTGCCCGTCTCGTCATTATGGGAAGCAGAGCCTTCAGCCGCTCTGCTCCCCAGCTCTGGAACTCCCTCCCCCATCATCTCCGCGACACACACTCACTCTCACACTTCAAATCTCAACTCAAAACTCATCTGTTTAGAAAGGCCTTCTCACTCTGACCACTCTGACCATAACTGCACTGTCTTTTAATCTGTATCTGTTTTTAAAATGTATTTTTACAGTTTTTATTTTGTTTTATCTTGTTTTTATGTACTGTATTATTTAATTAATGTATTTAATAGCTTGATGTACGGCGACCTTGAGAGCCTTGAAAGGCACCTAACAAATAAAATGTATTATTATTATTATTATTATTATTATTATTATTAATATCATTATTATATTTTTAACAAAATGGTTAGTTGATAAAAGGAGAAGTTCAATTTGTCAACTGGATAAAGTTTGTTTGGTTGAAAACGTTTCGCCGCTCATCCGAGAGGCTTCGTCAGCTCTCAAAAGGGTTAGTTGTTTTTTTTTCCATTAATGTCTTAATATCTGCAGAATATAAGTAAAGGCTTAATGGCAGTTTAGATAATGATTGTTCAATAGAAACTCATGCTGGAGAGGATTTTGTAGAGAAATAAAACATAGCACATCTTAGTTGAGCGGACCAGTAATAACACTGAAAGCAAGGCATCTGTAAGCCAGACCCCCCAGGATTTCGCGGGCATTTTTTGTGATTGTTGCGGGCTAAAATGTTTGAATTTGCGGGAGCTTTTCCAAAAAGTTGCGATGAAAGTTGCGGTGCTTTTAAGGTTTTTGTTGCGATTTTGTTGCGGGAGGAAGTAAAAGTTGCGATAAATAGTTGCGATTTTCGCTTTTTGTAATTAAAATTGAGTAATATTTTGAATACTGAGTTATTACTGACATTATTACTGACAAAGAATAATACAAAGACACAGAGATCACAGATATGGTCCTAAAACAACCTTACCAATATCGAAAATAAATTACTACTAGGAGGGGAACTGTTTCGCGCGGTCTTTTGCTGTTATTTTAGTGGGCAAATGGCGCCGCAGACATGTTTCTTTGCCATTAGAAGCCGTGTCCCAATTCCCAGAGCGCGCGGCTCGGAGCGTGGCCCGAAGGGCATGTGCGTCACACATTTCGACAGTACACCGGCGCGACGACTGCTGTCCCACTTCTTTTTTGTCCCATGCGCAGTTAACACGCGGTCCGAAGACCGCAGTCGTTAAGCGGTCCGCGGACTGCAGTCGGGGCTGAGCAAGTGTGACTGCAGTCTGAGCCCCCTTCGGGCCGCGCTCCGAGCTGTGCGCTCTGGGAACTGGGACACGGCCACAGTTTTGTTTCGTCACACGGAAGTAAGGCAGAATGTTGCGGCTTCCAAACTCAAACCTTTTAGCCGCCGAGAATATGAGGTTGGGTCCTATGGCTCGCAGATTTGTGACGCGCAAAGAGGAGGCTATGGTGACAGATACGTTGAGATCCAGATATGCGTTTTGTGCATTTATTACAAAAAGAGTGCACACAGCTATGACAGCGCAGCAGGATGAAATGGAACTCATGAAAACCAGCAGGATGAACAGATTAACGTGAAAGATGCGGTCAACAAAAAATACGGCTACACCCCAACCCTGACTCTCTCTCCTCTGTGACAGGTGAGCGCGCGCTTTTACACGCACACATCCACACTCACGTGAACCACCGCCTCTGCCGTGCACACACACACACACACAAACGCACCATGCATCTCATCTCAGTTATGTCTCCTACACAGAAGGAAGTTGATCGGCGTTCAATACGTCGCCGATGATTGGTCAAAATTAGTAAAAATTGCGGAAAAGTTGCGGTGATTGGTCAGAATGGCAACACCGCACTGAATTCGCGGGGATTGGCTGAAGTTGCGTTGAAGTTGCAAATCGCAACATCGCGAATTCCTGGAGGGTCTGATAAGCCACCTCTATCATATGGCAGATACAATCATTTAAAGGGATATGCCACCCCCAGGTCAAACTTGGGCATCTCCCCACAGTCCAGAGACTAAAATAAGTGATGGAAAGCGTTTTCCTGGTCACCCAACCATTGTCCGAGTCTGTCAGCACTGACCGTCGCGCGCAGCTGCAGCTACTCCGCGTTAGACTGGAGGCTAACATCGCCAGAGAAAGATTTCGGCCAAAAGGAATTAATTTGCTCGATGCTTTTCCCAATTACTTTCTGTGTAGTGCGCATTCATATCGAGTGCAAATAAATGTGCAAATCAACACGGAGAGCTTGCCTTGGTCATTTTGGGGTGGGAACTATTTTTCAGTGCGGAAAAACAGAGCCGAAGCACACACCACGCTGCGTAACGGGAACTCCCAACGTGGTGCGTAACAGGGATTCCCCTGTGTGCTTCGGCTGTGTTTTTCCGCACTGAAAAATAGTTCCCACCCAAAATGACCAAGTCAAGCTCTCCGTGTTGATTTGCACATTTATTTGCACTTGATATGAATGCGCACTACACACAAAGTAATTGGGAAAAGCATCGAGCAAATGAATTCCTTTTGGCCGAAATCTTTCTCTGGCGACATTAGCCTCCAGTCTAACGCGGAGTAGCTGCAACTGCGCACGGCGGTCAGTGCTGACAGACTCGGACAATGGCTGGGTGACCAGGAAAACGCTTTCCATCACTTATTTTAGTCTCTGGACTGTGGGGAGATGCCCAAGTTTGACCTGGGGGTGGCATATCCCTTTAAGTCTAGATTTTCTGTTATTCCAGATAAATCTACAGAGTACACTATTAATTTCTCTAAAAAATGATTTTGACAGTGATTTTGAAAGTGACTGAAACAAATATAAAAATGTTGGTAAAATTGTCATCTTAATTAAGTTGATTTGGCCTATCATTAATAAGGGCATTATTGTCCATTTTTCAAGTGAGTCTCGTACATCACTCATCAGCGGGTCATAATTTGCATTATTTGCTTATTTGGGGAGTAACTCTAATTCCAAGGTAGGTAAACCCATCTCTTGCATTGTAGAATGGAGTGTGCATGACCGGATGGGTCCTCTGTTCTTCTTTTTTAAAAGTATGGAGGATTTTAAATTGTAATACTGTATCTGGAGAACTGACCAAATTTATCAATTAATTGGAAAATTGTTGGAATACTAGTTGAAAGATTTGACAGAAAAAGAATCACGTCATCGGCATATAATGATATTCTGTGTTTATAGCCTCCGATACTTATTCCTGAAAGATTTGCTTCAGTTCTAATAGACATAGCTAGGGATTTGATGGCTAAATGAACAATAACAGGGAAAGGGGACAGCCCTGTCTAGTCGATCTAATGTTATCTGTCTTGATAAATTGTTATTCGTCTTTACACAAGCTGTGGGACTAGTGTATAATAATTTAATCCATTTTAGAAATTTTATCCCAAGTCCATATTTCGGTAACACATTAAACAAGTAAGGCCACTTGATCCTATCAAATGCCTGTCTTGCATCCAAAGACAGAAGTGATGCATCCCTTGTATTATTTGTACAGTGAATTATATTTAGGACTCTTCTAATGTTGTGAAATCCTTGATGGTTTTGTACAACCCCATTCTGGTCATTATGCACCAAATGGGAAATGTATGGGTTTAATCTTTTAGCAAGAACTTCACACAATATTTTTGTGTCAAACCCCATGAGACTAATAGGCCTGTATGAAGAGCAATCAGTAGGTTTTTTTTTGTTGGGTTTTAAAATAAGGATTATTGTACTGGTACATGTGGTACCCTCACAGCTATTGAACGAGTCTCAAGCATGTGGTTCTCTTTTAGGCCTGTGACCCTTGCTGAAATCTCGGCACTGGTGACCAAGATGAAACCCTCCTCTTGTTCATCAGATGTCCTTCCTTGTAGACTCTTCCTTGAAGTGTTTGAGGTATTTGGCCCCTGGGTGACCAACATGGTTAACCTCTCTTTGACCTCTGGTGTGTTTCCCAATGCTTTTAAACATGCCATAGCGCAGCCGTTACTTAAAAGAGCACGTTTGGACCCGACAGTTCCAAATAATTTTAGACCAATCTCCAAGCTCCCATTTCTATCCAAGATTCTTGAGAAAGTGGTTTGTGAACAGTTGATATTTTTTCTGGACCAAAATAACATCCATGAGACATTTCAGTCTGGTTTCCGTAAACAACACTTTACTGAAAGTGTCCAGCGGCATTATGATGTCCGCTGATTCTGGAGAATGCACTGTTCTGGTTCTCTTGGACTTGTCCTCAGCCTTTGATACTGTTGACCACCAGGTTCTGCTGAGAAGATTGAGGGATCTTATAGGTCTGTCAGGGTCAGTTCTTCAATGGTTTTCCTCATATTTGTCTGGCCGGAGCTTTAGTGTCTCAGTTAATCACATAAGGTCTGAGACTGCAGACTTATGGTGTGGAGTCCCACAAGGCTCCATCCTGGGTCCTGTTCTGTTTTTGTTATATGTGACTCCTTTAGGAAAAATCTTCCAAAGATTCAGTGATGTCTCCTACCACCTATTTGCGGATGATATTCAGATTTACTGCTCCTTTAAGCCGTCTGAGATCCAGAAGCTTGATTCCTTTCTTAATTGTTTGGTGGAGGTTAAAAAATGGCTAACCGATAACTCTCTTCAGCTAAATACAGACAAAACAGAAACGCTGATTATTGCCCCTGATGTCTCAATTCCAGGAATTAAACAGCACTTGGGTGACTTAGGCCAGTCTGCTAAAACGAGCCTCAGAAACCTGGGAGTTATCTTTGACAAAGATATGTCATTAGTGCAGCACTGCAATCAGCTGACAAGGAACTGCTTCTTCCAACTGAGGAAAATTTCAAAACTCAGGAAAATGGTGTCACAAAATGATTTGGAGCTGATCATTCATGCCTTTGTGTCGTCACGTTTGGACTATTGCAATAGTTTGTTTTCTTGTCTGAACAAGAAGGAGCTGTCTCGACTGCAATTAGTCCAAAACTCTGCAGCGAGAATTCTGACTCGTGTAAATAGGAGGACTCACATTTCCCCTATTTTAAAGGAGCTTCATTGGCTGCCAGTGTCCTATAGGATACATTTTAAAATTTTGGATTTAACTTTTAGAGCTTTGCATGGCCAGGCTCCCTCATACATCAGGGATATGATCCAGCCTTACTCCCCTGTCAGGGCTCTGATGTCTGTGGATCAGAATCTACTGATGGTTCCACGCATGCGTTTTCGGACCAGAGGAGATCGATCCTTCCAGGCTGTTGCTCCTCGGCTCTGGAAGATCTTCCACTCTCTGCGTTCAGTTGAGTCTGTTGACGCTTTTAAAAGCCAACTTAAGACCTTCTTTTTCAAGCTTTTGGTTACTGTTTCTTGGCTGCTGTGATTTTATGTTGTCTTGATCTTAATCACTGTCTCGATCTTTTTATATTTTTATATTTGTATTTTGTATATTTTGTATTTTAAGTCTTGTTGTGAAGCACCTTGTGGCTCTTGTCTGTGAAAGGTGCTATATAAATAAAATTTTACTTACTTACTTTACTTACTAGTCTTAAAGTCAGAGGCAGGATACCATTATTTAATGAGTCCACGAACATATTCAGAAGTGGAGTTACCAACTGATTATGAAAGATTTGTAAAACTCTATAGGAAGGCCATCTGGACCTGGAGCCTTACCTGAATTAATGCTCTTAATGGCTTGTAATACCTCTTGGACAGTAATGTCACTATCCAAATCCTGCTTCGCCTCTTCTGCAATAATTTTAAACTCAAGATGATTAAGAAAATCATCTCTTGTATAATGATTGGTAGAATTCTTTAAATGCATTGTTAATTTGTTGTGGATCATTTGTGATATCTCCTGATTGCATGGCTATGCCATTAATAGCCCTTTCAGATTCATGGTAAAAGGAGAAATTCAATTTGTCAACTGGACAAAGTTTATTTGGCCGAAAACGTTTCACAGCTCATCCGAGTTGCTTCGTCAGTTCTGGTTAGAGTGCTGATGGACACTGCTTATATCTAGCTGCAGGGAGTAGTTCAGATTCATTTTTTTTTTTAAATCTCCATGCTAACAACTTACCAGCTCTTTCACCCTGGTCATAAAAGGTCTGGTTCAACCACAGTAAACTTTGTGCTGCTTTATCAGCTGCTAATTTATTGCATTCCGTGTTTTGGTTTTTCAGGGTCGTCTATTATTTATACCTATTTCTAATGCTTTTATTTGTTTCTCTAATTTAGTCATTTTTTCTCTTTGTTTTTTGCTTTTAGAACTTGTAAAGCTTATAATTTGCCCTCAAATATATGCTTTAAATGCCTCCCATCATATGGATGCATTTGTTTGATCAGTATTCGTCTCAAAATAAAAATGAATCTTGTTCTCTATGTATTTGACAAATTAAGGGTTTTGAAGCCCTTTTACTTGCATACACCAGATAGGAGGAGATCGTATCAGCTTGTCCACAAGTACAGACATTGAAATAGGGGAGTGGTCGCTAATAACTATACAATGATACCAACAGTTTGTAACTTTTGACACCAGAAATAGTGATGTGAGATCTGGACTTGTGTATACCTGAGTAAAATGAGTACTATTTGGCTTAAGTTTTCTCCAAATTTCTGTCAAATTTAAATCAGCCATGTATTGCATTATTGTTTTTCTACATTGTTTTCTAACAGGGGGTTCAAAGTACAATTGAAATGCCCACCAATAAATTTTAGACCATGTAATGAGGACAGGGTTTAAAAAAATCCTCAAAAAACTTGGGATTGTCCTCATTAGGCCCATAAACACCAACCAGATTCATTGCGAGAGAGAGCACACTACCCTGAGCAATAACAAATCTACCTTGAGGATCCTGAATAGTTTTAGTAAGATGAAAAAGAATCATTTTGTGGATAAAGTTTATGTATATTCTGACCTGGCCATCTACACCAATAGTAATATGCATTTCCTGAAGAAATATTATTTTAGAATGTAAACTTTTAAGCCTGTTCATAACCTGCTTCAATTTTGACAATTTATTAAGTCCTCTGACATTCCAGCTTGTAATTCTTAAATCAGACAAGTTTGAGCTTTCCATGGTTATCCATATTGAGTGTACAAGAAATAAATAAACAAAAATAGTAAAATATGCAAAAATAGAACTAAACATATAAAAAATATATAAAAGCCCGCTTGGATCCCAACTCCCTTCCCTTACTTACCCTGAAAAATATAAGAGCAAGTGTCAACAAAAAAAGGAGTGACTAAACTGTGCAGACACCTCTCTCAGGCATCCCATATGGCCTCCCCTGATCCTGCATCATAACAGCTGCTATCCGAAAATAACTTTATCCCAGTCTATTGACTTGTAAAGCATACTATACATGACACTCTTTTAACACTTCAGTCTAAAGGTAGGTGCATAACCTAAAATGTCCACCAACTCTGGCAATTTAAATACAGATACCAAACATCTATTGAAAAATAATAATTATTATAATAATAAAGCATTAAGTGTATTATATACACGTCTATATGTTAAAGGGATATTCCAGGATTTTTGACATGGGGGCTCATTTTCGAGTTAGCCAGAGTGCTGCAGAGATGTGGAGACACTTTTTAGCGAATTTCATGCAGTCCTTCCAGCTGCAGAGGTTTCAGTTGCTAGGCTAGCGCAAGTCAATGGTAAATGGTAGCCTGATTTTAATCAGGCTTACCCACTCCATAGTGCACCCAAAACAAGTCAACTATAATGCCAGACTGTCGATGTAAATGTCTGTGTTGATGGAACAATTTTAGAAATATAATCAACCTTGTACTTTGTAAGGATTTCTGTTCTTATGCAACAGCGCGTTTTTTTTCCGATCTAGCTAGGCATGGGCGGAATGATATCACCTTGCAGTTAGGTTTCCAGCTGATATTTGTTTACAATAGCTGTCGTCGTTAGCCGTAGAGTACAGTAGCCTGCCCTGTTCTACAATTCAGACATGGTGACTTCAGTGACTTTTTCCCCGGGGGGGGTGCGAGCAGTAGTCGAGTTATAAAATGAAACCAGGGGGGATGGTGGAAGGGCAGGGCAGAATTAGAAGGTACTTTGTTAATATGGAAATGCTTTTATAACTAAAAGTCCATATTATCATTCAATAATGCACAGGATAATATGTTATCACACACAGTCTTTGTTTAGTCTTGGTTTAGTCCTGGTTTAGTCCTGGTTTAGACCTGTTTTAGACCTGTTTTAGTCCTGGCTTAGTCTTGGTTTAGACCTGGTTTAGTTTTGGTTTAGTCCCAGTTTAGTCCTGGTTTAGACCCGGTTTAGATCTGGTTTAGTCTTGGCTTAGTCCTGGTTTAGACCTGGTTTAGTCCTCGTTTAGACCTGGTTTAGTCCTGGTTTAGTGCTGGTTTAGACCCGGTTTAGATCTGGTTTAGTCTTGGCTTAGTCCTGGTTTAGACCTGGTTTAGTCCTGGCTTAGTCTTGGTTTAGACCTGGTTTAGTTTTGGTTAAGTCCTGGTTTAGTCCTGGTTTAGTCCCGGTTTAGTCCTGGTTTAGACCTGGTTTAGATCTGGTTTAGTCTTGGCTTAGTCCTGGTTTAGACCTGGTTTAGTCCTGGCTTAGTCTTGGTTTAGACCTGGTTTAGTTTTGGTTAAGTCCTGGTTTAGTCCTGGTTTAGTCCCGGTTTAGATCTGGTTTAGTCCTGGCTTAGTCTTGGTTTAGACCTGGTTTAGTTTTGGTTAAGTCCTGGTTTAGTCCTGGTTTAGTCCCGGTTTAGTCCTGGTTTAGTCCCGGTTTAGTCCTGGTTTAGACCTGGTTTAGATCTGGTTTAGTCTTGGCTTAGTCCTGGTTTAGACCTGGTTTAGTCCTGGTTTAGACCTGGTTTAGTCCTGGTTTAGTGCCAGGTTAGTCCCGGTTTAGTCCTGGTTTAGACCTGGTTTAGTCTTGGTTTAATCCTGGTTTAGTCCCAGTTGAATCCTGGTTTAGACCCGGTTTAGACCTGGTTTAGTCTTGGTTTAGTCCTGGTTTAGTTCTGGTTTAGTCCTGGTTTAGTCCCAGTTGAATCCTGGTTTAGACCCGGTTTAGACCTGGTTTAGTCTTGGTTTAGTCCTGGTTTAGTTCTGGTTTAGTCCTGGTTTAGTTCTGGTTTAGTCCTGGCTAGGTCCTGGTTTAGTCCTGGTCTAGTCCTGGTTTAGTTCTGGTTTAGTCCTGGTTTAGACCTGGTTTAGTCTTGGTTTAGTCCTGGTTTAGTTTTGGTTTAGTCCTGGTTTAGTCCTGGTTTAGTTCTGGTTTAGTCCTGGTTTAGTTCTGGTTTAGTCCTGGTTTAGTCTTGGTTTAGTTCTGGTTTAGTCCTGGTTTAGTCCTGGTTTAGTGCCGAAATAGAAGCAGAAATAATCTGATATGACTCACCCATAAAAACACGGTCACTCGTATCCATGTATGCACGTGTCACGGTCTTTAATAATCTGGAGCTCCGGAGAAAAGGACATATCCCGAACTTATCCCGTGTCCCGAGACGAGAGTTCCTTCTTACGTAGCATTAACGTAGCAAGTTAAGGATTCTTCTTCTCTTGGAAATGCCGCGTAAACATTCACGCGGCTCGCTCACAGCTGTGAGCGATCGGCCTCACAGCTGATCGCGCAACTCGAGTACTGGTGTGTGAGTGACTTTTTTTTGCTGAAAACGCGCGGTGCCTGCATTAACTTACCGATTTGGGCACAGAAGCGCTGTGAACAGTGACTACAGTTTTGAATTGCTTTAAAAAATTTCAGCGTGAGAAATACCATGTGTGGCGTGTGAGCGTGTGAACACGTCGAATTGCGTGTGTCACACTCTCAAAGCGTGAGACTTGAGAGCCCTGCATTAAGTCTACTGAAGTTACCTCTGCTCCATGGTCATGTAAAACAAGTTAGTTTAACAAGAAGTCCTCGGCCTTTTCTGGTGTAATAAAGAGGACTATACTCCCATTGTGAAAAATCCTCATCTTGCAAGGGTGTACCTGGAATCCCCGGAAAGATCCAGTTGAATGGGCTCCTCGCCTTCATGATTTCTGCTGAAAAGTCCTGTGGTCCTAGTGAGTTATAGTGTGGTGCTTGGCTGTTCAAAAAATAAACTCATGGTCCTGAAAGCGCAGGACAAGACGGATAAGCACCACTCTGTTTTGACCCGGTCTTGGTTTTCCCAAAGTGCACTACACTCTTTCTAGAGTATACTTGGTGGCAGCATCAAGACCCATCCAGAGCGGCGTCATATGTTCAAAGTTCAAGTTCAAAGTCAGCTTTATTGTCAAAAGCCATATGTACAGGTTGCACACACAGGATTTGAAATTGCAGCGCTCCCTAGGCCCACAGTGAACTTTAAACATAAAATGCCTAAAACATAAAATATACACACAGCAATAGTACAATAGGCTTGTATATAATACAAATAGGCCTAAGTAAAACACACAATGTGTACCATAATAATGCTATATGCTGGATAGAGTCAAGCATAGGCTGGTACCTTCAGCACCCTCGGGAATCCCCACGAGTCATAAGTTCTTTCTGGGCCCACGGTTAAACTCCAAATAGGCAATCCACATTGTCGCAACAGCGAGCCCAGATTTCACACTTTCCAAACTATCGTTGGCAGTTCCAATGCAGCTTTCAGCTTCTGTGAGCCACGTAGCATTAGTAGATGAGAGTAGAAGGCAGACTTGTGCACCCTCAGTTGTACGTTCGTGTAGTTTATCAAGCTTGCCACCAAAGCTGTGGATGGTGTCTATTTTTGTGTCAGTCGTGTTGATTTTGGTGCTCATTGACTGCAGCTCACTTAACACTACAGCTAGCTCCCTCTGTGAACCAGCCATGGTTTTTGTAGCATTGTCAGCTAGCGCAGCCGGTGCAGAACTAGTTTTGGGCTTCTGAGTATGACCTGGAACTAATTTCACAATCTTTAATCGTTATTTGTTTAGACATAGCATGGACATGGTGGAAAACGTCGTTTACCAGGATTTCATAACTTTTAGTTGTTGATGAGATCTCACATTAGGCTGCCATCTTCTTCAGCAGCTCCGCAGCACCAAACCTGTCCTGAGTATCTTAAGTCTCTGGATATTGTGGGTCTGTCTTGGCTGACACATCTCTATGACATCACATGGTGGTCGGAGACAGTACCTCTGGACTGGCAGACCGGAGTGGTGGTCCCTCTGTTTAAGGGTTCAGAGGTTGTGTTACAACTACAGAGGAATCACAGCCTCCCCGGTAAGGTCTATTCCAAGGTACTGGAGAGGAGAATCCGACCAATAGTCGAACCTTGGATTCAGGAGAAACGGTGTGGTTTTCGCCCCGGGCGTGGAACACGCTCAGCTCTATACACTCCATTGGGTGCTTAAGGGTTCATGGGAGTTTGCCCAACCAGTCCACATATGTTTGTGGATCTGGAGAAGGCATTTGGCCGTGTCCCTCGTGGGGCCCTGTGGGGAGTGCTCCGGGAGTACGGGGTCCGATGTCCTTGCTGTCCGGTCCCTGTATGACCGGAGCAGGAGCTGTGTTCGCATTGCCGGCAGTAAGTCAAACCTCTTCCCAGTGCATGTTGGACTCTGCCAGGGCTGCCCTTTGTAACCGGTTCTGTTCATGGTATATATGGACAGAATTTCTAGGCACAGTCAGGGACTGGAGGGGGTCTGGTTTGGGGACCACAGAATGTCATCTCAACTGTTTGTAGATGATGATGTCCTGATGGCTTCATCAGACCAGGACCTCCAACAACCGCCCTAGCTGGGATGAGCTCCTCCAAATCCGAGGCCATGGTTCTTG
The DNA here is from genome assembly GCA_036785185.1 of Paratrypauchen microcephalus. Classification (NCBI taxonomy): domain Eukaryota; kingdom Metazoa; phylum Chordata; class Actinopteri; order Gobiiformes; family Gobiidae; genus Paratrypauchen; species Paratrypauchen microcephalus. The sequence continues at coordinate 7,487,928 of JAVJIX010000013.1, read as the reverse complement.
ACTGAAAAAAGGTAACTTGCCCTCTCTGGGTGGGTGGAGAGGTCCTGCCTCAAGTGGAGGAGTTTAAGTATCTCAGGGTCTTGTTCACAAGTGAGGGGAGGATGGAGTGTAAGATTGGCAGCATCGGCAGTGGCAGTCGGGCCGTTGTGATAAAGAAGGAGCTGAGCCAAAAGGCGAAGCTCTCAATTTACCAGTCAATCTACGTTCTTACCCTCACCTATGGTCATGAGCTTTGGGTAATGACCGAAAGGACAAGGTCGCGCATACAAGCAGTCAAAATGAATTTCCTCTGCAGGGTGGCTGGGCGCTCCCTTAGAGATAAGGTGAAGAGCTCAGTCACATGGGTGGAGTTTGGAGTAGAGCTGCTGCTCCGGATGTCTCCTGGATGCATACCTCGTGAGGTGTTCCAGGCATGTCCCATTGGGAGGAGGCCCCGGGGAAGACCCAGGATACATTGGAGGGACTATGTCTCTCGGCTGGCCTGGGAACGCCTTGGAGTTTTCCTGAAAGTGCTGCAGGAATTGTCCGGGGTGAAGGAAGCCCTGCTTACACTGCTGCCCCGTATAAGCGGATAAGACCCGGCCCCGGATAAGCAGAAGAAAGTGGATGGATAGATGGACTTGCAAGCAGCGGCAATGAATGACAATGAGTCAGCTTTTGGACAGTTCACTACTGTGTTCACTACTGTCTCTACCGGATAACAAAAATATGGTTGTATCAATAACACATCTGTGAACCATGAGGGAAACCATTTTGCATAATATATATCTTAATGGCGAGGAACAAAGCCTATTTTCCCAGTGTACATTTCCTGACTGGATATTCTTAGTTAGTGCTGTGTTGGATAAGAAACATCCACTAGTGGGTCATGCTCCTAATTCAATCACCCAACTTAATTAGACTCATTAGAATATTTGTTTGGCCAAGCAAGGTCATGACAGTTGATTAGAAACAAAAGTGTTTGCAAAGACAAAGCCTCATTACAAAAGCACTGGTGTGGATATTTGGATCCTTGTTTGTGTCAGCCAGTTTATCTCAATGTCAATGGAGACAAAGCAAGCATAAAGTTATTTGTTACAAAGATCTTTGATTTGTAATTGTCAGAAGAGAGATGTGACCTTGCCCTTACTGAACTATTAAGCCAGGACACTAATTACAACTGCCAATCAATTGTCTTTTGGTCAGGATAAACTCAGATAATGAGCAGAGTCAATATTTTTTTATACTATTGGACATTGTCATATCTGCTACTTAATGGAAGCACTCATGTGTTAAATTACTTGTTTTCTTGATGACAAAAATAATTTATGAAAATCAATTAGCAAAATAAATTGCCACTAAAGTCTGGTTGACAGAGTCTTATGTGAACAAGACAAGACATAGCCCCATTTATTTTCTTTATTTCAGCAAGGCAAGCTAAGTTTATTTGTAGAGCACATTCTCAAAGTAATTCAAAGTGCTGTACAGAATAAGACATTAAATACAGTACAAACTAATAAAAACATAAATATCAATCAAGGCCTGCATTCTAAAGCCTGGCACTGGTATAACTGTTACATAGTGCTTAGTAAAGGAAGAGAGGCCAAAGTACTTTGAAAACAAGGGACCAGTTGTATTTGATCATTTTTGGTTGATTGTTTTCAATGCTGGGCAGTAACCAGTTACAAAGCATTACAGTACTTACAGTTGAAAATTAGATTGCCCTACATTAGTAAGTTTTAATTATGCTTACTATTTCCTTGCCATAGAACTGTGTCTCATAAAACAGTAGGCCTAAAAAACAGTATGGGATGTCATACAATTATTGGTGTATGGAGCACACCGTGTGTCACCTCTGCTTGAAATATAGTTTCTAAACTAAAAAGTTTAATTAGCCTAGTGCAGTGCTTCTCAATTATTTTCTATGACGCCCCCCCTAGGAAGAAGAAAAAAATTCACGCCCCCCTCCCTGTGCACGACTATTAATAGTATTATTTGTCTAGAAAATTATTAGTACACCTCTGCATAACAATGTATCATTTTATTAACATTAAAAACAAAAAAAGAAAGAAACTTCCAACAAACACTGGACTCTTTTTTGCACTGAGGACTCAAATATTAATGTGCTTTTAATGCAGCTTTGTGCACATTTGTTTACGTTTTACAGAAACGAAACTTAAAAACCACATGGTCCATTTGCATAAACTCAAAGCTCAGTGGAATATAACGTGTTTTTTCTGTGACAGAGGATGTTCTGCTGATGGCAAGTCTGTTCTGTGCGTATATCGCGTATTTAAGGTCGCCGAACCCTGCCCCAGAGCGACAACAAGAGCGCTACTGCCAACTACTGTTGTTGATGTGCAATTACACTTTCGTTCTAGTACAGTATGGCAAAAAAGCATGTTTCCCAGGGTCACACGCGCCCCCCCAGGGGGGCCCGCCCCACTATTTGAGAAGCACTGGCCTAGTGTGAAGAATGAATGTTTGTTATTATAGACTACAGTGGTACCTCACCTTATGAAATTAATTCGTTCCAGAAGTGGTTTTGGAAGTTGAATTTTTCGTAAGTTGAGTAGCTATTTCAATGGAAAAAGCCTGATTCGTTCCAAGGCCCCGTTCCAAGTTTTTTTTTAATAGTGTAACTTTTTTTTTATAGTGTAACACTGTGTTCTGCGTCCTGATTGGCTAAGAGACTGTAGACCCAGGATTAAACGTGGACTAAACCAGGTCTAAACAAGGTCTATACCTGGACTTGACCAGGACTAAACCTGGACTAAACCAGGACTGGACACCAGGATTAAAGTGTCACGTGCGGGTCTATTTCCTGGTTTCGTGCTAGCTCTGCCGGTGTACCTCACGAGTCACGGCTGAGGCGAGCAGCGAGGAGGGGAGGAGATGTGCCTCCCCTCGGGACGGCACGCAGTCCGAGCGCATGAACGAACGCATGCAAGAGCCGCGGTGGTTTAATCCTGGCTTAGACCTGGTTTAGACCTGGTTTAGACCTGGTTTAGACCTGGTTTAGACCTGGTTTAGACCCGGTCTAGAGGAGGCACGGTTTGAGCACGGGTCTCGTGCTCGCAGCCCCGCGTCGGGTCATGCTGCGCTATCACACAGGTGTCCGCGCGCAGTCTTCTCCCCCCTCCCCCTTCCCCCCACACTTCACTATTAATACATTTTGTTGAAAATCTATGAAAGTTTGAGTGTTTAAATGAGAGAAATGTGAGAAAAGTTTAAATCCAGTCTGAGAAAAGCGTATAATGTGTGTGGCTGAGCGCGAATTATTTGAATTTTTGATATTTCGCGTTTCGTAACTTGAATTTTCTTTCGTATCTAGAGACCAAAATTTTACGTGAAGGCGTTTCGTAACTTGGAATTTTCGTTTGTTGGGTCTTTCGTAAGGTGAGGTACCACTGTATGCTATAATAATCAGTAATCAAATTACATCCATCCATTTTCTTTCACTTTATCCAGGGCCAGGTTGCAGGGACAGTAATCTGAGCAGGGACTTTCAGACTTCCCTCTCCACACACACCAGCTCTTCTGGGGGGGACCCTGAGGCGTTCCCAGGTCAACTACCAGACATAGTCCCTCCAGCGTGTCTTCCCTGTGGCCTCCTCCCAGTGGGACGTGCCCGTAACCCCTCCCCAGGGAGGCTCAGCTGGCTCTTCGCAATGTGGAGGAGTAGCAGCTCTACTGCCGAGTTCCTCCCATAACCCAAACCGGACCCCCTCTGGACCCTGGCTGCACCAGATGATTACTTTTAATGACAAAAGAGAATTTTGTGCCATTCATTAGCATTAATTCACCATTACCAAAATGGCATCAAATTTAGTCATGTGGACGCAGGAACTCTACATATCAATGTGTGAAGAATCCCTCAGTTGTCCAGGTAGAATCCATGGCAAAAGGAGAAATTCAATTTATTTGGTCGAAGATGAGACTTGAATTGAATTTCTCCTTTTGCTCTACATACCAATATTATTTTGGCTCTCTAAAGTGCTGGTGGACACTGCCTTATATCTGTCTGAATTCGACCAAATTTTGTCCAATTTACAAACAACGTTTTCACCTGGACGACTGAGGGATTCTTCACACAAAATAAAAGGCCACTTTTGGTCTAATATAACATCATGTCCCCATGTGAGAGTAGGCTGACATAATTCAAGTAGGCTTATCTGAATCAATATTCAAAAAGGTTTGATAATATCCTATTTCACGTGACCGAGTACGAGTGGAGCTCATGATGGAGCTCATGATGGAGCTCATGATGAAGCATATGGTGGAGCTCATGATGAAGCTCATGGTGGAGTGGTACAAAGTCTACTGAGATGAGCCAATGGAGGCCAGACATTTTAGCCAAGACCCGCCCCTTATTAAGATAGGTTGAACTCTCTCCTCTGACTGTCAAATCGCTTAGCTAGCAAGTGTTAGCCGGATCTGATCGAAACTACGGTGAAAGGCATGGAAAACTAAAGTGCTTCAGTCGGACAGCAGGTATAATGTGGTGATTTGTTCATGTTTACGTCAGCAGTGTCATAGACCAGCGGTTTATTCGTGTTTTACTGGAAAAAAACCGTATAAAATGAACATTGTTGTTGTTAGCCATACCTATACATCTCGGTGAGAAGCTAGCTGTGTTTTAGCACAAACGGCTACACTCAAGGAGCTGTATTAAATGTTCATATATGCCCCTAACCACAAGGTTTACAATGGTTCACATTCACGCTAACGGATTCAAATGTTTAATTTGACTTATGTTAGCTACATGTTGGAAAAGCAAACCTACATTTGCAGTTTGCTAGAATAGCACGGGTGTCTTGTTAAACATTTGTCTAAATGTCTAACTGAATATTGATCTAGGAAACTTGATCGAAACTTGCAAAACAAAATGCATCCAACTGTCGAATTGCCAATTCTTGTCTTTTCGACTAAAGAGATATTTTAGGCTTTGCCAGCTTAACCCATTACTAAAGGCTAAGGTGCTAGCGTTAATTTACAGTGAAATATTGCTGGTAAACAAGTTAAAGTTTGCAGTGTTCCAGTGCTTTCTAGTTTAGTTTGTGTGCTAGGAAAGACTGCTAAGCTAACATGTCACCTGTTTTCTGTACAGCAGTGAAGGACCTAGATGGAGTAGGGCCTAACAGGACAGCTCTACAAGTGATGAACTTAAACCCTTTCTGGAGTATGTCTACTAATACAAGCCGCAAGGTAAGGCTTAGCACACGCTCACCTGGCTTCATTACTCTATGACAAAGTATTTAAAATGGACAAGTACTTATTGGTTCACGTTTTTCTCTGCAGTGCAACATTTTATGAAAGTTTTGTTTACTTGGAGAAGGGCTTTTAGTAAATGCAGCCTGTTGCATATTTTAGGCATGGGTGTGAAATGTGGTTGTGTGTCAAGAACAACTTCCTGACATACTCGCATGATCTCATGCAGTTGTTTACAGCAACTACTTGATTTAAAATTGTATGCAAATATTAGAAAGCTCATACAGTACAGTAATTTTAAGATTCACCAACATGTTTTCTGTCAGCAGCATAGGTCTGACAATGAAGAACAGGGTGGACATGGGGACCACAGAAGCAGTCCAGCTCGTCTGCCATTTGGTAAAAAGCAGCTTCCTGCTATTCCCAAGAATGCAGTCCCCATCACTAAGCCACCCTCAGCTACAACCCCTGTGCAGTCAACAAATGGGACTCATGCCTCCTATGGCCCCTTTTACTTGGAGTACTCACTATTGGCAGAGTTGTAAGTGATTATTCATGTCACAACACCCGATACACACCTGTATTTGTCTCAAGCTGTAACTGTGTTGCCTCTTATAATTGCTCTTTTGCACAGTACACTAGTGATAAAACAGAAACTCCCAGGCATTTATGTTCAACCATCCTACAAGTCAGCTCTGAGTAAGACTTTTTTCTAAAAACAAACACTTTAAACACTTACTACTTGTCACATAAATCTTAATTTTTTGGTTTCCCGTTTTCAGTGTGGTTTGGTGTCATATTTATCAGACATGGCTTATACCAGGATGGTGTCTTCAAATTCACTGTGTATATTCCAGACAACTATCCTGATGGAGAGTGTCCTGTGAGTATGGATCTTGGGGTACTGTCATGTACAGAGCACCTGTTCATTAAAAAAACAAAGTCTGCTGTTGGCACACACACATGGTACAGCTATTCTTGATTATTTTGTTTAAGTATACATTTGTGTTTAATTTGGCAGAAGTTAGTTTTTGACATCCCTGTCTTCCATCCGCTGGTTGATCCTGTATCAGGAGAGCTTGATGTAAGAAGAGCATTTACCAAATGGAGGTGTGTTAAATTAATTTAATAATGGTTTTCTCTGACTTGCATTGCACACTTAAAATTATGTTGGTGTTGCAGGCGGAATCACAACCATATCTGGCAAGTCCTAATGTATGCACGTACTATTTTCTATAAGATCAACACCACTGAACCACTTAATCCAGAGGCTGCTGTTCTGTGAGTTGGAATAATATGGTCACACTAAAAAGAAGCCAGCTATGAATTTTGCTCTGGTATTCCTAAAGCCATTTTTTGTCTTTCAGATATGAAAAAGATGTGCAACTTTTCAAAAGCAAAGTTGTAGAAAGTGTAAAACTATGCAACAGTCATCTTTTTGACCAGCCTAAAATAGATGATCCATATGCAATAAGGTCTGTGTTTTATTTATTGTTAAGGAAGGCCTTAGTTTTTGTCTTTTTTTTTCTACTGTAATTTGTATACATTAATTAACATGTATTAATTTTCAGTTTTTCTCCATGGAACCCTGCTGTTCATGAGGAAGCTAAAGAACGAATGTTTGCATATAAAGTAAGTTTCACTAAAATAAAAGGTTGGGTCTTCTGAGAACAGATGGTTACAGTGGGGCCATGGACCAGTACCTTGGGATTCTGCTCTATTCTTGTTATGTAATTAAAATGTTTTGATGTTGCTTAGAGACGACCTGAGGAGCAGCACAAGGGGACGCAAGTGTCAGGATTGTCTTGGGTGAAGCCTGGATCGACTCAACCGTTCAGTAAAGAGGATAGTCCTTCACAAAGCTGAGACTGCAGTTTCACTCTTTGGCCACTAGATGGAGGTACTGGCATAGGATACTTTGCCACAGCTGGTTTTATGGACTGGTCCTTCAGTGGAGCTTTGTGCTATTTCTCAGCTTTAAAAGCAGTTTTGGGGATATTTTCAACCAGCTTTATTATAAGATACAAAGTCTATAACGTGTAAACTTTGACAGATGGATGTTGCTAGAAGGCAATAATGCAATCAAAGATCATCTTTATCAGCAATTATTTTTAGTTTGGTTGGTTACCTTAATCTTGTTATTTAGTCTATAAAGGTGGCCTGTCACAGTTCCTCAACATCTACTATGGCTGTACAACTGACAAGTTTTATTTTTTTGTATATTTTTTTTTTAAAAGATCATTTTCTTTTACTGTTGAACTTTGTCTTACATAGTTTATAATATAAAAGTCAGAGTGAAAGTGGAGGATTTTAAATGTGTTTAAATAAGTGTGTATTTTATTTTTTATTTTAAATATGTCATTGGCTTATGACATGACTTGGCTTAAGTTTTGTATATATACAGGTAAAATGTATTTTGCATCAAAGTTTAGATTTTTCAGATCTTTCTGGCTAGCATACTCAACATGAATAAACAGTTTGGTTATTTTGGATGTTATTTAGAAAGTATTTTCATACTTTTTATTTACTTGCAGATTTGGCAGTACGCTACTCTACTATGGAAGGGTTTTTAAAAATCTATTGCAAACTACTGCTTAAGAACAAATTCCATTAGGCCTAATGCTGGAGGTTAAAAAGACCTACTCTTTACATATCGCCTTTGCAATTATGTTAGGGAAAACTAGCTTTACTTGTTTATTAACATGACAAAATCAGTGTACTGCATACTGCTGAAAGGGGTACGCACTGTGTTGCTTCATCCAACATAACTGGTAGGTTGTATAATCAATATCTTTTTTTTTCCTTTTAAGTCAATAAAGGGCAAACTGGTTCTAATATTTTTTCTCATGTCTGAATAACTTTTTTATTGCATAAGATTTCCTTATTTCACTTGGATAAGAGACAACCTCTAGTCTAGTCAAGACAACGAGCATTTTTAGAATAATATGTTAACATTTTCTTCACGGATCAATTTTAGTTAAACGAAAGAGTTGATGTTTGTAATCATTTGATTTTGCTGTGGTACATTGTCCAGTAGATGGCAGAAGGTCCCCACAGAGCAGGTCTGTGAGTGGAGTAGTCCTCGGTCCATGTGCGAATGGAGAGCGGCCTGTGATTGGCTCCGCTGTGGACGCGGCCATCTTATGCGCTCGAGCGATCGTTCGTTACTTGGTAATAACTGATTATGTCGATTTTACGATAAATGGTACGTAGAAGTAGATAGTGCTGTCTCGCTGTACTCATATCAACTATTTCATATGAGCTAAAACAGACAAAAGTGTGCCGTCCTGTTCGGGCCAACCAGGGCGGAAGTATGTAATATGCAAATAGCGCGTTATCACAGTCACGTCAGCAGCGCGGAGTCGCTGTGCCGTGGCCGCCAGCACAAGAGTACAACTACAACACAACTTCGCACATAACACTCTCGATACACCGACGTCTAGTGACGGCACTTTCGGCTTTGTTTCAGGTGAGTCTAATTACTTTTTGTTTCGCTTTTTGAGACATGTCGTGAAGTCGCAGACATTCGATTGAATGTGGAGCGGAGCTGTCAAATGTGTGACAGTCGATGTTGTGTGTTCGCCTCAGCTGATGACACACCGCCTCGCTCGCACTGGATCTTGTCGTCAGAAAAAGCCTGTTGGTGGCCAAAGTTGATTGCGTTCTGCACTTTACACTTGGAATTAGAGGAGTAATATTCAACGAAACGCACTGTTGCCGGTGTTAAGATTTCATAAAACCTTCTGATTTATTTTACGGTGGTCCTGAACTGACAGCGACCACGGGTAACGTGGATATCGACACATATGCGCAACTTTACTCACTGATTTGAATTTAAAGTTGACTTTTCAGAATAGTCGATTTTCGACCTCTTCATCTTCCTCGCCACCTCCTCCATCTTCTTCACATAGGAAGAGTCACGACACCTTTTGATTCCCGTGAACAGCTCGGCCAAGAACACGTGTGTTAGATGGGGCTTGCGTTTATTCCTAAACTCTACGCACTGTCGCATGTTTTTATCTACTTTTTGTTACACTGATTGGAGTTATATCGAAAAAAACGTCATATCGCAGCTTGTTGCGCGCTGTGCGGCGAAGCCATTGCGGGATGATGATGAAGAGGATGCACTGGAGGTCGCTTTGAAAAAAGGTAGAGAGTAGGGCATACTATTAACAACAGAATATAACACTGCAAACATATTGTAGTAACTTATTTTTAGGGTTAGAGATAACTTCACCCATTGAGACATAGGTTGACGCGCACAATTAGGCTATTTGTGGATCTTTTCCCCTCAACACTAAGATGCAACTGTAAACAGTTTCTGTAGACCTCTAGTCTAGTACTGTCCCAAGATTTCAAATTGGCGAATGGCTGTGATTTACACCTTAAGTTTATACAGTGCAAAGGAGTTGTTTACACTCCCATCACAAAGTAAATGAATGAAAAAATTAAGGTATTTCTCCACTTATTCTTTCTTGCATTTGACCTAGTAGGTCTTTTCAGACTTTATTACTTGGATGAACAGTTAGGTTTAAATAGGTCCACTCCATTGCTTAAAGGTGCAACATTAAATTAGTGGCTTGGTGTCTAAAACATGCTTGTCTCAATGTAGATTTTATTGCTTTGCTTAAAATGGTCTATGATACATCAACCTGCAGCTCAGGAGCTACCAGTAGCTCTCCACTCCCTTCCAAGTAGCTCGCCAAGGGATTTCTGCTTTATATGCATTGTGCTGAATAACTAAAATCTGATTAATTACCATATACATGCTTTTATATTGATGCCTAACTTGTACACTAATAAATGGATAATGGTTTATGATTTATAGGCATCTAACTGTACCCCGTCTAAGGCTTGCTGTGGCTCTATACTTTCTCAACTTCTTGTAACCTCTAAAATTAGTGTTTTGTAATTTGTGTTTTGTAAAGAAGCTCACCAGAGGAAAAAGGTTGGAGACCTTTGCATTAAACTTTCTTGCAGTTGAATACAGTAAAACATGCATTTCTGTCAGCGGACTCGCATAACTTTGCTTCATGGTGTCACTTGCTTGTCTCTCCATGGTGAAAAAAAAGTTTAATGCCATACTGTGAAACTTTCCAGGCATAACGATAACATCACCATAGAGACAAGCAGGTGAGGGCCCCTCCACCAAAAAATCCACCTTAAACTTGTTAATCAGTTGTAGTTGCTGAAGCTGTGCTCAAATATTTCATTTTTTGCTATTTTGTCAACAACCTAACATGTGGAATAATTAAAACTTTAATGGTTTGCTCTAAAGTCACAACCTCAACACCACAATGATGTCAGCCTTTCTGGAGTGATATTTGAAAAGAGAATGCTCATATATTGAAAACCCACATTGCAAACACAGTATAATACACATCACTGTGTAGAATAAAATTTGATTTTAGATTTACCAATGGGTATGAAATGATTTCAATGACAAAAATACGGTAATGAACTATGAAGGAGTAATGTGTCAGGTGTATGAAGTAATGTATAAATTAGTTGCATTTTTAAGTGGAGCATCTACTTAACATGCAATCAGCATGTCTGATTTGGATAATTTTGTATTTGTTAATGAGTTACTTTAAAAGTTATGTCATGGTTAGGTATGGTGAGCTCAGTATATTCCCCATTTTAAATCAGTTACCAATACATCCAGTGCCATCCATTTTCTCCAACTTTGTCCGGGGACGGCTTTGCAAGGCAGTAGTCTGACCTTGGATGCCTAGACTTCCTCTCAACATGGAGGAGCAGTGACTCTACTCCGAGCTCCTCTCATGTGACCTCACCTCATCTCTCAGAGAGCACCCAGCCACCCTGCAGAGGACAGTCATTTTGACTCACTTTGCCTTTCAACATACTCCTTTTTACACCATTAAAAATCTGACACAGCGACCGAATAACCACAGACTGCCCCGATCTGCATCCTTGACCAGCCAGGAAAGCCATTCTGCTCCAATCCAGATGGGTCTCAAATAGAGTGTGACAAACCACTATCCAAACTTGGAACAGGCTGAACACAGCCGCTAATGTGTGTAATGTGTCCTTCAAAATGTCGTTTCATAGAGAACAAACCTGAGGTAAATAAGAGTTTTGTGTTGATTTGACTGTTGATTCTGCAGAAATCTACACTATTTCTCAGTCCTTAATCCATAGTGCTTAATCTGTCATTCAAACCCATCTAAAATCAGGGAGACAGGATATGGTTCTAGACCCACACAACTTTGTAAAGTTTCTTCAAAGTGTGTCGTTTTGACTAGCCAGGTAACTTGTCAGTCTCATGCGCCATCATTCCATAACTCGTGAAAAAGTCCCTGAGATTCTTGAACTCCTCCACCTTTTTCTGGTCAAGGACCATGCCTGTCACTGCTGATTTTCATCTGCGGCGGAAACTCATTTTGACATCCAGTTCCAAAAGTACAAAACATCCAGTTCCAAAAGTACAAAAACAACATGGAATATTTAGTATAGCACTTTAAGTACATATAATATTGAATTTTACATGATGAAAAAAGACACTTTTTTTTACTTTTTATTAAAGTGAAATGTACTCTTAATTATAGAATCACTCACCTAACTATTACGCCAATAGAGCTTAATGTGAACAAATGCCTAAATACTACACTAGTGTGATACTATTGTGTCTGCACATGAACAACGTTTATTAAAGGTCCCATGGCATGAAATTTTCACTTTCTGAGGTTTTTGAACATTAATGTGAGCTCCCCTACCCTGTTTAGCCCCCCCCCCATGGTTAAAAGTTGTGAAATGTCTAAACTGAGCATTTGCGATCCTTTTCTGCGTTACAAAAAAATCGGAACTCAAACGGGCGATTTTGAACAAGGCACCTTATTGACGTCAGATCGAAAAAAGAAATGCAAATGCAGTTCCACCCCCGTCTGTCTGTACTCAGCGCCTCTGTAAATCGCGCCCAGAGAGTTTGGACTGCGAATGCGCTAGGCAAGGCGAAATGCGTTTTTGTATTTACCTGGAGGCACGTCCGAGTGTTTCTAGGCTCGGAAGTCCTTTATCTGAGCCTCTGGACCTTTGAACAGCAGTAGTTTAATTTTATTTTATGTGGAAATGTGTTTATTTTTCAATAGAACGCTTCAAATCTCTCCCCCGTGCAAAAACAAGGAAATGGATCAGCTGTGGGCTCTGAGCTCTGAGCGGAGAGCGCCCCCACCCTCTACTATTGGCCATCTCTTTTCTCCTCATTTGCATTCAAGCAACAACGCCCAGAATAAAGAGTTTGAGAGAGATATTTATGACTCTTTCTCATCTTATCTCTGTTTCTCATGCACTGAGTGTTGATTTTGAAGAAGGATTCATTTACAGTATTAGGGAACCATTAAGGAGCCATATAAAAGCATCAAGAAGTACCATGTCATGGGATCTTTAAGTTACAATCTGACAGTATTAAGGGCAGGCAGATCTGGATTAAAGAAACACAACACAGACAGGTATGACTGATTCAGTCATTAATAGAAAGGTCAAGAGACACAATATGAACAGAAGAAACTGAATTTATCTGTAAAGCTTGGGTACCCTACTTTATTCTTGTAAATGAGTACATTTAGTTTTTGTTTATTCCCCGTAATTATGAAAATAATATTGTAAAAGCACAGCACTGCTGTTGCCTTCATCTAATACTAAAACATTTCCATAATTGCAAACCCAAAAGAAAGAGTTGTGTGTGAAGTTACATTATGCTTGTTGGCTGTATAACGCTTGTTTGGTGTATTGGCTGGGTGAAAGTTTAAAAAATTTACATGAACATTTCAGATGTGCCAAGTTCTTCTCTATAGTATAATATTTGTAGTGGTACTTTTCATTACTCTTTTTGTTAAAAGTAACTGTATAATTAGTCTGAAAGAAAACTATGACAAACAAAGTAGTTGCCAATACAGTACAAAATATAATGCAGTGGTAATCCTTTAGGTTTTGGTAAAAGTATCAAAAACTAGATACTAATCAATACTAAATCTTGTATTGAAATTAGATACTCATTTGATCAGGTATCGATACTCAAAAAACTCACATTCACAGGACAGAAATGACCCTTTCCTGAATAGCTTTAGAATTATCTTGAGCTATACCTGAGCAAGTATAAGACCACATGGACTAGTATACCCCCATAGACCTCTATAGAATGTACCTGGACTGAGGGATTGTACAGATGCTATAAGACCCCATGGTAATGCATTCTATTGTTTATATAGTGTTTTTTTTTTAATTATTGTGGTATCGGAATCAGTATATTGAGTATGAAGTCTATTTCTTAGTTTCGAAATCGAGTTTGAAATTGTAGTATTGTGGCTGGAGTAATATTCTAGCATTAGCATTTTGACTTTTGTTGTCTTTTGTTGTAACATTTTCTAAAGGGGAGGTATTGCCTTTTTGAATAATATCTTGGACATTTTCTAATACTCCCACTTCCCAATCAATCATTATTGATTGGGAATCTGGGTTATTTTTTTTTACCTTTGTGTAGTGACTATAAACTGCAGTAATGAAAAATGGGTGCGGATCTATTAACTACGATTAATTTGATTTGTTTTTGCAGTATACATTTGTATAACATTTGCTTTATTTGCTATTTCTTTGTTTTTCTTAATCTCATTGTCCCTAGATTTTCTAACAATCTACCTTTTTCTTGACACTTTAAAGGGAAGTGTGAATAAGCTTTGGGCAGAGGCTCTGAGTGCAGCTCCAGTCAGTCAGCCAGCATAATGACTGACCTCAGTACTCTACTGTCATCTTCCTCTGGTCTGTGGTTGCACAGCGCAGACACAAGCACACAAAGGACCTCATGGGCCTGTGTGCCTGTGTGCCTGGCTGATGAAATTCTATCAGCTGTGTGTGCCTCCTACTCAGAGTGCAGTAGCAGGGCAGGCTTCATTGGCAGTACTAGTGGGGGGTGAGCACTGGAGGTGCATGTGTGTTTGTGTAAAGGGGAGGGTGCACAGGAAGAGGCACCTGCTCCTGGCTGCTGCTTCATTTCCACCAGCTGCTTTGCTACACACTTGAAAGGCAGTCCTGATACATAATAGACGGCTTCAGGTTTTCAATATGCAGACCTTACTGTGTGTGTTTGTGATTTTCTACAATAATTTGTTTCATGGTTTTAATTTGTTTTTCTTTGCATTTCAGGGTGGCGCTAAAATGATGATGCTGTAACTGCCAACTCATCTGGACCAGCTTTCACCCAGAATCTTGGTCCCCTACTGGATTTGGCCATGGACTTTTTCGAAGACCCTAACCTCTTTGTTGGAGGTCTAGAGGGGCTGGTGGAGGATACCTTCGCACCTGGACCATCAATTGGGGATGAGTTAAATCTAACTACTGAGTTTGAGTCCATCCAACCTAATCCACTAAGTCGTGAAAAGTCCCACGCCCATGTGCCACCGCTTACCTCTGCCTCAATCCATCAAGCCATGCCCACCTACAATCAGCAAATGGGTCACTATGTAGGTATGAAAACACAAAATGCTGGGGGTTACTCCTTCCCTGGGCCCGCAGTCTCAGGCAGCGCAGCAGGTGGCATGATGTCAGAACAGCATGGCCAATACCACAACCCCACAATGAGCCAAATATCTCTTTCGAATGGTCTCTTCTCTAACGGCAGCAGTCCAATGTGGGGGAACCAAGACCAGAATGCTAACATTTACCAACAACACCAGCCAGTTTGCCATCAGCAACTGCCTAATCAGCAGATGCATGTCAGACACCAAACTCAACCTCAGCTCCACCACCTTCCACCACAACAGCAGCAATGCATGAGGCAGCAGCTGTTAAACCATGGGCATCACCAGCATAATATGTCTGCTTCTAACCCACAACATCATGCCTTTTCTTACCAACGGGAATGCCATCCACAGAATCAACAATTTCACCATAGTCAGCAGAGGCAACACAATTTGGCTATTGGAGATCCAAGACACCTGTCAAAGCCTCTGCCCCATAAGTCATATTTGGATTGTAAAAATGTCCCTGTGAGCAGGTCATGTTTGCAGCAGCCTCAGAACAACTACCAGATGATGGCAGAAGCTGGAGAAAACAACATGGGCTTTTCTGTTCATTCATCATCAATGGTGCACTCCATGTCCAACCACGTTACATCTGCCAACTCTTACTCATCGGCTCAATACCCCTCCTATCCAGGAGAACCAGAAGTACTGAGTCTCAGTCAGCAATCTTCCCTTTCAAGACCTAGCATGCAGAATTCTTCTATGCCAGTTTGTGCATTTTCCACATCAACAACAGTGAGTCAAGTGGAAGAATACGACTTCAGAAGCACATGCACCTCAGCAAGTTCACAAGGAAACCACAAGCAAGAGATGTTTGCCGAATCTGCCGGCTGTTATCCCAACATGGTCAATCACTCACCTTTTGACCCACGACAAAGTTTTGGGGTTGCTAACACAAATGGATACCAAGTGAATCTTCAGCAAACAGATGCACTCAGTGGGGTTTTGGAGGCTCATGGTGACCTCCTGCCTGACATTCTGCCACAGCTGGAGGAAGCCTTTACCCAACAGGAAGAAACGAGCTGTTCCTGGAGCGAGTCCATTCAGGAGATGGGACAAGACGTGAAAGCACCACCTGTTGAGTTCCCGGAAACAAAGGTAATGTAATGTCTATGACATCTTTAACAACCTAATTGTATCGTTTGGCGCAGAATGAATTTGCTACATATTGTGTGGAACAGCTTTGTCTGGCAAATAATAACATCACAGTAACCATAGCTGATGCCAATGATTTTTTTACCATACAGAGTTTTGATATTTTCATGGGCCTTGTGCTCTAAATATTATTGTATGATAAGTTATAAGATAAGAATATAATATCTATAGGATGTAATACAAAGATGGTAGTTGATCTCTACTTGCAGAACTTAAAATATAACTACCAGTACCTTTCATCCATCCATCTATTAATACTTATCCAGGATTTGGTCATGGCAATAAGCAAATCTGTCCATCACCAGCTTGTTTTTTTTTAGGTCTTTTCTTTGTTATTTTATCTAGTGAACGCTATCAGTGTTCTTGTCAAATATTTTGGCCTCAAGTTGTCCTAGATATTAAACTTGCAGGTGGATCTTGACTTTAAAACTTTTCTACATAATGTAAACAAGAACACTTGGACATTTAGATGAGGTTTTGCTTTCTTGGTCTATATACTGCAAAATGGAACAAAATCCAGGCTTCCTTCAATGTTTAACTATCCCAGATACCGTTTGTGTCAAGAGTGACTGTGGTGCAGAAAGGTGCCAGCACTACAGCGTTGGTTGAAAAGCAGTCTTAATGGCCTGTCCAGCCTGACATGTCTAGCTACCCGGTGGGCCGACAGCAGGTCAGACCTGATTAGGCTAAGAGTGGTAGGAGTGTCTTCAGGACTTAGCTGTGAGCATACTTAGGGCTATATCAAGATGTGGGTCAGGGCAAGCCAGGAGCACTTGCACACTGGCTCGCTGTAGTGTGGGGGAGGTTGTGCACTGTTGTGGTAGCTGCCACAGTTTGTGTGTGTGTGTGTGTGTGTGTGTGTGTGTGTGTGTGTGTGTGTGTGTGTGTGTGTGTCAGTGAGAGTGCTGGTCTGTGGTGAAGGGGGCAGGGAGGCTGGAGATGGAGAGAGCACTAGCACGTGGAAAGGACAGTTTCGAGTGAAGCCAGGAAGGAAGAGTGTGCAGGAGAGTGACACAGAGAAGAGAGGCTGGTGGGAGGCAGGGAAAGCATTAGCCAGTTCTAACAGGCAAGAAGCGGTTTGTGGACCTCGTCTTTATGGTAACTAGCACCATCCACAAAGCTCCCTCAAGTGACTCATGACCAGCAGCAAAAGCACCCAGTATCACAGCCTGTCTTTTTTAGCACAGATGACATACTTAAGTCAAATGTAGGTGATATACACTTAGACTTAAACAAACTTTGCTGATCCACAAGGGAAATTATTTCGACACAGCTCATATATATCTTTTACAGCCATTACTATTATAATAATAACAACCTCTTTTTCTGTGAAGTGAGCAAGCATGTAACCCTAAGCAGTCACAGACAACAGGTGACAGAGATGTCTCTGCAGGAGAGCTCTTGCGCACAGGTCGCTGGGCAGATGCAGAGGTCCTTGATTGAAACGGGGCTGAACCAGAGCCTATCCCCGTCTGTGTCAACATCCAGGCCTTGTTGACGCTTACAGGCTGACTGTGCTATTGATGTTCACTGATGTGTGAAGAGCCTGCTGATAGTGTGTTTGCTGAACAGACAAGGCACCAGGGATTGCTGCCCACTCTTCACTCCCCTACCGTGGATGTGGCTAATTAGGATTTCCAGTGGCTGTAATGGTCAGCTGCTTGCAGCTTTGATTAGCAGTTGAAGCACTAGAGTGTCTGCTTTTTGTATACAGGAATTAAAGTTATTATGGCACCTTGCGGTGTGTATAAGAATATTTTAATTAAGTTTCATCTATAGTTCTTATAGTTATGTATATTGCATTGCTTACACTTGTTAGTACAACATATTTGTGGGGAGCAATGGGGAGGACCCCCTCCCCATTGCTCCCTAGTTTTGTATATTTATGAAAAATGGCCTTGCGGGAGCATGGGTCACATAGGCTTGTGGGCTGATCCTTGTACAGGCTCATTCTGCTAAACGTATGGAGAGTCTGTGCATGTTTGAGATGATATATAACCCTACTTCAGGTATGTTTTTGATGAGGAAACATTATAACATGGTAGAAATCTCCACAAAATCCGTTTTGTGTAAGAGCCCTCTATAACAAATGTTATTCTTGTTTGAGTTTACAACTTAGCAATAATGCTAGCACAACCTACATATGTATCTGTAATTTATTCAAATTGATCTATAATAAATTCAAATGTATCATCTACTGTCAGCATTTTAAGTTTTAAAAACAGATGTTTAAAGTTCTGTATGGTTGTAATTTGTTTATTAGTTACAGGGTTATTATCTGTTAGCTTCTACTTTTAATCTATAAGAAATTGTGTAATTTTGTGTTGTTACAAAAATGTAAATCAGCCTTTGGCCCTCTAACCAACAGTGCAAAGGACCAGATGTGAAACAATCAACAACATTCCAATTTCAGCCCACAGGTCACAGATTGATGTGCAGTTTCTTCTGCAGTTTGGCCTTATGTTGAACAGTGTAACACAGTAGCAAACAAAGTATGTCAGGATTTGGTGAGGATAGATATCTCGATAATGGACTCTTAATTATATTGTGTTGATAGTCTGGTCTAACCTCCCTCTGGGGTACAGCATTTGAAGGTCCTATATTATACAAAATTGAGTCCTGTGAGCTTTTAACCATGTTAGAATGTTATTACCTCATCAAAAACATACCAGGAGTTATGATTTGCTTCATTCATAGATACACACAAGTTCAATATTATTAGACTGTCTTCCTTTGTTTTGTAGAAATTGGCAATTCCAGGGCTAAAATTATCCAAAGTTCGAGATACATACTCAGCCTAAATATGCAGGGTTGGTGTGTGAAACATGTGTTACTTAAACACAACACAACTCCAGGTATGTTTTTGATGAGGAAACAACATTATAACATAGATCAGAAAATAGCGTAATATTGGCCCTTTAATGTGAGAGGACAGGTAGTGGAGTAGTGCAAGCATTGTTCATTATTTTTTTTAATACTTTAAAATTCTCTTACACTAAAATGTAAGACAATTTTAGGTTTAGGCTATATTTATTTTGTCTCCTCATGGAGAAATCTGGCTCAGAGCAGGTGTCAGTAGCACGACCATACAGACATGACATAATAAAAGACAAAGGAAAAACAGGCACATCTGGAAAATATACAGTCACTCAGGCTTCACACATCTGCACATGCTAATCAATTTTATTGACTGGGATACTGTGTTTTGAGCACATGAGACGGATCTCTGAAGATCTTCAGAGACTCTCTCACAAATGAAGGTTCAAAGATGGTCTGAGGGGCAGTCAGAGTGGACACACCCATGATGTTACCAGCCAGTTTCATCAGTAGGATCTGCAGTCAGGTTTCCAAACCAGCTGACTATTCCCTACCTTAGCACAGATTTTATACTAGCTCTATAGAAGGTCAGCATAATATTTTGGCTGACTCCAAACACTCTTAATCTCCTAAGAAAGTACAGACGCTGGTGTATCTTGGCAGACACACTTATCACATGCTCATTCCAGCTCATGATCGTCCACTTGAACCCCTAAATATTTATACATTGAGACTTATAAGAAAATTTACTCCTCGATGACACACAGAGAAGAGCTGGCTGATATGACAAAACACTGCGTGGTAATTTCATGAACACCATGCAAATCCTCCAAAGTCTAAACCACATGCTATTACTGACATTGCCTGAGGATTGGCTGTGAACCTCCCAACTGTAAAGACCCAAGCTGATCACTGATGATTGTAAATGACTGAATCTCACCCAGAGTTTATATAACTTTAAGCAAATAAGCTGAGCAGACTGACGGCAATACCTTTGGCCACCTGAAAACTGATAAAACACCCTGGCTCTTTCCCTGCAACTACAGGCAGTGCACACATTCTGCTCACAAGCACTTACGCACCCTTGGGAAACCTGCTGCTTCTGCTAGCACATGGTAATAGGCCGTGTCACTCACACACCCAACTCGACTCATCACCTCCCCCCACCAACGCACACACACATACGCACGCGCACACACACACACACACACGCGCGCGCGCGCGCCTGCGCCTATCTCTTTCTCTCCGTCCCTCTTGCCTGGCTGCTCTGTCAAGTGCTCTCTCTTTTAGCATACAACGTCATTGGCCTGTCTGGAGGTCTGCCAGTGAGAGGCGTGGGCAAGCAGGGGTCAAAGGTAAACAGGAAGTTAGGCGGTCTTTGTCGTCAGCGGAAGGGGCTGGCCATGGGTGGGGGAGGAGCCTGTGGAAAAGTGGGAGGAGGATGGTGTACTTGAGTTGAGTTAGTCAGGAGCATGTGGGAACGCTGGCAGCCCAAAGTGCACAGTAAGTTTGTGTTTAAACTAGCTTTTGTTATGACATTAGCTTCTGTATTGTTGTAAAGTACTTCATTGAGCTGAAACGCAATAAAAATACATTTTTTAACAGATTAATGTGTGTTGATTACACTAGATTCAGCCAACTCTGCATTTTTATGAATGGGGCTGTATAGGTTGGCTGTCAGATAACGTATGTGAACACAGGATAACCTCTGACTGGGGAAAGTGAAAGCCTGAAATACATACCGGCCATGTTCTGTACATTTTATTATAACATAAAAGAGAACTCTGACATAGTTGCAGTAATTATTCCTAGTATAAATAAAATGTTTAAAATTTCAAGTGACCTCTCTGTCCTTGTGTTTACAGCTATCCGGGCTGTTTTTGGTGGTATAGATCATTCTTGAGGAGAGTATGACTGCACAAAAATGTTACATTGTCTCCATGTGACCATTGTCTACAGAATGTGTACAATGTCTATAGCAACCGTATTAGGTTTTTATTTTCCTTTTTGGTATGTAATTAGCAATGTCCTAAAAGATGAAGCAGCTTTACACCAGGAGGAAGTTATTAGTGAGTTGTCATGGACACACTGGTCTTGTAAGCTGAGATGCTTGGCCTTGTTTTCTTATTTGTTGTGGTCATTTTGTTTCAGCATTTTGGATTGTGATTCTAATAATGTTAGTGCTTATGCAGACGATTTATGCTGATCATTTTGATCTGTTTCAGTTTGTCAATGATCAGCATGGGGCTTTTTAATCATTATTTGACAGTTATATGACAGTGGAAAAGATAAAGGTGCTGTTTTTAGTGGATCTATTTTCAAAGTCTGTCTTGTCTAAGCATATTAAGTCTTTCATAAGAAAATATCAAATTTAATGGAAAATAAACATTGATATATTATATAGTAGAAAAATAGAAAAATCAACCAGCAATCAGTGCATTTCTGACATTTACTGCCATCTTAACTGCTTGCTAAAAATATTCTTATTTAAATAAAAAAAATAATAAATTAGATTATTCTTATTTTTGTTTCAAGTCTATCTTTGTTGGCAATATCAACTTGATGTGTGGGCTATATTGTATGCAACTTAGAAGATCAGAGAAAACGTCAGCTAGTTTGGCCCTCAGACCATTTTTTTGTAGGGCCTCAAGCTTTTTCATGAAATGGCTCACATTGTCACTACAGGTACAACTAGCATAAGCTCGAAAACCAACATTTTGGTTTTAAACAGATCAAACAATCAAAAGGGGGTACTCCATTCAGTGTAGTGAAGACTGCAGTGAGCGCTACACTGGAGAAACAAAACAGCCACTTCACAGACGAGAGAGTCAGAGTGGACCTTCATCTGCCGTACATCTCCACCTAGAAGCCACGGGCCACTCCTTTGAGGACAGTGAGGTACAGATCACAGACACAATTTGTCTCCCATCTATAACTCTATCCTCAAACCTAAATCAAAACAAACAAAGAAAACAAAAGGGCAGCAGGTCAGGTCCAGAGGTGTGAAAACACCCAGTATGGCCCTGAATGGCTGTGCTAACAAGACCCCACATAGAAACTGAAAACAAATCTGTGATAGTTTCATAGTAATTTCATTGTAGTTAGCTCCTCCCTGCAGCTAGTTATAAGCAGTATCCACCAGCACTCTAGCCAGAACTGAAGAAGTAGCTTGGATGAGCTGCAAACGTATTCGATCAAAATAAACGTCCAGTTGACAAAATTGAATTTTTTCCTTTTGCCATAAAGAGGGGGTCTTTTACTTCAATGGGGTATTAACTGCTAACACATAACATGTTTAGATAATTATGTTACCTTTTGTTGTTTTAAAAATGCTACAATTACCGAAAACAACATATTAGCATGTTTTATAAGTTTCACTTTTGTTTTTGACACTCTGAGTCTCCCCTCTCTTTGCTTTTCGTGTTTAGTCACTCCCCCTTCAGAGCACTATCACACTGCAATCAGCGTGCATCACGCTGTTGAAACTACCGCACATTTATCAAGTAGCTGTGTACAGTTTTGTATCATGTTTTTGTATAATTATGGAGAATTGTTGTGTGGGAGCATGGATGACGTAGGTTCAGCACACAAGTAAATTATCACTGAAATACTCAAACATGCATGGATGAGATTTAAAACCTCTTCAGGCATGTTTTGATGTGGGACCAATGTTACAACATAGTAGAAAACAAAAAAATATGTATTTTGCATAATACCCCTTTTCCTAACCCTAACACAGCCTGAATAATGGTGTGGAACTATGACCAAATTGCTGCTTAACACGCCCCTTTGAATGATTCACTTTATTTTTGGGGCCAAGCACCGAAGGTGCTAGGCACCATAGTGTTTCGATACTGACATTGGAGTGTATGATTCTCTGATAGACTGGTGGGACGGGGCGACAGCCCGGATAAAGAGACTGGCGATCCGATGGCAGAGGAAACACGAAAATGTGTTTGCACTGCATCACCTTTGCTCTCCCCCAGGCCCCTTTCTTCATCCCTTTGGTCCTCTTCATTCCCCCTGTTTCTCTTAGCCCTTGTGCCCAGTGGTGTTTATTCCCGTACCCGCATCCCCCGATGTGTCTTCTGAGTGCTTTGTGAATGTTATTGTGGTGATGGAATATGTACTATTATGTACCTGAAATGTGTATTATTGTATACCTTGTAATATTAAAAGATAAAAAAAAAAGTGTTTCTACTAGGGATGTCAACAATTAATCGACTTACGATTAATTGTCAATCAAGACGTTGGTCGATCAAAATGCATTAATTGCAATTAATCGCTAATCGCGGACACGTGCACCCACGTGGTCACGAAACAAGGCAATCGCTCACCGTGCTGCGCCAAGCTCGACTCACAGCCAGCCGCAGGTGCCAACGGCACTGCTCAGCAGCCTCGCGCGTACGTACACCGGGGCTGCTGAGCACGAGATCGAACCGCGGCGCCCGGAATGTGTAGCCACAAATCAGCCGCACGAAACCAGCAGCGGCACGTGGTGGTTTAATCCTGGTTTAGTCCAGGTTTAGTCCAGGCCCAGTCCAAGTTTAGACCTGGTTTAGACCTGGTTTAGTTCTGGTCTAGACCTGGTTTAGTTCTGGTCTAGACCTGGTTTAGTCCACGTTTAGTCCTGGTCTAGTCTCTTAGCCAATCAGGATGCAGAACACAATGTTACACTATAAAAAAATGTTACACTATAAAAAAAAAAATTGGAAAAAATAAATAAATCCGCTAGCGATAGAGCGAGGGATTACTGTATTTTGTTATTCAGCATCAATACATTTGTCTGCTTTTTACAAAGGAATAATTAATTGAGGAATATACAATATAATAATACTATGATATATTTATGACTCAGTGTTATGTATACTATAGCTTATATTCTTAAAGACCCTATTGAAACACTAAAATTCAGGTGAAAAACGCCGCTTATCAATTAATCGTAAGTCGATCGATAAGGTCAGTTGACTTTAGATTAATGAACTAATCGATAATTTGCATCCCTAGTTTCTACTGATTCTTCTTATTATTATTATACATTATTCCTCTGACCATGGAAGTCTATGGCAACCCCTAGAACCGTCTGGTAAAAAAGTTGTGAAATTTTGCATGCACATTCCAGCCAGTCTCCTCATTACCCACAGCAATTTATAGGCCCCCACCCCCAACCGTCTAGTGCCACCAGCAGGTCAAAGTTGCAGGAATTTTCAGGAATTTTCTGCGCTAGGCAACGCAGAAATGTACCTTTGATCTGTCTTTGATGTGTCTTTGATCTGTTAAACATTGTTAGACCCTGTTAGACCCTGTCAGACCCTGTTAGAGCCTGTCAGACCCTGTTAGAGCCTGTCAGACCCTGTTAGACCCTGTCAGACTCTGTTAGACCCTGTCAGACCTTGTTAGACCCTGTCAGACCTTGTTAGACCCTGTCAGACTCTGTTAGACCCTGTCAGACCCTGTCAGACCACCTTCGGTGCTTGGCCCCACATTGCTGCTTGCAGCTATATTTTTTATTTTTTTTATTTTATCATCCTTTATTTATCCCTGTAGGGAAATTATTTCTCTGCATTTGACCCATCCTTTCAGGAGCAGTGGGCAGCACATCTTTCAGGCGCCCGGGGACCCATCTCCATGATCTTATTGCTTAGGCTTTGGTCAGGACCTCAGCTGGAGGATTTTTTTTTACCTAAGGAGCATGTTTTTGGGTTTGACCACTGGGTCTGTGGCCCTCCACATTGTACATGTTTCAGTATGTGGCCCTTGATGAAAAAAAGTTTCGACTAGAGACTATACAGTAAGTATAGTATGTTACCTTACCAAAAAGGGGACAAATACCTTTTAGTCTTTTAAAATTGTGTGTAAAGGGTTATTGTAAGTTTTCTGCTTTTGAACCTCCCTTCAGTTGATGGGGGAAACTGTCAGGAATAAGGCATCAGGCAGATCTTGAGCTATGTATAGTTGCTAGATGAAGAGTACCTTTCTGAAGGATATTCTACTGTGCATATTTTAGGA
Organism: Paratrypauchen microcephalus; assembly: GCA_036785185.1. NCBI lineage: Eukaryota > Metazoa > Chordata > Actinopteri > Gobiiformes > Gobiidae > Paratrypauchen > Paratrypauchen microcephalus. Next base: position 7,463,221 of record JAVJIX010000013.1, on the reverse strand, counting down.
CCATGCCACCTCCATAAAGAAAGGCCACACCCAGCCAAGAATCAAACCTAAACCTTAATGCTCTGGGTGAAAGTACAAACCAGTGGCCAGTGACTATTGTGGTTTATTTCACCACATCACATGACCTTACATATATAATGTCTTTAACACATTTCTGATCAATGAAATGTTAACTAAATGTGTATACAAAGTATATTTTGCATGTCCCTGTTATACTACTTAATATCTTAGCTCTACTTTTACCTTATATAAGACATATTGTGCTTTTTTTTTGGTAATTAGTCTGTGACACACATTGATTATTATTTTACATTTTGTTGGTAAAATGGTAAATGGTCACACATTCACACACCAGTATACGCAGACACTGGGCGCAAGATGGGTTAAGTGTCTTGCCCAGGGACACAACGACATCTGCGATAGCTGGAATTGCACAGTCAACCTGTGGATCAGTTGCTCTGACCACTCAAGCAATGATGTTTATATTGAGAGTGAGATTCAAGCAGCCAACCTTCAGATCAGTGGACAAGCACTCTACCAACTGAGCTACTGTTGGGATTTTGTTTTTAAAGCAATAGAAATGTTAAAAGAAGTTGCTTTTGCTTTCGGTTCACAACTGATTTCTGCCTGAAAGTTTCATGACAGCAAAACGCCATTCTCCCTTTTTTATTGATGGCCCCAATTGATGGTTCCTACCTGCTGTAATTCAAAGTATCTATTTTAGCTTTTAAAATGTGAATACAGGACAGATCAAGACTACTCAAACATGCTGCAGGAATAACTCAATATACAACTTGAAGTGCGTTAGTGATGAGGTTAAATCATTACAACATGGTTAAAATGTCTTAAACATCCATTTTGCATAATACTGTATGTCTCCATTTGAATGTCTTGATTAGATACTTGATAACATAGCTATCATGAAGGTTTACAACCTAAAAACTCCTATGGATAAAATGCTGACATCACAGCTTTGTGGTGATCTGAACCTCACAGGTGCAGGTTCTTTTACATTTTTGTATAAAATCTGACCCACTGCAGTAGTTTAATATCCCATTTTGCAAACCCTGATGACGAGTTAGCAGAAAATAACTATAATGTGGGTTCAGACTTGACTAAAGCTGTCTTCTTTGACCTGCTATGACGTGTTCAGACACCTGTGTCTCCATTGCCGCTCTATATGAGTGTGCGTCGTGTTTTTTTCCCCTGCTCATTTCCGTTGAGCACACTCCCCTCCTCTACTGTTACTTCCCTCCCTCTTGTGTCCTCAAAGGCAGCCACTCCCCCTTTGAGCCTCTCGAGCTGTTTGCATATTAACTGTTTAGTCGCCAAAGAGCTGTAGCTTAGAGCCATGTGACCACTGAGGCATGTGTATGCTGTTGCATTTGGTCTTTCTTTCTCAGTTCACAGTAAACAGTCTGAGTCAGTTTTGATGTACACGATTTTATCAGACAGTAAATTTAAATCTAATGTTCAATTCAAGTCCCTTTTCTGTAAAGAAAGGCATACAGTGTATGTTTATTAAGTGTATGGTCATAACCTGTTTTGTCAGTACAACTTAAGCTTACCCTGAGGTAGTTTCTAGTGGGCTTTGTCTGATAGTGTAGGCTTGTTTGCCTTGGACAGGAAGCATGCTTCTTGCAAACATTTTCTTTTTGGGTCCAAACTCCAAGGCATGTTGTTTCTGATGGCTGGTTGACACTCAATAAGTAAACACAGCCACCATTGTCTTCTATTGTCAAAGAAATGGGCTGTTGCATTTTATTAAATATTCTCAAAGGTAGACTACTGCTCAACATTTTTCATTACCAATTTTTAAAAACACCAGTAGTTGAACAATATCTTTTACCATACTGGGCTAATTATTTTCTTGAACCATAAAACAAATAAATCATGTTAAAAATCATCATAATAAAACCAAAGTTTTAATTTTTGTTGCATTCTTGTAAATTGATATAGATATACAAACCACACCATCAATTTGACTTGCCATAGTGAATATGCACAACTGTTTAGGTACAAAATGATGAAGAGGTACACATTTATTTCGCAAATATTTTGGATTTGTTGTTTTTGGATATTTTTAATGGACTGTCCCAGTTTGATTTAGAGTATGTTATGTGTTTCCTCCTAATGGCATGTGCCAGCTGGTGCACATGTCTCCTTTATCAGACTTTTACTAAAATCAAACTCTGGCCGATTCTCTGGTACATACAAAGGCTACACACTTTAGAACCATCCCTGTTTTCTGACATAGTCAGATGACCTGCTCTTGACCCCCACAGGAAGTATGTGCATGTGGCTTGCATGACTAGACAATAGAAAGTTTGTGATAAAACGCCTATTTTGTTCTATTTAGCTTCTGGGAATATGTTTAGCTGTTAATTTGCCACTTCTATTTTTTCCATAATTAATGTAGTCTGTTCTTGGCAAAAAATTAACAGATGACAAAAAAGTTGACAATCTGTGGTGTTTGAGAAATCCAGAGCTTTGGGGGTTAAGCTGTGAAAGTTAATGTAATAACTGCTAGCACCATCTGCTGGCCTACTTCCTTACAAAGAGAGAGAGAGAGGGAGTGAGGGAGAGAAAAAAAAACGAGTCTGGGTTTTAACGACATCTCTAATATTCATGCTGATGCATTTTGCTGCTTTGTGCTTTCATTTTGTGCCGCCCTGCCTGCCAGAGACCGGAGTTCGCCGTACTCGTCTCCACCAGGGAGAGCTCGTAGGGCAAGACGAAAGAACAGGGAGCAACACAACTAGGGAGAAGGAAGAAAAAACAACAGGCCAAACTAGAGGGCAAGCCAACACAAAAGCCTTTTTGTGTGCCCAAAAAAGACTGGAAACCTACCTTTTTTGTTGGAGAAGAAGAAGGGAAAAGTGGAGAGAAGGACTGATAGAGCAAGCTAAAGGCAGGCAGAGGCAGCAAAGGGAATCAATGAGAGGGGAGGAGAGAGGAGGCATGCCTCTCTGACACACTCAGGCTTCAGAGAGAAAGTGGAACCGGACCACGGTGAAATAAGCGGCACGCAGCAGCAGAATGAGGGCTTCCTGGACTGCCACGCACCTCCTCTACCGCCCACAGCGCTGCTCCCACACCGGCCTGTGAGCAGAGAGAGAGTGAGAGAGCTCCCATGCGCTCCTCTTGAGCCCTGCCCGCTGGGGGAGGAGGAGACCTAACAGGCTCCAGCGCTCTCACACACTCTGCCCCGAGGAGAAGAGCTGACCGGGGAGGAGAGTGGGAGGGGAGGGGGGGCACACACCGACCAACGGAGCCACAGAAAACCACTGTTTAAATAGAAAGTCTGTTTAGAAGGGAAAGTGTGAACGAACAACACACGCTGCGACAGAAAAAATCCACCGAAAGGGCAAGGCTTTTGTTAGCCGGTCGGAGAGGGGAGGAAAGAGGAAGAGGAAAAAAAAACACCATGTCTACAGTGAAGAGGCCAAGAGGAAGGGTAAGTGAGCTGCTCTGAGAGCTGGGAGGGAGGTTGGACAAGGGGGAGGAGGAGGGGCCGGCAGGAACTGAACAACCTCCTCTGCCACTGGCTCATGCTGCACCGCCGCCATCTTGAACTCATTGCTGCTTTTTCCTCCCCTTCTCACTCATTTGCTTCGGCATGTTAGACCTTATCAAGGCACACTCTACATTTACAGTGTTGTTTTTTCCCCACCCCCACAGTCTGTTCACTCCAAGCTCTGTGTTCTCATTCTAACAAGAAAGATTTTCTCCTGTCTGGCTCTATGCTGTAGTGTAATGTATACAGTACATTATTTGTGTTTGTGATTCATCCCAGACAAGTTGCTGCTTATGGGAAGAGGTGAGGGAAAGCCATTGAAGCTTGGAGCTTTTGTAGCTGTTGATCTAATAGTCTCCACTGTGTTCATGGAACAACACGACGTGCTGGTAGATTGAAATCACTGCAGTGCTGGCAGGCTGTAATTTCAGTTATTTATAGATGTATTACATAGCTGCAGTACTCTGGCTTTTGGTGCATTTGATCTTTTCTCTCTCTGCTTCCCTGTGTGAGTTACAAAATCCTATTTTGACTATTATTCTCTGTTCCCTTACCATCTCATGTGTTCCCATGTTCTTCCGCTCTAAAGCATTACTTTCAGCCCCTCCCCCCTTTCTAACATTAACTTGAATAAGAACATTCCAGTCTGATCCAGTAAATTTCTACCTAATGGCCCCAGCCGTATTGCACACGTGAAAATCATAATGCAGCGTGGCCAGCTTAACTTTCTTTCTAAAGGATTTACTAGAATTTCCCATCATATTTGCTAGTGTGGTTGATGCTAATTTTTGGTTGCGTGTACTAGTATGCATTTTATGTATTTATTTTAAAATTAGGTTAATCTATTATAGGTTTTCTCTATAATGGGCACTAGGCAGACCACAAAGCCTTTGTGTGTAGACATAACTGCAGTCACAGCATCTATTATTCACATATTATCATGTATCAGGCAAGATGGATTATTTATGTGTCTCCATGTTGCGGGTTACACCAAAGCAAGCTGGGTTTACCAAAATATATTTCTGTCTTAGTTAGATTTCAATTACTGTTAAGACAAAAACACAAGTTAAACTTGTCCTTTCTTCAGCAAGACCCCCTTATTTATATAGAATTATAGATCAGATTATGACCAAAAAAAAAAAAGACAAACATTACAAAATTACTATACCCTAACTGAAGTGCATTCTATGTGCATCCACGTAGGTTTGTATTTGAAAAAAAAAAAAAAAAGTGTATTGATTCAAAGGGGGTTTGGGCTGATATTATTTTAATGTTTTTTGTTTTCTTTCTGTCCTTCACAGCCTCGGAAGAACACCAATGGACCCGGTAGCCAGCTCGAGGACACAAGACCCCTAATGAAGAGCAGCTCATCTTCCTCCTCTACCTCCTCCTCATCCTCATCCTCCTCCTCTTCCTCCTCTTCCTCCTCAAGTTCATCGTCTGAGAAGAGGACGCAGAGGAGACACAGTCACCATCAGATGGACACACAGGAGAAGCAGGAGAAGGCCAACCGGATAATTTCTGAGGCTATTGCCAAAGCTCGGCAGCGTGGTGAGAAGAACATCCCCAGAGTCATGAGTCCAGAAAGTTTCCCCAGCTCCTCATCTCAGTACAAAGCATATCGAGATCGCGGACATAAAGGCAACAACAAGGCACGCACCAAAGACAAAGTCAGTCGGAAGGCACATATTGTACCCTCATCCAAAAGCAAGCAGAAGGCCAAGATTGGGTAAGTGATCAAAAATCTCCTATTACAGCTATGTAAGGTGCAACGTAATCAAGGCCTACAGTTAATTCATAAGCCACAAGCCACAACCTTCACATCATAACCTCAGTTTGTGCCTTAACTGTTCAATCATGAAATGCATTTAGTGTTATTTAGACACTGTGTGCAAAGACATAGTAGGTAGTGATTACATAATCTCCATGGTGACTGTAATCAGGAAAAAGCCCAGGAATCATAGTTAAGAATGAAGAGACAAGGAGTCAGCAATGTTTTGTCTTGTTTCACTATGGTTTATTTTTGCTTTCATTACATTATGACATTTGTAATGTGGTTGTTGACATTTTTGCCAGGCTTACCATTACTGTTATGTTTTAGTTTACCTGTCCCTAGGCTTCTTTTGGAACCAACCCATCATCATCATGGTTTACTTTTGCTATGTTCACCACTAGGGAGAAAAGTGTTTGTTTCTGGTGTAAACAGCCTTTATGTGCAAGATGGATGCTCAAAGTTCAGCTGAATTTACAGCATGTCATAATAATAAAGCAGGCTCAGATATCAGCAGAGACATGGGAGGAGCAAACACAGGCTGCATTTACATGCAAGATGGTGCTACCGAGAATATTCAGGCAAGTACTGCTGATGTATAGATACTGCCTCCCATCCCCCCGTTTTTTAGCTGCTTCATGCTATGTGTAGCTATAAGCCACACCCTGCACAAGCAAATAAAATATCAGCTTATGCTGGTCTGGCTGAGAGCTGAAAGGGAGAAGAGAACAAAAGATGTGGTAACATCCAATGGGCCTCTTGTGTTATTACCATCATTTGTTGTTATTTTAAGTAATTCTGTGAACAAATTTCCCATCTCAAGTGTACTGTGCACTTGTTAGAGGTTGAATGGCTTAAGCAAGTTGCAGATTTGTCTGTTGTATGCTTATGGATAGTTGCTATATTCAGTAACTAAAACTACATTTTTGTAAATTAAAATTACCCTGATTTAAGTGGAACTTTTATTTTCATAGTCATTGCCTCGGATATCTGGGTATTTACATGTTGAATTCTAGTCTGAGTCAAGTTCTACACTGTTGTGTTGATTGTGAAAACATCGTACATTCAGTTGAGTTGAGTACTTTAGACTGACTGGGAAAAGCATTGCAACAATGGGCAAGCTGATAAATCAAACTTCTGTTACAAACTTCTGCTACATTTCAGCTTCGAGATTTCAGGGGCGAGATTGAAATAAAAATCAGACTTTCCACAGAATGCCTCAACCCCATCTCTGCAGCCAGTGCATGGCTTCGTCTTTGTCTCCCTCACAATTCATCCTTTAGTGTTCTAGTGGTTCTGACACTAAACATATGCATTCATAATGCTAGCACATTTAGATAATCAAAATATGAAGAACAGAGAGGATTGTTGCAGTGGAGGTCTGGAGGAGACAAACATGAACAGGTGCATCCATGTGTGCCAGCACACTGCAGAAATCCACACTGTATAGATGCATATTAGTTTGTGCTGTTACTTTCCCTCTAGCTTTAAAGAAGTCCATGAATGATGATTATAGTAGAGCTGCAACAAGTTCAGTGATTACATGCAACTAACTGATTATTGAAATAATCGTTAATTAATTTAGTAATTAAATAAACATTAACTGGTAAATACACCTCCAAAACATGCCATGACACGGGCATGAGTCCTTTTGATTAATACACTTACATCTGTAACCATCAGGATGGCCACAAGTGCTTCACGTTTATCAGTTGAATTTAGTAAAAGTGTCATATTCACAGACTAGCAAAACTAGCAGATGAACAAAATAACCTTTATTTGCAGCCCTACTTTATAGTGAGAGTGATTAGTTTACTACCTTTAAATAGGCCCAGAGGCACTGTGTGTAACCAATTGTGGCACTCATGATATCTGGGATTTAGATGATACACTGCTTTTTCCCAAGCTGTCCTTAGTTTCTGGTTGTGTCATTTGTTTTTTTCTCAGTGTACTTGACGTGTCTTTTTAAACAAACTTACATAGTCTTAATTTAGGGTTGGGCCATATGACAAATAAAGGTAACTAAAGTCATCTGCTGCTACAGTACACATGTAATTGTACACACGTAATCCAGCTACTATTCAGATCCTACACAATCTGATCCATAGGAAAGGTAAGTGGTTCTTTGTGTTCGAATAGAGCTGCATTATAATAATAATAATAATTCAAATAATTCATAGCATTTATATAGCGCCTTTCATGACACCCAAAGGGCTTTACAGTTCATTGTTCATTCACTCCACACTTGGTGGTGGTAAACTACTTTCTGTAGCCACAGCTGCCCTGGGGCAGACTGACAGAAGTCATTTTATACAGAAAATGATTTGACGATCTCAACAAAAGAGCAGATCATCTCAGGACCAGATCACAATATTTTTTTTTTTTAAATCACCATATGTTTTAGTTTAGTTTAGTTTAGTTTTAGACAACAAATTATTTCACATCCCATAAAAATGCATTCTTTATTTATTTTTAGTTTTTCCAAAAGTGAATGTTAGTTTGTAAACTTAACTGCAGTACTACTTGATATCAATTTGTTGGCTTGGCTGCAGATTGTAAAATCCACCAATTATCAGTTATTGACCACAGCAACAGGACATTTTATTGGATACTGGTAGCAGCTGGAAAAAATCAGGCCACCCTTTTAATAAAGCCCTTCCTTTCCTAAAGAAAATAGAAATAGTTACTTAGCCGTTGGCAGCAGCATGCTTGTTTTGGTTCTTTTGGATACTGTGCCTGTGGCATCTGGTCCAGAAGGTACAATTCACTAGTGGATTTTTTAATACAATCTATAAGAATATATCTTATTAGTATTTAATTTAAATTGTGGCCATGGTATGGAACGTGTAGTTGATATGTGGAGTATTACCCTTGGAGCAAACATGGTAGTTGAGCATGTGGGTGTGTGTGAATATTTGTGACGGTGTGAAGACTCGCATTTGCCAAATGCTCATTAATACTTCTATATTTGCTTCAGAAGTGCACCAGAGAATTCAGGAAATGCACTTTTTGTTTATAGATGGCTTTTGCAGTGCAGCTCCCACTATTCAAGTTGAACGATAAAAGAATTATCTTGAATGATAGAAGAACACTGCCACTTTCAGTCGCTTGTAGTAGCTCAGTAACAGCTCAATAGAAAGTCTAGAAAGCTAGGTGTGATGTACTAAACTAAATGTAGTGTCATTCATAAATGTCCCCTCTCTGAGAATGTGATCCTGATAAGTATGTGTGTTTTGTGTCATTATTGTAGCTGGACAGCTCAGACAATGTAAGGAATCCCAACAGTGGGCCACTTTCAGAATTAGCATGTTTATTTGTATATTTTGGTTTATGTGCTGCAGGGTTTGGTTTTATTAACCCTCTCCATTTCTAATAATAATAATACATTTTATTTATTAGACGCCTTTCTGGACACTCAAGGTCGCCTTACAACAAGTATAAGTTAAAATACAAACAGTTAAAAAGAAACAGTTAAACATTCAAACAATAAAACTTTTAAAAACAGTAAAACAAAACAGTAAAACAATTTCTGTACAGTGGGTGTATATTTCTGGTTTTCTAGCTTCATTTTAACAGCATTTAGAATAAAAGGCTTAGTGTTGAACAAAACAACCATCATAATTGACAGGTCATAGATTTATATTGCTAGACGTTTACTCTACCTGCTGGTAAATAACCCCCGAATCATTGCTACTTGGCTTGTGCCTGTTGTTTTTTGTTCTTGCGTCTTCCACCCTCCGTCCTCGACATTTTCCTATGTCCATGTGCTTCATCCAGCTTGCTCAGTGCTGCGGATTCTGTGCTTCCTGTGAGCAGGCATGCCTTAAACATGCTGATCCGACAAAGCAGCAGGGTAGCAGTAAAATATTAAACAAAATGGTGCTCATGAAATCAATTATGTGATAGAAAATGGAGATTTATGTCTCTTCTATACGCTTGAACATGTAATTGTTCATATTTCTGTGTCTAACTACAAGCTGCTTAATCTCTTTTACCTCCTTTTTCATCTAGAAAAGCCAAAGCTGCCTTTTAAATTAAGGCCTGTTATTAAACTCATACACAGCATGTGATATTTGTGATGAATCTTTGAACAAGAATCATATTTGAGACTTTGTGCATAATTTGATAAAAAAAAAAAAATGCATCTGCATGGTTGTAGCTAGGTGTTGCATCTTCCACTTGTTTGCTGTGTAGCAGGGTTATTCTAGTACTAAATTTATAAGAACAGGTTTTCCCATAGAGCCAGCTCTCTATTCATTTGCTTCATTTGAAAAGTCCTGCAACGTACTCACTGCTAACTGATGCATTATCATTCTAGATTATATTAAACTCCAACCATCCCACATGCACTCCCAGTGGCACTGTGCCAAGTAGGGCAGGACAACACTGGTGGGACAAGGAATGGAGGTTATCTGGCACAGTAGGAAGCCCAGCAGCACTTGTAAAATAGCTCTTTCAGTTTGCACAGGTTGTTTGTGTTCGATAACATCATCAGGTCACTCTTCTGATCAAGGACAAAGTGGAGAGCTTAAAGCAGCAAGTTTCAGCAAGATCCATTCCATACAAATTTGTGATGAATTTAATTATTAGTTAGGTACAGTACATTTAAAATTACTAATATTAACACAGTATGATGTGAGGATGAAGAGTGAGAGTTTGCTCACTTGTAATCATACTAAAAAGCTATTTTACTTTTTGCATTATAATACAAGCAAAACAGATGAAAGAAGATAAACATAACAATTGTGTAAATAAGAATATTTTTGTTGTGGAGAACAAGTGTTATACTGTCATACCAGAGCCCAGTGAGTAGTGCTTTGCAGTCGCAGTAGTCTGGAGGTGATCAAGGCATGGACCTTCAGCATCTGCAGGGGTTAGAGGATGTTGTGAATCAAATGTTATGCCCAAGTTGATAATAGAGGGCTCAACTGTGTTGTGATGGCCAAGAAAATAAATACTGGGAACTCTGATAGAGGATTCCAACTCGGTTAAATTGCTTGCAGTGAAACAGTTAGACATAGGCACATGAGGTAGAGACCAGAGTCAGACCACATTGCGTGTACATGAATATCTTGTTTATGGGCAGTTTCTGAACCTTCTAAATACCAGAATTATTGCACATTTTGGGCTCTATTTTCAATTACTTCAAATGTATTGAACAGCCATTATTTGTGGGCCTTGCTGTAGATTTTGAAATTGATATGTTGTTATTGACCATAACTAACTAACTAACTAACTAACTAACTAACTATCTGTCTATCTGTCTATCTGTCTATCTATCAGCTGGCTCTTTTACTTCTAGTTAGAGACAGAAATGGTAGAACCTTGTGAGTTGTAGAATTTTCACCAGTGATTGGTCTATTTTACCTGACTGATGTGAGTGATTTTATGTGTGCATAAAAATAACCAGTTGAATCTTGATATCTGTTTTGATCTATAAAGAACATTGCATTTATGCCATTTTATCCATTGGGCATTTATAGTCCTTAAAACATAATTTTTTTTACTATATTATAGCTATATTTTAGTTATTATTACAATTTTTTACTATATTATAGCTATATTTTAGCTATTATTATTTAGTGTCTATACTCTAGTTATTACTATTATTAGTTAGTGTTTTATGTTCGCACCTTATAACCGAGACAAGTTCGTAGTTTTGTGAATTGTGTTCACTTGACAATGGCAATAAAAGTCTTTCTGATTCTGATTCTGATTACCTACTGGTGTTCACTGGCTTCAGAGGAAATTATGTCATATAAATGCTGCCGTACTAGATAGACTCAAAGGGCATGTTGCATGGCAACCATAACGTGGCATTGTCAAGAGGCTTTGTGAAATGCAATATAATCCAGAGGGGGCTGGGTCTGCATGCATGTCCCGCACGCTGCTGCTTCTTCTCCTCAAACCGCCTAATGTCTTTTCTGCTCACTACCAGCAGTTTTCTTTTAAAATTTGCTCGTCATTTTGCATTGCAAGTAGTGCTGTCAGGCGATTAAAAAATGTATCTAATTAATTACAGGATTTGTAATTAATTAATCTAATTAATCGCATTTTAATTTGTGAGGAAGAGAGAGAGCGAGGGAGAGAGATTGAGTGAGAGAGAATGAGTGAGTGAGAGAGACCCACTTTGTGATTGAGTTTGTCAGTTTTTCTATGGTTGCTTTGCTCATTCGCTTCCCAAATTCTGCGAGTGTGGTTTGGTGAAGTGCGCTCACGGTCGCAGTATCACCAGTAACATTGGAACTTGTTCGGACGTGTTTATCGTTCAAATGATCTGTCAGGCTGGGGCAGCTTTGGTGATCGGAAAATTATTTTTTACAAAAGCTACAAATCACCGTGTTCTTGTTAATAGACCTGTTTTCGTTCTTTTTATAAATAAACTTGCTGTTCAAAGGCCCTGGTAGCAGTTTGCTCACTGCATGCCAAATTTAAAATGCGCATGCATTGAATTGCCACTCATAATTAATTGCGTTAATTTTTGTAACGCGTTAATTAGATTAATTACACTGCAAATTAACACATTAAACTGACAGCCTTACTCAAAAGCACTGCAGGATATTATTTTGTTTTGTTTGCAGCAAAAAAAGAAGTAATTACTATGCAGATGAAAGGCAGGCCCATACATGACCATTTAGAGGAAGTTTCTCTGTAAATACATACAGTTTTATGTGCAAATGTGTGTTATGGTGTTAGTAGCTGTTGTTTGTCAATTAACTCTTATTTAAGGAGGAATGTGTGTGTTGTGAATTCGGCTTCTCCTGTGTTTCCAAGAAGACATGAGGCCTAATGCATTTGGGCTGTACCATTAATAACAACTGCACTGAAATCAGATTTTGAAAAATCATCCAAGAGCAAAGTTTGCCACCTTTAGGAAATAGAATATCCTCTGCTAACAACTAAATATCCAACTGACTATAAACCGGAAATACACAGAATTCATATAGTATTCATATTTCAGAGTTCTACCATGTTAAAACTCCTGGATTAAAATTTGCACTGTAAACTGATCCTGATAATAAATTGGAAAAGTAATGCAAGTTGCAATACTTTGAGTTTTACTTTCTTTCTTTGTTTTTGTCTTTGACTCTACTTGTTCCATTGTCCATAACAGTTGATGGTTTTAATGTCTTGCAGAAAAATTGTCATCAAGATTGGAAAAAAGAAAAGGCGGAAACCAGAAACTTCAGAGGAAGAGTCAGATGATGACCCTCCTACACGACACACCTTCAAGGATAATTCAGTAAGATTGAGCAGATGATGTGGTAATACCCAAAGAATGCCTTAAATTACACTCTACACTGAGCTGGACTAATTTTATTTTCAATATTAGAATGAGCTTGTGTATTCAGTATGTTTACAAGCATACTTTACAAGTATGCTTTAGCTTATCTGTTTGATTTCTCTTTAGAAACTCAAAGCAGTCATACCCAGTCTACATGCAAGTCAGAAGGTGGTATAGCTGTGAATGGAGGCTAACTCCAGGATGATTCCACTACATGCATATGCGCTGTGCTGCACCACAGAGCGTCTCCGACTGAGGGCGCAGACTCTTCCTTACCGGATATATTTTGTCTACTCACAACTGCACTGTGCAGGGCTCTGAGGAGCTCAGGAAGAGTATGCACAGAGAGATCTTTTATAACCAAAATAAGAATTTATTCTATAGCAGGAGTGCAAATAGCTACTGTGTTAAATGAGATCGCTCTTCAGCTCACGTCACATTATGCATTAAACTTTTCCATGAACAAATTAATGCTTTCTCTTATCGGTGTTTCAAGTTAACTGCGTACTAAATTCAACTATCAAAGCTACAATTTGTGTAAAAAACATCTATTATAAACAGATTAAAACAAAGTCTGTGTGAAGGGTATGGAAGTCCACATGTTTTTCATGCCCTTCCTGTTTGGTGTGTAACTACTGCAGGGGTTGTAGCACAACAGAGCAGCGCTGATGTGGAATCAGCCCTATTCAGGGGCTATATCAGATTAGGCCAGAAATCTGGTTTTGCTTGAGTTCATGTAAAGTTGTGTATTGATGCTGAATGCAACAGCCAATAGCGATTAGGTGTTGTTTTACTCAGTGGAGGATATAGTATGCAACATACTGTAAGAATATTTTACTGTGTAAGATCTATTTTCTAAGGCCCATTGTCCGTAATAATTTCTCATTTTCACTGATCTCAGAAGAGACGATCGAATCGACAGATAAAGAGGAAAAAGTATGCAGAGGAGCTGGAGACGAGGTTGTCAGATGATGACGTCAAGGTTATAGTTAAAGCTAAGAAAACCAACCCTGCCATTCGCAGGCAGCCAGCTGTCCAACTCTTTGTTGTAAGTGATCTTAAGATGTAAATGGATGCACACACTGAACATGTACACTTAAAACTTGATCAATGTTTTATTGTTAAATTAAAGGTTGTATTGAGGATTTTTTTTTGTTTTGTTTTGTTTCAAATTGTCAATGTCAGTGTTATATCGACACAGCAGCCTTGTAATTATGATGACCAAATAAAAAAAAGAATGAAAATCCATCAACTGTAGACGTGGTGGGCCCAGATAAACATATAGATAAACAATAGATAATGAGGCTACCTTGTTATTGGCTCTTAGGTTGTCAATCAAACTCCCTACACTTCTATCATAACTGACTTTCCGGCACACTGGGATTACGTGGTTTCAAGATGCTGTTTACTCGACCAACACAGCGGTTCTTAGCGGCTTTTTCCAACTGTAGCTTCCTCGCAGCACAAAGTTTGTTGCGATGGCAAACAAGAATCCACTACATTAGCCACAAAAAAAGTCAATTTTTGAGGTCTCTGAAAGAAGAAGAGAAGGTGAAAAGGAGCAAATCTAAACTAAGATGATTCTCGGAGATTCCTTCCAGCGATGGCGTGTGCTGAAGCAGAGGGCACGTTGGTTTCTAAATTACTTCTGGACAGGAAACCTCAGCATAGCTAGAGCAGCGATTGTGAACACACACCGGCTCTAAACAAGCAGCGTAAGGAGGTGTTTCTACTTGGGGGGGCAAACAGTTGCTGGATTTCTCGTTTCTTGGAAAATCCTTTATACAATCTTTAATTGACATATAGCCACAACTGTTTTTTTTTTTAAAGCTACAGTACTCTATTCAAGTTTTAATGTTGGTGCATTTTAGGAGAATCCCACAGATGAGGATGCTGCGGTTGTTGACAAAATTATGTCTTCTCGGACCGTGAAGAAGGAGGTACTTTTAGCAGAACAGAGGGGACATATTTGTCACCTTAATGTAACAAAATTAATTAACGCAATATTATTATCTGAAATGCTGAATATATTATTTTCATTTGTGTAGGTTTCATCAGGAGTAGTAGTAGAGGTGGAAGAGTATTTTGTAAAATACAAAAACTAGTAAGTATATATGTAATACATTTTACAGTGACAGATGTCAGATATATATAAATTGACATTCTAAGATTTAAAATGTCAGTATTTAATCAGTGTAATGTCCTGATTGTGTAGCTGAGGTGAGTGCGTTTCTGACTTTGGTCTAATATTGTGTGTATCAGCTCATACCTACACTGTGAGTGGGCGACAGAGCAGCAGCTGGAGAAAGACAAGAGGATTCAGCAGAAGATCAAACGCTTCAAGATGAAACAAGCACAGAGGGCACTGTTCTTCGCAGATGTAAGCCTTCCCTCTGTTTGTGTGTGTCTCTGGACACATATGCACAGTGTTTGTGTTATGCTGCCTATAGTAGAAGAGTTGAATAGCCTGTAGAGGTTACATTCACTTGTGACAAGTATCTGTGGGTGTGTGCATAATTTGAATTTCTTATCATTCACTTGATACGTTAGATTCCAGATGGTGAGTAGGCCTGAAGAAGCAGCCTTTTTCTTTTCTTATTATCTGCATTTCATTTTCTTTCAGATGGAAGAGGAGCCCTTTAACCCTGACTATGTAGAAGTAGACAGAGTGCTGGAGGTGTCATATTGTGAGGACAAAGACACAGGCGAGGTAGAGTGACCTCTCTTTCATTCAGTAATGATACCCGGCTGGTTAGCTCAACTGGTAAGTCACTGACTTTTCCCTGGCGGGATGCGGGTTCAAACCCCCCCCAGCAATAAGCAAAACCAGTGTGGGTCCTTGGGCAAGACCCTTCACGGTACTGCCCCCCAAGCGCTGAAAGATGGCTGCTCACTGCTCCTGAAAAGGATGGGTCAAATGCAGAAGTCAAATTTCTCCTGTGTGTCATTGTGAGTGAGACCAAATAAAGACTTAAATCTTACCCATGAAATACCCATGAAAGGTTTATGTGTGTAATATTTAACTCTTTATCTGTGGTTTGTAGCTGCACTCTTTTCACTATATTCCTCTCTCTAGAAATGTCTTTGTATGAGACAAGTGCCCAAGGCCATCCTATTAGGCTTCCTTGCAGTCTTTGTTAGCATCATGAAAGCAGTGCTTGGCCTTGCTAGTCTTTTCCAGCACTCATTTTGTTGTGCGTGCTTCAGGAGGTGGTGTACTACCTGGTAAAGTGGTGCTCTCTGCCATACGAAGATAGCACCTGGGAGCTGAAGGATGATGTGGATCAGAGCAAGATAGAAGAGTTTGAGCAGCTGCAGGCAGTTAAGCCAGACTCTCGCAGGGTGGTAAGTCATAACCACCCACATTCCTCACATATTAGACCCTTAGCATTTGACCTAGTATTACTAGATGAATAATTAATAACAGGCCATTACAAGGTAATTGTAAATCAATGTGATGCAACAGGAGAGGCCGCCAGCCAACCTGTGGAAGAAGAGAGAGCAGTCTAGGGCATACAAGAATGGCAATAGCCTCAGGGACTACCAACTAGAGGGGGTCAACTGGCTCCTTTTCAACTGGTACAACAGGTCAGTCTATCCTTTTGTCATCCTGCCCTTTTCCCTTATTATTATTTCCCTTATGGGGCATGTATCGTTTATGGTATTGGTCAGCAAACTAAGGCCACAGTGGCTCAGTGAAATAGTGAGAAAAAATATATTGTTCAGCTGCTTGCATTTATGCATCCAGACTGCGCACACTTGCTTCTGTATCTCAAAGCAGACTTGATTGACAGTAGGGGTGGGTATTGGCAAAGAAGTCACGATTCAATTCGAATCACGATTCATATGCCATGATGCGATACTATCACGATGCATCACGATACTTGAATTATTGCGATACATTGCAATATATTCGACATACTTCAGTGAAAATGTACCAAAAAAAAGAGGATAACTTAAATATCAGTGGCTGTGTATCTGGGTAGTATCTTCAGTTTATACATAACTCTGAGCAACTCAATTCATAACTGATTTTATTGAATAACAAAAACAAATAAACCATACCAATAACAAAAAAAGTGCATAGGATTTTTTCTAAAACAAAAAATGATGTTCAAACATTTGCCATTTTGGAGGTAGCTACCATCATAACAAACAATACCCTTTCACAAAGAAAAAAGTGCATAGGATTTATAAAAAGAATAAACTAATAATTTATGTTTTTATTAATAATTCATTAATAAATTATTCATTAATAAATTATTAATTAATAAAAATCGATTTTTGGCATCAAGAATCGATGCAGTATATTGTGAAAGTTAGTATCGCGATGCATTGTCATGACGATTATTTTGCACACCCCTAATTGACAGCTACACTCCTAACAGCCATTGTGGCACTCAGAAAGAAAAGGTTTGAAAGCAGAGGGACACATGAATGCTGTTTTGTCCATTTGCCTGTTTTTTATTTTATTTATTTCATTGTTAATTGCTATGGCACTTATTAACATTTTCAGCATTCGGAAGGTGTCAACATGCATGCATTAAGTGCTTTGTGAATTTGTGTATGCCTACACATAGATTCATTAGAGGAAAAGACATACAATGTTATTAGCATAATGCCCTGTCACTGGACAGTTGAATAAAGTACCCCATACCGTATCTCTCTTATTGCTGCTGATTTAGCTGTTTCTTATTGACAGTGTTCTCCTCTTAAGTTATTTTGACTAATATATTCTTGTTTGTTATTAATTTGCAAATATAACCAGATATATTAATGCTTACATTTCCTTCTTGTTTTCTCACACTCTACCTTTTAGACGAAACTGCATCCTGGCAGATGAGATGGGCCTGGGAAAAACAATCCAGTCCATTACATTCCTTGAAGAAATTCACTGTGTGGGCATTAAAGGGCCATTCCTCATCATAGCTCCACTCTCCACCATTGCAAACTGGGAGCGTGAATTTCGTACCTGGACCGATCTCAATGTCATCGTGTACCATGGGAGCATAGTCAGCCGGCAGATGCTACAGCAGTATGAGATGTATTTCAGGGATTCACAGGTAAATATCACAGCAAAAGATGCTAGAGTGTGTTTTATTAATCAGTCACGTATGTTAACATTTCTAGAACTAAGTGGAGGGTTTTGGAACGAGCACAGACACATTGCTCATTATACACTGTGTAGGTTGGTGTATATCCAGTTAATCTCGGGCAAAGGCCATTTTTGGTTGGCAGGCCATGTGATGTGGCACAACAGGCAGTTAGGCACGTTACGTTAGCAGGTTTAATGAAGGTGCGTGATAGGAGAACACAGAGGAGCCGGCACCAGGATGTCTCCCAGGCAGTCTGTGATGCGTAGCATCCCCCAAGGGGAAGTCTCTGTCAACGCTGTTCAGGCATATCACAGAGAACGGCTCCACTACGCCGGCTCTTTGGCTGACTGATTAACGGTGGGCACAGATTACTAGATAGCTCACATCCCACAAGGGCTGTTGTCAAGACAATAAAGACAAATGAGGGGGTGGGTGAAGCAAACAAACAAATAAAATAAAGGCTTACTTTTCATACCACACTTATGTTCTGGTATAGTTACTATCCAACAAGGTCTTTGACTCCACTGAAACCCCCACTTGTGATGGTGTCATGAAAATATTTTCAATCAATCAATCAAACATTTATAAGGCGCTTTTCATACAAAATTGTAGCACAAAGCGCCTTACAGTGGTCAAGGATTTTGACCATTTTAAATAAGACTCCATCTTTTTTTTAGGCACGTCCTGTGCGCGGGGCATACAGATTTCGAGCTGTGATTACTACATTTGAGATGATTCTTGGAGGCTGTCCTGAGCTTAATGCCATAGACTGGCGCTGTGTTATCATTGATGAGGCACATCGACTTAAGAACAAAAACTGCAAACTGCTAGAAGGTTTCAAGCTCATGAACCTGGTAAATAAACAGACAAAAAAACCAAACACGCTCATTAGTATTTGAATGCATATAGTATTTGATTACATTTTTTAAATCTTATTTTTAGGAGCACAAAGTTCTACTCACTGGCACTCCTCTTCAGAATACAGTAGAAGAGCTTTTCAGTCTGCTCCATTTCCTTGAGCCAGCTCGCTTCCCTTCTGAAAACACCTTCATGCAAGAGTTTGGTGACCTCAAGACTGAAGAACAGGTTGGGCACTTTTCATTTCATTGGCATGGGTTACATGGGGTATTACTGTACATAATAACATAATTTTGGATCAATAATAAATTACAAAAAGAGCTCTAGTACAATATATGTTTATGTGATACTTTGGTCAAATACAGGTCCAGAAGCTTCAGGCCATCCTAAAGCCCATGATGCTGCGTCGCTTGAAAGAAGATGTGGAAAAAAAGCTTGCTCCTAAAGAGGAAACCATCATTGAAGTTGAACTTACAAATATTCAGAAGAAATATTACCGGGCCATACTTGAGAGGAACTTCTCCTTTTTGGCCAAAGGCGCTGGTCAATCAAACATGCCTAATCTAGTCAACACTATGATGGAGTTGAGGAAGTGCTGCAACCATCCCTACCTCATTAAAGGTAAAACTAGTATAATTGTTTGATTATAAGTGGTTGATTGAGAAGGCAAGTTGTTTTATGAGAAAATTAATGTAACCCTTGTATATTTAAATTGGAAGAAACTATAAAGTCTAATTTTTTACAAATACATTTCGCAGGGGCAGAAGAAAAGATCTTAGAGGACTTTAGGGATGTCTACAGCGCCACTGCTGCAGATTTCCATCTGCAAGCTATGGTCCAGTCAGCTGGAAAGCTAGTGCTCATTGACAAATTGCTGCCTAAGATGAAGGCAGGGGGACATAAAGTACTAATTTTTTCTCAGATGGTGCGATGTCTGGACATTTTGGAAGACTACCTCATTCAGAGAAGGTGTGTATTTATGCAACATATTTCAATATACTTTGAAACACAGAAATCTAAGCACAATTCAACTCAAACTCAACTCAAATTCTGTTGATTATAATATGCATATGCATGACCTTATAGGTACCTGTATGAACGGATAGATGGACGTGTGCGTGGGAATTTACGCCAGGCTGCTATTGATCGCTTCAGTAAGCCTGACTCCGACCGCTTTGTGTTCCTCCTGTGTACACGCGCTGGTGGTCTCGGCATCAACCTCACAGCAGCTGACACCTGCATCATCTTTGACTCTGACTGGAATCCACAGAACGACCTTCAGGTCAGACAAAGTGTAGCTCTTCTTAATCTCACGTGTGTTTTGGGTAATCTTATGTGATCTTATGGAGTCACATGAATGTTTCAGGCCCAGGCACGTTGCCATCGCATTGGTCAGGACAAGGCAGTGAAGGTGTACCGCCTGATCACCAGGAACTCGTACGAGCGCGAGATGTTTGACCGTGCCAGCCTTAAATTAGGTTTGGACAAAGCAGTGTTACAGAGCATGAGCGGCCGAGAAAACAGCCTGGGAGGAGGTCCAGGGGGAGGAGTGAGTTTTATTCTTTATCTACAAATGTAACCATGAATGTTTAACTCTATGAGAGTTTATCTTATTTGAGATATCTGTATAAGCCCTCAGTTATCCATGTACGTTACATAGGAAAGGAAAAATCTATTTTGCCAACTGCACGAAAGTTTTTAGATGTGTAGATGGAAATGTCTTAACTTTTTTTATTTGTTAAAATGCAAATGTACTTGCACATTGAGCCTTATTCATGACATGTTCAACAAATACTTACTTTGGCATTCACAAAATTAGTTCTTAACTGAAAATATAATTCTAGGGCAAACATTTCCAAAAACAGTCTGGATGACTATGCACAGAAATTCATCTTTAGCATCTTAATAGTAATGGTATTCTAATTCATACATAATTGTATGTTACAATCATTTCTCATTAAAAAAATACAATAAAATAAGAGTGAACGGAGGCTATGTTGAGCAAGGTTTAGTTTGATGTAAATGCAATGTCAATGTCAACCTAAAATACCTGCACCAGGGTCTACAGGTGGAAATTAGCTCTACTGCTACAACCCGGCACAATGCATCTTTCCTGTTAAGGTTAATGTATATTGTGCACTGTCCCTGTCTCATAAATAAACTAAATTGGTTGGTTTCATGTCAATGAATTAAATGCAACTCATTGAGAATAAAGTCTGATGTTAAATTCTCTCAGTAACTTCTTAAAGGAGGTTTTGGGTATCCATTGGTATTGGATATGTCCTAAAAAATTCTTTTTACAGGCAGTACAACAACTCTCAAAGAAAGAAATTGAGGATTTGTTGAGGCGTGGTGCCTATGGAGCCATCATGGATGAAGAAGATGAAGGGGCAAAATTTTGTGAGGAAGACATTGACCAGATTCTTCAGCGCAGGACAAAAACCATCACCATTGAGACTGAAGGAAGAGGATCTACTTTTGCAAAGGTATCTTAAAATCTTTCACAAAGGAAGTGTAACAATACATTTTAAAATGTATAATTGTATTGAATGTATTTATGATTTTACTATTATGCAATTAGGCCAGTTTTGTTGCATCTGGAAACCGCACAGACATTTCTCTAGATGATCCAAACTTTTGGGACAAGTGGGCCCAAAAGGCAGATATTGATATGGAAATGGTCAATGGGAGGGTATGTTCATTTTCCTTTTCATAAAAAAAACTTTTCTCCCTGCAAACATACAACTTGTGGAATATTGTTAACTGTAACATATATATGCACATCTTTGTCATTTTGTCTTTACAGAACAGTTTAGTCATAGACACTCCTCGTGTAAGAAAGCAGACTAGGCCTTTTAGTGCTACCAAGGATGAATTAGCAGAGCTTTCTGAGG
Organism: Paratrypauchen microcephalus; assembly: GCA_036785185.1. NCBI lineage: Eukaryota > Metazoa > Chordata > Actinopteri > Gobiiformes > Gobiidae > Paratrypauchen > Paratrypauchen microcephalus. The sequence goes on along the minus strand of JAVJIX010000013.1, from coordinate 7,441,800 downwards.
GTGACAGCGATAGTGATGAAACCAAACCGAAGCTTCGCAGAACCTATGACCGCCTCAACAGCTATGGTCGCACAGAGTGCTTCAGGGTTGAAAAGAATCTACTTGTTTATGGGTATAATTCATTCTTTTGGATACAATGTCATCTTAATTGTCTTTGGCAGTCTAAGACTCTGTATTGTTAACAGGTGGGGCAGATGGAAGGACATTCTGAACCATGGTCGCTTTAAGAAACAGTTGACTGAGAGGGATGTAGAAACTATTTGTAGAGCCTTATTAGCCTATTGTCTGGTTCACTACCGCGGAGATGACAGGATCAAAGGCTTCATGTGGGATCTAATTGCTCCTACTGAGGATGGACAAACCAAGGAACTGCAGAATCATTTAGGTGAGAACCATAAAAATGATGTGCCTTAAAAGCATAAAATATGTTATATTACATTTTTTATATTAAGTTTAAAGATGATGAAAAATAAAACATCCCCAAAATGTCAATTTTGTTGTCTTATACCTTACATTTGGAATTCTTTGTCATGTAAGGTCTGTCAGCTCCTGTTCCGAGGGGCAGAAAGGGCAAAAAAATGAAAACACAATCAAGTTCGTTTGACATACACAAGGCAGAGTGGCTTAGGAAACACAACCCAGAGTACATGCTACAAGATGACGGCTACAAAAAGCACCTCAAACACCACTGCAACAAGTAAGTCCCTCACCCATCTTTTTACATGCACTTCAAAAATGTTCAAAATAGTAGCAGTACAACAGAATTTATTTCTTCATGACAAATGACTTATGCCCACAAGCCTTCTGCTTAGAGCTTCAGCTTTGAGTAGGCAATAGAGCGCTGCAGGTTTCAATACCAGCCATAGAAAGTTCACTATTGTTTCCTTGTCTAGTAGTGCTGAAGCCAGAGAATGCCTGATATGTGACACACTGGGCAATGGAGAACAGTGTGTAGAATATGCTGACTTGTGCTTTTCATCGTGAAGTTGAGGAATGTTACCAGTAGAGAGCAGTGCACACAATTACCCACTGTACAGTTTCAAAACTAGTATTCTGGTCTTGAAAGACATTTCACCTCTCATCCAAGAGGCCTTATCAATACATGCTCTTGGATGAGAGGTAAAACATCTTCCTCATTACATTTGATTACATTTGAAACCTTTGTTACTATAGGAACTCCTGGATTAGTTTAGTCAATACTTTAGTCAGTACTATGTTGTAAAAATGCCTTTAGGTTATTGTATTGTCTAAAACTGCAAAAAGCTGCTTAGCACACTTTCTTTGATAGTGGATACTCTTTTATATTTATTCTGCAAATAATAGTTGATCTTTAATGAATCAAATACCTATTATCTATGGCCTAATAACTATTTGTAAAATGAATGTTACCTTTTCCAACAAATAAGTTTCAATTCATTCAAGCTAAAACTGGAGCTTTGCCTTGCACTAAAACAGGAATTACATACTATACTCCAAAACCGCATTATGTTTTTGCAAAATTATTACACGGATGCTTTATTGCATTAAGACGAATGCGAGCGTGTAAAAGGCATTGTGACAGGCTTACACAGAGGCCCTCCATGCCTCCTACCACTCTGGTCTGGTCTGTCTGTGAGATCATGCGTCACAGAGCGCAAGTCTCTCCAGTGAGTCAGCCTGTCTCCACCTTGACAGTCTCTAATATTCAGCTTTCATGCTTTCTATATTGTATCGTATGTTTTAGGAATTAGTCTCTTGGATTACACCAAAATCTGTCTATAAAATGCTTACTCTGATCTGTTCACATGCTATGTTGCGATGTGTTGGATTTTGTGTGTTGTGCTCACTCAGCATTTGTCTGTATGGCCTGGAGCTTTGTTGTGACTGCCAACTTTTCTCTGTGCAGGGTGCTGCTCAGGGTCAGAATGCTTTACTACCTGAAACAAGAGGTGATAGGAAGCCAATCCCAAAAGGTATTAGATGGCGCTGATTCAAGGTAAGATGAGCTTTGACCTCTTCTACGTTCTTCTTTTCTGTGTACACTGAACCACAGTATTATTTTTTATATAAAGAGGCATATGTAAATTTATAATTTGAAAACAATTTATACATTTTTTTTTTAACCTAAAAATAGTTACATTACCAAAAATGTATTTTCACAATTTACAGATTAAATTAACCTGGTGAATTGTTTTAGTAAATCAAAAATAATAGGACTCCACCTGCTGGTGAAATATGGCATGTTAGCAATAATTGTGTGGGACTGCAGGATTTCTCATTCTTGCTTGTTGAATTCATTGTCTGTAACAGTGAGATCAAAATCTGGGTGCCAGAGCCGGACAATTCAGAGCTTCCAGCTCTGTGGTGGGACCCCATCTCTGACAAGTGCCTGCTGCTGGGGGTCTTCAAACATGGTTTGAGTTTTTCTTTGTGGATTTGTTTATGTGAAGTCAGAGTTGTACTTGTAATTTATCAACATTTTTTCCACAATTACAGGGTATGAAAAGTACAACACTATACGCGCAGACCCCACACTCTGCTTTCTAGAACGTGTTGGGCGACCAGATGAAAAAGCGATTGCTGCTGAACAAAGGGGCAATGATTTTATGGATGGGTGAGGTTTTTTTTTTTATTAGAATTATGTCTAAGTGCATGTGATGCATGTGATTCATATTTTCACTCCCAGCATGTCACCTAAAAGATTTTTTTTTATTTTTTCATAGTGATGTGGATGATCCAGAATACAAGCCAGCTCCCACTTTGGTGAAAGATGAAATGGAGGTAAAACAGAGTAGCACTGTTAGTCTGGTTAACACCTGACCATATCACAAGTGAGATATGGGTCTGGAAACTCGCTTCGAAAAATCCCGTAGCGGAGGTGTGGTTAGCGATTGCCAACGGCCGTTTATTGGGCGTTATGAATGTCTATCATTGAGCGTATACGTAAGTCCATAGCCAATCATGTCAGTTGTCAGTTCAAACTACAAGCTTCCGTTTGTCACGTAGTACGCGTCACCGTCTTGCCACACCTCCCCCGCTCTCTGATTGGGGCCCTAAATCTGGGACTCTCGCTTGGACGAGTTTCCAGGCCGCCTTCCAGTTCGAAACGAACGGAAGCGGCCTGGGAATTCCCAGGCTATAGCACTGTTGTTTTTCTTGTTTTTGTTCGTATGTTTCAAATGAATCTTAACTCTGTATTTGTACGCAGGATGATGCAGCCTCACCCGGAGACCTAGTTGTTGCTGAAAATCCTGGAGGTAAGTTTGTACACTGATGCATATCAGTTAGAGGCAAAAAAAAATATTGCATGAAATCAAACATTCTAAAATAGTAGCCAATTTACATTATCATTACATCAGATGCAGCTCCAATGACAGAGGGTAGCAGTGTTTACTGGCCTTCAGCCTCTGCGCTCACAGCCAGATTGAGACGCCTCATCACAGCCTCTCAGCGTTTCACCAAAAGTCGGCAAATCCTCCACATCCACCAGACCCAGTCTCAGGCTCAACCCACACTGATGCTGCCCACAGCTCTCTGCCCACTGCCACCTTCGCTCAGTCAAACACTCAACCCCAAGATGGCTGCCAAGATTGAGCGTCAGCAAAGGTCAGAATTTCTCTTTAAATTTTGTTAAAGATGTGTGCACATTTCCAATTTTTTTTCCCCCCTCAGATGGACTAGACGTGAAGAAGCTGACTTCTATCGTGTTGTCTCCACGTTTGGTGTTGTTTTTGATCCTACCATTGGACGCTTTGACTGGACCAAGTTTAGAGCTATGGCTCGACTGCACAAGAAAACTGATGAGAGCTTGCAAAAATACTTGTGTGCTTTTTCCGCAATGTGCAGGAGAGTGTGCCGTCTCCCACCAAAGGAAGGAGGTCAGAAACCATATTATTCATAACTAAATCCTGTTTGAGTTGGTGGTGTACATTTTTATGAAAGTAAAATAGCATAATGTATAATAATAATGTATATGTCATAAATAAATACATACGCATAGGTGATCAGTTGCTATTTGGAATTGGTTTCAGACTCTGCTGTGGACCCATCCCTGATCATACAGCCAATCACAGAGGAGCGGGCATCTCGTACCCTGTACCGAGTAGAGCTGCTGCGGCAGGTCAGGGAGCAGGTTCTTTGCCATCCATTACTGTATGAGCGCCTGTCACTTTGCCAGGTAAGCTCTGACCTGCCTGTCTGGTGGCAGCCTGGGACCCATGACCGGGACTTGCTGATTGGAGCTGCCAAGCATGGGGTCAGTCGTACAGACTACCACATTCTGAGAGACCCAGAGCTCAGCTTCATGATAGCACAGCGCAGTTACAGCCAGAGTAAAGCACAGCAGCCTTCTCTCACATCCACACAACCTCAGCCTCACCTCATGGCCTCCAGCTCAGCATCAACAAGTTCTCCAGTGGCCACATCCCAGCAGACTGAACCCATAGGGGGAGTGCCCAAAGTGGAACCCAAACAGGAACCTCCCTCTGAGGGGGAAGAAAACTGTGAGAAGCAGGCTCAGAGCTGGACTACAAACCATGCACCCACTACAGCCACAGTTCAGGCAGTGAAGGTCGAATCAGAGATGGGGGACAGTGAGAGGCAGATGGTGGCTGCCAGAACCAAACCCCTCACTCCAAATTCTTCAGAGAAAAAATCCAAGAAGTCCAGCAAGAGGAGCCGCAAGGAGGCCAGGCGGGACTCAGACTCTGATTCTGATGGATCTTCCTCGAGTGCATCTTCCCACTCCTCGTCTTCCTCTTCATCCTCCTCTACATCCTCAGGCTCCAGCTCCTCCTCCTCTTCTTCATCTTGCTCTTCAGGTTCTTCCTCCTCTTCTTCCTCTTCTTCCTCCTCCTCTGATGACAGTGATAGCGATGGAGAAAACGTTAAAAAGAAAGGTAAAATATTGTAACCCAACCAGTTAGTGCCTTTAGTTTTTTGTTATAGTTTATTCCATTTATATATTATCTGTTTCTGTCACATGTAGTAACTGCAGCAACAATTGTCAAGGGGTTTGACGAGGATAGTGTGGCATCTTTGAGCATGACCCAGGATGACACACAGGATGCCACTGTTGCTAATGGCAGCCACTCCCACACATTTCAAGGAGGGGGGTACATGCTTGCTGTATCCTACTGGCCCAAGGTGAACTGCACAGCAATTTAAAGTTACTAAAATATACTGCTCATTGGATTCAGAGGAACTCCATTAATTGTAACTGTCACAGTTGTAAGCCATTGTCGACAGCTTTGAATTTGTTTGTATTCCTTTTATTCTTTTGAGCAGTACATATCTGGTAATGCTGTGTATAAATATAATGTTGATGTATTTACGGCTTTTGTTCAATAATGTGCTTATTAATGCTTAGGACCGTGTGATTATCAATCGACTGGACAGTGTCTGTCAGGCTGTGCTCAAGGGGAAGTGGCCTGGAATTCGCCGTGTCTATGAGCCTGGAAGTTCTGTGGCCTCTTTCTACACCACAAAGCTAATGGAAACTGCAAGCAGTCCATCTGAGGATCCCTCAGCCTCTCCACAAGGGTCAAAGGTGACCAAGCATGTTGCAGAAAACAAGGAGTTCTCAGTAAAACTCAACAATGTATGTTGATTTCTTTATTGTTGTCCTCTCCCTTCTGCCTCTATGTCCTAATCCTAGGACCATACTACCTGCTGTCGTGAATGGCAATCAGCATGTTTCTTTGTTTTCCTCTTTTTGTTCTTTGGCTAATGCTGCCAAATGGCTGTCAGGGGAGAGATCCATGTATAAGCTTCCATCTTATCTATTCTGCTTCAATCAAGCACAAATGACATGGTCATGAGAAATGAACTTATGTAAAGTGTTTTTAGACCAAATGTCATTAGTGTCTGGATTTAACATGGTTTGGTTGTGGATGCTGTTATTTGGTTTCACACCTATGTTTTAATTTTGTGTTAGCAAACCTAATGCTTTTTGCTGAAAATGAAACCATTATATATTTCCTCCATCAAACACATTGTGTTTTTTCTATGTAGCAGGAGGGAGGACTGAAGCTGACCTTTCAGAAACAGGGGCTTCCTGTGAAGAGGACCCTAGATTCTGAGGAGGGGCCCCAGGCTCAGCAGCAGTATTTAGCTCGACTTCAGGAGCTACAGAATGCATCAGACACAGGCCTGACTGACATCAGCAAACCACAGTACAGCTATCAGAATGGTATGTTGTTGTGTGTTGTATGTGATTTCACATCAATAGCACTAATCTAGAGCATCATGCAAAGTTACAACTTTAATAAAAGCACGACTTTGCTTTTATTTGTAGTGTCCCCAAGTATCCCTGGTCACATGAGAATGAATGGAGCTGTGGAGGGCCAGCCAATGGTTAAAAAACGCAGAGGAAGAAGGAAAAATGTGGAAGGAATGGACCTACTTTTCATGAACAGAAACAGAGTAACTCCAGTTCTTGATCAGGTATTCTTTTCAGATCAAATCTCACTTTAAAATGGTGTGAAGGGTATTAGCATTTGATTATTAAATCTTAAATATGATTTTTACATTCACATAAATACATTTATTACATTGTATTGCATTACATTGGGGTGACGTAAGCTTTTTTTGTACATTCGCTACAGCATGTGAAGGTTGGCCATTTGACTTCTGCTACCAGCAGAAGCTTACTGTCTGTATCTCTTATTATTTTATTATTTATTTCAGGTGCCCCCCGGATGGGGAGGAATAGGCCAAGTGGGTCTACCAGCTCCACCTTTGCCTGGCTACAGCCAAAGCTCTGCTGACTCTGAGAGCAGAGTTCCAGTCATTAACCTTAAAGATGGCACCAGGCTTGCAGGTGATGATGCTCCCAGGAGAAGGGACTTGGAGCAGTGGATGAAAGAACACCCGGGATTTGTGGCTGATACTGGAGCCTTTATCCCGGTAGGTTTTTGATTAGTACATTTAAAAAGATAACAACATTGTCTAAAATTGTCCTTTCTTTAGGCGGTTAACAAAATGCAGATGCAGTTCCATTTCCAGGATGGACGTCCCAAACAAAAGAGACATCGCTGTCGGAACCCTAACAAGATTGACGTAAATAGTTTGACTGGAGAAGAACGTGTTCAGATAATCAACCGAAGAAATGCACGAAAGGTTGTTAATTTTTGTTAAAACCCTTTACAAAGCTCTGGGTTTTTTCCTCCATAGTAAATATACTGCCCAATATTATCTTTGGTAACTTTTTTCTGGTTCTGCAGATTGGTGGGGCATTTGCTCCTCCTCTTAAGGAATTGTGCCGGTTCCTACAGGAGAACCCTGAGTATGGGGTCCCACCAGAATGGGCAGATGTTGTCAAACAGTCGGTGCGTAGATTCAAAATATTTATTTTGATTGCATGGATGAGTATCCTACTTAATTGTTAATTTGTCATGATGTCAACTCCAGGGTTATCTTCCTGAGAGCATGTTTGACAGGATCCTTACTGGGCCCATTGTTCCCGAAGAAGTAAGTCGTCGAGGGAGGCGACCCAAAAATCCTCTGGCAAGAGCAGCAGCAGCAGCAGCAGCCCCAAAGCCAACAGCTTCCTCCCTGGGGCTGAGCCCTTTGTTAACTAATGGCCTGCTGCCGGGAGTGGACCTGAGCAGCCTTCAGGCCTTTCAGCAGAACCTGCAGAGCCTGCAGTCTCTGCAGCTCACTGCAGGCCTAATGGGGCTTCCATCTGACGCTAGCAACATGGCAGCCAACAACTTAGCAGCCATGTTTCCCATGATGCTCTCTGGCGTGTCGGGCTTGCCTAATCTACTGAGTGTTGGTGGACTGCTGGGTAAGGAGGGAGCTGTAGGTGCTGAGGGGCAAGGAAAGGGGAATGTGAGCTCTGGGCTGGATCAGACAGGCTTTAAAGTGGACAATAAACCAGAAAGGACAGAGGCCTCCAACACATCACCTTCCAACTCCAACACGACATCCCCGGGCTCACCCAACTCACTGTCCCTTAACCCTTTGTTACTGTCCAGTATGATTTATCCAGGGATGATTCTTACTCCAGGCCTTAACCTTCCTGTGTCTGCCACACAGCCACAGAGCGCTAACAATGAGCCTGTACCCACAGCGGCCTCAGCAGGACCACAGGACCCCAAACAGCCAGCAGCCTTCAAAGACAAAGTGGGAGAAGGAGACAGTAGAGTAAGTGAGGAGACACAGGAAGACGATGAGGATTCAGCAGAACAAAAAGACAACAGTGGTCCGGAAGGTTCCGACAAAGCTTCATCATCGTCATCAGCATCCGGGAGCTCTTCCTCATCAGATGACTCTGACTCCAGTGATGAAGACTGAACTATGAATACAATTTGACTTTTATTTATGTATTGCCTAAAATGTATCATATATTCACTGAAATTGATTTTCTAGCACTTATGTTTCGATTTCTCTACATGTAAATATACACTAACTAAAAGTTGTATAAAAACAAAAATGTTAAAAACAAAACTGAAATTAGATTTCAGTGTTAAAGGTACAGTTCTGTTATGAGAGATGCATGTCACACTTCAGAAGATTTTGAACTGTGAATGTGGATTACAATTATGTACAAAGGCAACAAATAGGCATTAATGTAATTATTTTGAGATTTAATTGTATTAAAAAGTCAGACTTCATAAACATGCTCATTGAGCTGAGCTGTACTCTTAATATATTTTGATTGTTGGGCAGTTGTCATGTAAATATCCAGGACTTTGTTGACAGTTTGCGTTGCAGATCATATGTTGGATATGCCAGCAATAACTTGGGCAGCTAATGAATGTCACTGAAGCTGTAGATTTTCTGTCTGCCATTTTCCATCATAGTGCACAACTAACAGCCCCAACTTCTTTCATAATAAGATCAGATCACATCCATTCTGTTGATTCAAATTAAATAAATATAATTTTATCTCTAAAGGACATAAGCTAAAATGTTTCACCAAGTCTTATGTTGTAATGCATTTTCTGATAAGATGCATTTGCATTTGACAAACATGTCAGTCCAAGACGCACTTTAGCTTCCCACAGTACACTTGCACCTCATCTGACTCTGGCATTGCCTGAGTATAATAATCCTCTGGAGTCTTTGGGGACAAAACACAACCTTATTACTGTGCCAAACTGCCCTGGGATGCTGTGAAATCCCTATTGGGTATTATGGTCTCTGTCATCAGAAACTGTTTCAGGACAACACAGATAATATTACAACCCTGGTGTATTTGACTGCATCTTACCTCAACTACTAAACAGATTGGCTTCACTGTGCAAAATGTGCATGTGTGTGGTATTTATAGTATGTAAATAGTTCTTTTTCCTGCTGGAATATGTTTGTGTTTAAGACTGAGAGCTTCCACAGTGTAGTACTGTGTGGCCTGTGCCTCTCTTCTGGTTTCTACTGCTTCCATACTTTCCAGTTCGAATGTTGTTAAGATACTCCTGTTAAAAAGGAGGGGGCCTTGAAAACATGTTTTTTTTTTTTTTAATAGGATTCAACACAGATTAAAAAAAATATTAAAATAAGATTTTAGGTCACTTGACCACCTGTTCAACAAGTCTTACAGACAATACATGGTACAAGCACATGTAACTTACATTCTGGCAGAGAATGTTGTTAACACATAAAATCTATGTGTATTGAAGTGACTACAGTGCCAGACCCACAAAACACTGAAATGGTTAGCAGCTGTGTGATGAGAATAAGTGTGTAGCTTGTCGTCCTTGACTTGCTTCTGCTGATGAATGAAGCTTGAGTTAGATGTAGAAGTGCCCTTATCCTGTACCTCACTCTGTAATTCAACAGATTATGTGTTCATACACATTTTTTACAATCACTGAATTGTACCCAGGAACTTTACACTGGAATTCACTGAGACCGGAAGTACCTTTTTGTAATGTTTCTTTCCACATTTGTGCTCTAGGACTGCTGTTAAACAGTAGACTGTTAGATAAGTACAATAGTGATCATTTCTAAAATCAGGCAGGTGGTCCCTATGGTGTGAACGCTGTATTCCTTAGGTATTGCTGTAGCATTATATCCAGTGTTTTGCAGTGCTTCACAAACCATGCACTCTTAGCACTGATCTGATCTCTAAAGTTGCTTATTTTATGCCTGTTCTATGGCCCTTGTGTTGGGTTTGTGTTTTTATATGACAAGCTTATTTTTCTATGTATGGGCCACAGTTGTCACATGATGTTGCATCTGCATCTCCACATTACTAAAACGTGTAGTGCCCTTATGCAAACAGGCCTAACCATGGCTAAAGGAATCACTCTCTTCTGTTTGGTGCCCTGAAGTAACATGCTGAAATTCTGATTGTGCTGTGCCTCTGTAAGACTTCTAATTAGTGGAAGTTAAATTGGACGTTCACTTCCTCCTTAGCTTTTGTTTTCACCTGTTCTGCACTGCATAGGGATGTCCACAATGCATTGCTCACCTGACTAGAGGCAGTATTGAAGTTATACTCACATCTGAAGACCAATATGCAAGGACAGATTTTCAACACACTACTACTGCTGTACAGGGAAGTTTACTTGCAGTTTATCATTCTTTCACTGACATGACTATCAGAACTGATGTTTTTTTTTTTTTTCATGCTTGTATTATTATATTATCACTGATATTCTCAGATTTTTTCCTTGAACATTATACAGTTGTAATAATTGCAAGTTGTGGTCTGTGTAATCTAATAATTCTCTATGTAGTTGCAGAAAAAACATGTCTTAAAGTCATTTGTAATTTATTGGATTACTTTCTATGAAGTTCTATAGAGGAAATTGAGGTTTAATTATTTTTATTAAACATATTCTGACTATCCATAATGTGTTTGTATCTAGCTGTCTTTTTATTTATACATTTAACAGGTTGAAGTTGTTTTACTTAAAATAATACGCTAGATAATTAGACCGGTGAATTAACAATTACAATGTGAAATAAGTTATAACACTTACTGACGTACATCTTCACCTCGTCCAGTTGAGGGCGCTAAAACAAATTTTCTGTTTGAGAAAAGAACTCAGCCTAAATATGCAGGGTGTGTGTGAGAATGAAACCAAACACAACTCCAACTTTTGATGAGGCAACAACATTACTGTATAATTCTAACATATAGGCCAGACGTGCAATATCCTCCTTTTTCATGTTGATGCTTGTTGTTACTATTATCATTATTACTATTTTCCATTATTATTATTATTACGTATTACTATCTGTATTATTTATTACTTACTTTATCCCCTCCCTGCCTGCATGCACTTTTTCCCTCTTGTCCAAATGTCCTGGAGCTACTGTGGCGAGTAAATTTCTCCTGTGTGAGATCAATAAAGGCTTATCTTATCTTATCTTATCTTATTATAACACAATATAATTATAATAGCTAAGAAAACAGCAATATGCAGCTCTGGAAAAAATAAAATAAGAAACCACTGCATTTTTTTTTTTTCTGAAATCAGCATCTCTACATGTATTACAGCCATTCCATTCCAGCGTCTGTTGAATTCCAACACAAACACAAAGCTGAGCTACTTCACTTCTTGCACCAGGAGTGGAATAAAGTCACCCAAGAACAATGTGAAAGACTTGTGGAGAGCATGCCAAGACGCATGAAAGCTGTGATTAAAAATAAGGCTTATTGCACCAAATATTGATTTCTGAACTCTTCTTAAGTGTAAACATTAGTATTATGTTGTTTTAAAATGAATTTGATCTTGTTTCTTTGCATTGTTTGAGGTCTGAAAACATGTATCTTTTTTGTTATTTTGACCAGTTGTCATTTTCTGCAAATAAGTATTCTAAACGATAATATTTTTATTTGGAATTTGAGGAAAATGTTGTCAGTAGTATATAAAAAAAATGTTCCTTTTGCCCAAACACATACGTATAAGTAGTAAAATCAGGAAAAACTGATCATTTTGCAGTGGTCTCTTATTTTTTTTTCCAGACCTGTAATTATAATAGATAAGAAAACAGCACAATATAGGCCCTTTAGTCTATAATTAAAATAAAACAATGTTATATAGGCCTAAGAGTCAAACCCAAATTTGAATAAAACAGGCAGGTTTGAGTAGGGGCCCACACAATATAAATCTATTAATTACGCAGTTACACGTGTTGACACAGTCGATGTGCACTTACAGAGGTGAAGTACATCCAAGGACCTTTGATGATATCTAATTTCCTCAACATCCGACGGTGAGTCTTAGTACTCTTAGTAGTCCATTTCCGGGATCCACACTGGCTGGCTACACATCTGAGTTTCATTGCCGTAGTAGTCTCGTGTTTTAATGTTTTTTTTCTTTTAGTTATTGTTCAGGGTGTGTTCTCCCGTCAGCCTCTCTACAGAGATGAACAGTTATGCTGAAAAACTGTTCTTTAAAGGGACAGTGTGTAAGATTTTTACCTGTTAATTACTGAAATTGAAGATACCCATTCAAAAATACATTGTTTTCCAAGCCTTTTCACTTCCATCATGAAATCAAAGTATTCTTTTGGACTTAGATATAGTCACATAAAAGGGGGATCTTCCCCATATAGAGGCAGCCATTTTGAATACGAGAGCCGCAGAAGGACATTTGGGCTCATCCTTTGCCTAGGCTCCTGCTAGCAGCTGCTCAGCCGCGCTGCCTGAGGGAGCGAAGGAGCGAAGGAGAGAAGGGGAAGGGGAGGGGGGAGCCTCGTGTAAACAAGCATGCTGCCGTATCACACGTCGTAATGGATATAACACGTATTTTGGACTAAATTGTTTTACTGGATTTTATTCGCTGGATCCTTATGGACAGATTGAGACCAAGTTTATGGTGAAATACAGAGTTTGACCTGTGCAGAGCCTTCAAAGGTAAGCTAAGTAACAAACCTCGTTTTGTGCTTTTCTGTATAAAAGCCCCATGTGCTCGGGGAGTGATTGTTTTGCAGGGAAATTAATTGCATAGTCAAAAAGAGGAGACTGTAAGGTTTCATTTGATGTGTAGATTGTCATGAATCATGATCGTGATTGTGTGTTTTCATGCGAAAAGAAAAAAAAAAAAGTGAACGGGGAGCCGCGTTTTATGTATACAGCGGCGCGCGGTTCGTGCGCGGGTACGCGAGCTGTCGGCGCTACGGCGCGCCCGGGTGACCCTCGAGGTCTGCCGTAGCCAAAAGAGGAAGTGGAATAGCTACTAACCACCTATGCGCCACGAATCCTACACACTGTCCCTTTAAAGCCCACCTGGTGCCTGCTAGTGAACGTTAAGTGTTTAGCGCGGTAAAACTTAAGACGGTTAAGCTTCTCAGTCACGTGACAGTACTTTGACGGGAAATTCTGGGTCCCGCCCACCTCCGCAAATGCAAGTCCCGCCCACAGAGAAGAGCTCGACCAATCCGGAGAGAGCCATTGGAGGAAACATGCAGCTACAAGATGCGTGTAGCAGTTTCCTGTTTCTCTGTGCCATTTTCACGACTTTTGTATAGGTTAGTTTTTGTTAATTACTATGCCATCGGTCTGAACTCATTTTCATACAGTCAGTGGGTGCATATCATCCCAGCCACAGTTAAAGGTGCACTGTGTAACTTTTCTGGAGGAGGATCCGCTATCTGCTTGTCTGCATGTAGATGCTGTTGCTTTGTCCGGAATGATAAAAGGAGAAGTTCAATTTGTCAACTGGACTCAGCTAGATTTCTTGTGCCCTTTTCCAGCTTTCTTACCAGTCCAATGATTTTGGGCTCGTAGTTTTTCTTAAGATGCGTGAAAAGTCCCTCAGTCGTCCAGGTAGAATCCATGATAATTCATTCAATTCAAAGTCCTCCTCATGACCTACAAAGCCCTCCATAACCTGGCCCCATCATACCTCTCTGACCTTCTGCACCGCCACACCCCATCCCGCTCCCTCCGTTCCTCCGACACCAACCTCCTGTCCCTCCCCTACAGGACCAAGCTCCGAACCTGGGGTGACAGAGCCTTCTCCATTGCTGCCCCCACCCTCTGGAACTCACTCCCACAACCTCTCCGTGACTGCTCTGACCTCCCCACCTTCAAAAAATTGCTCAAGACTCACCTTTTTAAAACTGCTTTTAATGTTTCTTAATGTTTAATGTTTTTCTGATTGTTTATTGTTTTGTTACTTGTTTTATTACTGATTTTACCTCTTGTACAGCGTCTTTGAGTGTCTTGAAAAGCGCTTTATAAATAAAATGTATTATTATTATAAAAGGAGAAGTTCAATTTGTCAACTGGAATGTTCCGGTATGGCATTAAAAGTGTCCATCTTGCATTCCGTGAATAACATGGACTAATATTGGCTTAAAAACAAATTCCTACTGTGAGTGGGCTCGCCTCTCCACAGATCTGACATGTAACTTGGCCCAATGTTCTCTGTAGAGATAAATAAGTGTAATCAATATTAATTAAGACCGTTAATGAAGTGTAATGCCATACTGTGGAACATTCCAGACAACATTTCCATGGAGAGAAGCTGGTGAAGTGTGGCTGTGGTGCAGGACTATCATGCATCAGTAGGCCAAGCAAGTCAGAGAACAAGCTGGCTGCTCCATAGCTTACTAGGGATGCAACGATACCACTTTTTTCAAAACCGATACGAGCAGGAGTACAGTCATTTCTGTACTTGTGGATACTGAGTACCGATACCGATACTTTAACCCACCCCCATGAAGATGCACTGAGTGCGTTTACATGCACATCAGTATCCCGGTTATGGGAGTATTTGGGATGTGCTGTTTACATGCACACTGAGAAACTGGGATACTCACATCCCTGTCCAAAATTCACTCCAGATACACAACACTACAATTTCTCTCAAACATTGTTCACAAATCTGTCCAAATGTGTGACAGCGAGCACCTCTGCCCCGCCGAGACAATCCACCCCACCTCACAGGTGCGCCACATCAAGATGCCGATCCGACATCATGACCAGTGCACAGGTGCGCCCCAGACTGCCCACAATAAAAGGCCACCCTGAAATGTGCTTTTTTTTTTTTTTTGCTTTATTGGCTGTCTGGGGACTCAGAACCAGTCAGTATCTGGTGTGACCACCATTTGCCTCAGGCAGTGCAACACATCTTCTTCGCATAGAGTTTATCACATTGTCAATTGTGGCCTGTGGAATGTTGGTCCACTCCTCTTCAATGGCTGTGCGAAGTTGCTGGATATTAGTGGGAGCTGGTACACGCTGTCGTATACGCCGGTCAAGCACATCCCAAACATGCTCAATGGGTGACATGTCCGGTGAGTATGCTGGCCATGCAAGAACTGGGACATTTTCAGCTTCCAAGAATTGTGTACAGATCCTTGCAACATGGGGCCGTGCATTATCTTGCTGAAACATGAGGTGATGTTCATGGATGTATGGCACAACAATGGGCCTCAGGATCTCATCACGGTATCTCTCTGCATTCAAAATGCCATCAATAAAATGCACCTGTGTTCTTCGTCCATAACAGCCTTTGAAGAGGAGTGGACCAACATTCCACAGGCCACAATTGACAATCTGATAAACTCTATGCGAAGAAGATGTGTTGCACTGCATGAGGCAAATGTTGGTCACACCAGATACTGACTGGTTCTGAGTCCCCAGACCCCCAATAAAGCAAAAAAAAAAAAATGCACATTTCGGGGTGGCCTTTTATTGTGGGCAGTCTGGGGCGCACCTGTGCACTGGTCATGATGTCGGATCGGCATCTTGATGTGGCGCACCTGTGAGGTGGGGTGGATTGTCTCGGCGGGGCAGAGGTGCTCGCTGTCACACATTTGGACAGATTTGTGAACAATGTTTGAGAGAAATGGTAGTGTTGTGTATCTGGAGTGAATTTTGGATCTTTGGGTCCATCTCAGGAAAAATGGGAGCAAAAACAAAAGTGTTGCGTTTATATTTTTGTTGAGTATACGTGTGCAGGTCAGACGTGGGCAGATCGTACATGTGCAGCGCAGCTCTTTATTTAACAGTCAGCTCACTCATGTACAGTCACTTTGTTTATTACGGTTTCTTGTAATTGGGATACTGGCTTATTTGGGATACTGAAACCGGGATACTGAATAATGCGTAATGTGTCATGTAATAGTTGTATTGTGTGTGGTATCGACAAATGTTTAACGAGTATGAGTATATTAAGGAAGTATCGGGCCAATACCCAATACCACTGTCGGTATCGGTACATCCCTATAGCTTACAGATAAGCAATAGAAAAGTGAAGGTTGCCCCACAGTTTGTAGGAACTAGGGCATGTTCAAAGTCGAATAGGTAAAGTACTAAACTATTTCTGTAAATACTTTGCATTAATGCATCAACAATAACAAACAAGGGATAATCCAGTGCTTACTAAATCAAAGTTATTGTTCCTTCCTTTTAGCCTTTCTGAATCCCTTATATGTGTTGTTGCTTTCCTTTTAATGAGACACCAGCGGTAAACATGTTTTTGAGAGGTGTCCCCAGTGTTATCAGTATACATTAGTACTATGGCCGGCTTGTCAAAGCCTCATCTCGTCAGATCTCAGAAGCTCAGTAAGGCTGGCTCTGGCTTGTACCCAGGCATTGGGACCACTGGGAATTCCAGGTGCCACAGTGGGGCGCAAATGGCAAAAGCTGTCGATTTGTCGTTAGGCAAGACACTTCACGTGATGGTGGTCAGAGGGGCCGATGGTGCAGATTGGCAGCCTTGCTTCCGTCAGTCTGTCCCAGGGCAGTTGTGGCTGCAATAGTAGCTTACAACCACTGAGTTTGAAGTGAATGAACAATGAACTGTAAAGCACTTTGGGTGTTTTGAATGGCACTATATAAATGCAATGATTCATTCATTAATTAAAATATAATATAAACATAAAAATTCTGTATAATCAGCTACTAGAATTTTCAGTCTTTTAGGATACAAAATATGAGCTCCCAGTATGGGCTCTTAATTCACTGCAAAAATAAACATGTTAATCTTTTTTCTGTCTGTCTTCTTGTTGTAGTTAAAGCTGTAATGCTAATGTGTGATGTACTGAGGAAAATCCAATCCAAAACAAAGGCAAAAATGGTTCTGGCGCGTGAGCGGGTATTTTGTAGTTTGGATACTGTGACTTGCCAGTTTTACAAACGTTGGTGCGGATGTATTACAGCCACTATGATTTACAATTAATGCATTTTTTTATATTACTTCGAAGCAATTTTTCTCATGTTATGAGTATTCATAGACATTGAGTAAAAATTGCAATGCATTTAAGTTACTCTTGCAGGGTCAATATGGAATTGGCTTGCTAATTAAAAAAAAAAAAAAAAAACATTTAACCCTCCTGTCGTGTTCGGGTCAAATCTGACCGTTTTACAACTTATAATACTCATAAATATTATGTTTTTCATCTGATTACCTCAAGACCTTATGATATCCTCCACACTGTGGACTTGAACATATAAAAGTGATGATCACCTGTTTCATTCAATTTTGAGTGTTTTAATCAACCTTGTTACACCTGTGGTGTTCCCGGTCAAAAGTGACCGCCATAGGAAATGAATGGGTATCCAGAGTAAATTCATTCAACCTACAAAAAACATCCCCATACACACTGCCCCAGCTCACTCCTCACTCTCTCTCACACACAAACACACACACACACAGACACACACACACACACAAACCAGGGTATGCGTGTTGTGCTGGACATGACAACCGGTCTCCAAGGGCATAATATCACATGTGACAACTTCTTCACATCACATGCTCTTGGTCAGGAGCTACTGAAAAGAAAGCTCACCATGGTAGGGACAGTGAGGAAGAACAAGCCCGAACTTCCCCTGCGCTGGTATCGACCAGAGGAAGACAGGCACTCTCATCACAGTTTGCATTCACTGACACTCACACTCTTGTGTCATACGTTCCCAAGAAGAACAGAAATGTCATCCTGATGAGCACAGGACACAAAGACGCCGCTGTCAGCACCACAGAGGACAGGAAGCCCCTGATGATCCAGGACTACAACAAGAACAAGGGAGGCATTGACTGCCTTGATAAGGTAATGTAAAGTCTCATCATGCATTTTATTTTATTTTTATCTAGGTGAATCATAGCATTTTGTGTACGACAGATTGAATATTGTTCCTAATCTCTTATTATTTATTGTTCCTTTATTGCAGCTTACTGGTACATACACCTGTAAGCGGATGACGGCTCTCTGGCCTGTGGCACTGTTCCACAACATCCTGGACGTGTCAGCTTTCAACGCGTATGTGGTGTGGACAGCAATCAACCCAACCTGGAATCAGGGGAAAAGTTTCAAGAGGAGACTTTTCCTCACAGAGCTGGGGAAAGCTTTGGTGACTCCTCTTATACAGCGACGCCAGCACATTCACCGCACACCAGCCTCCGCCAGTCTGGTTAGGAGCATGCAAGCTCCAGCCCCGGCTGCTCTCCCCCAACAAGGACATGGGCAGAAAAGGAAGTGTTGTGGCCTCTGTGCCCCTAGAGACATCAAAACGAGCCTGATATGCTGCAAATGTCATGCTTATGTTTGCAAGGCCCACTCTGACCTGAGTGTCACATGCCACTCATGTGCATGAATACACACACACACACACACACACACCTACACACACACACACACACACACACACACACACACACACACACACACACACACACACACACACACACACACACACACACACACACACACACACACCCTGTTGAGTTTGGTGTTTGGTTTTCCATTTATTTTTTGTATTATATGTTCATTTTGTAGTTCATTTTCAGTGCCCAATTGTATTTTAACTGATGTTATTTAATGTTTACTTCTATAAATTGCTGTTAGACAATACTTTGAAACATTGTTCTCAACTAAAGAATGTTTAATAAAAAAATTGGTGTTGAAAAAAAAAAATTGTGCTAATTTAAGAGCAGTTAAAACAGACCGGTCAATTTTGACCGGGAACACTAAAGTAGGAGGCTGGAGGCGAACACGACCGGAGGGTTAAAGGTGAGTAAGACCATGCCACTGCTGAAAGGACACCCTGAACATAGATAACAGTAAGTTTTGTACTATATATTGTAGGTTGAGTCTCCATCTCTGTCACCATACCCCACACAGCCTTCACCATCGAATCGCAAATACAGAGTTCAAACATTTTTGTGTCCCAATTAAACAAACAAACTGAAATGTGCTCTGACTTACAGTTCAGCCCATCACAGGTCTGCCCTCCCCCTGTCAATGTGGTTTTAGCTCAAGTTAACTAAGCACTTAATTCTACAGTTTTGTCTGTTTTAGTGCCTTTGTGTCATCCATGCCATGGTCAGAGTGAGCTGGCCTCCTGTCAAGTGAGGAAGAAAATTACAGCTGGATGAAGATGACAGGGGCCCCTCGGCTAAGAAGGCTCCCATGAACAGTCTGCAGAGGAGACTCCTGGAAATAGTGCATGATCGGACACAGATAAAGGACAACAAGGTCAAGCCATTTTCAGATTACCAGCTGTTCAGCTTTTTAGATTTGAATCTTTTAAACCATGGCAAAGGAGAAATTTAATTTTCAAAATTCTTCCAAGCTGCATCTTCTGTTCTGAACAGAAGAAGCAGCTTGGATGAGCTGCGAAAGGTATTTGATCAAATTAAACTTTTGTCCAGTTGAGAAATTGAATTTACCACAACTTTTATTTTGTTTAGGGGTCATTCCAGAATTGGAGGACATTTTGGCTTTAAAATTCTTGAAAAATAAACCTTCACTTTTCTGATTTTCTGCTACATATTCATCAATAGGTAATAAACTATCAAATGCTTGATTAGCTCAGCTTACGGATCAATGGTACAATTTTATTACATGATTTATTTGTTTTTTTATTGATTTACTCTAATCACAGTAACAGGGTTGCAGGTAACAGGGTTGCAAATCTGCACTAATGTTAGTTTTATCTCAGGAGGAGAAGCTGTTTAGCTGTTACTGCTAATCAAGAGGAAAAACTTATTTATGCAAATAAGTAAAGCAAAAAAAAAAAGTCTTATTCTGATCATTTGCATAACAGGGTTGCTTGAGGTAGAGTGAGACATTCAATCAAAGCTAATTATGTTATAAAAATATGAAAAATAGAAGAGAAGACAAACCTTTGCTCTACCCATTCTTTTAGAAAACTGTTTGATGATGTCAAGTCCAGGGTATCATGTGGTTCTGCTTTCTTCTTCTACCAGGCTAAAAATGTTCTGGTAACAGGGTTGCTGCATGTTGTGGGACACATGTTCATGAATAATAATAATTATTTGAAATATTATGTCTATTAAAACAAATGTTCCCACAGTTACAAGAGATGGCAATGAAACAAATAATACAAAAAAAGAAAAGAAATTTAATTTTAATTTTTAACTGTTTTATTTGAGATTCAATTTGGCCATTAGAGGGGTGAGACAAGAGGAAAATGGCATTTTGGGGGGTACTTCAGACTTATTTGGTATTATAAAAACTATTTTCAAGCATTCTTTTCTTTTTTTTTTAGATTTGGTCTCAGGACAAGTAAATTCACTCAGAAACTGTTTGTTTTAGTATTTTGTATGTGGATTATTTAATATTTGATGGGTGGGACGTAAAATATCCTCCAATTCTGGAATGACCCATAGGGAGCCATGGATTCTACCTGGATGACTGAAAGATTTTACAAAGATCTTTTAAACCATTAAAATTAAATTTAGATTTTTATATTTATTACACTCATTTATTGGCAACAAAAATGTTTTCAGTAAAATATGTTATTTATATTGTCACCACAACAATTTGACATTTTTT
This sequence comes from Paratrypauchen microcephalus, assembly GCA_036785185.1. Taxonomy (NCBI): domain Eukaryota; kingdom Metazoa; phylum Chordata; class Actinopteri; order Gobiiformes; family Gobiidae; genus Paratrypauchen; species Paratrypauchen microcephalus. The sequence continues at coordinate 7,421,112 of JAVJIX010000013.1, read as the reverse complement.
TAAATTAGTCATTGGAATCAAAAAGTATATATTATATACTCACTGTTATAAATTATTTTTCTATGGTATACTGTAATTAATATATAACAAAATGTTTATCAATTATTGCTCTTACAATGGTATATTTGTCACAGAAAATGACTGAACATGAATATGACCTTTTTTTGCACTTCATTTTTGTTTAAAAAATAAAATATTGGTTTCATTGCCTTTTACTCATGACTCGCATATATTTCAGCTTTGCAATACATTAATATTATATTGTGGTTTGTTTGTTTTTTTGGGTTTTTTTTTACCATTGTATTGATACTTTGAAATTATTACTTGTAAATCAAAACTGACCAAAACAGGATTAAATTGGGCAGAATCAATCTAACTTTTACAATTCTAGAGAGAAAAATGCAAAGTAAAGTGACACATTCATTTCTCTTTGTTTATCAGTAACCATGTTGGAGTTAATTCTCTACTGTTGCTCGGTGATTTTAAAGGAACTGCACTGCCCCTAAACAAAGGGACTTAGCCCTCTCATAATCAGGCACAGGTTTGACGGGACGTCCCAGTGTTACCATAGGGACCCAAGCACCTGAGCTCACAACACCCACGTACCTGTGCATACTTCTGATCAATAACTTCAGTGGAGGCATAGGAGCAGGCAGCATTGTGGATGGTATATTTTGTTTGATTGTTTTAAACTATGGGGTGTAACACAAGCAGGGGCACTACAGTGGTCGACCCGTCGGACAAGCCAGAAGATCGACCCAAGACTGCAGCCTCAACTACAGAGACTCCACCATGTCAAGAGCAGGGTAATGGGGCAGTGGAGAAGGTACAAGTGGACGAAGTGGAGACTGTAAGCTGAGAGCTGCTTCTCAGAAAATGAAGTAAGTAATGCTAAGATATGCTTTGACCATATTTCATTCTGAAAAGGAGACACAGTGTGAATCAATACTGTAGGAAATCCTATTGAAATTATCTGCTATTAAATCTCATGGTCAGCTAAAACAGCATTTGAGTTTCCATTTTCCATAAACGTTCACACCTCTCCACAGATCAGACCTGTAACTTGATCTGGTTTGATTGTTTTGTCTCCATGGAGCAGTAATTTTAATGCCATACTGTGGATGATTCCAGGCAAAGCAAAAACATCTTCATGCAGATAAACAGATGGCAAACTTTCCACCAGAAAAGATTGGATTAACGCAACATTTTAACTGTGTACCTAGTGCCTACACCTCTTATACTAAGAGATATTCAGAACATTTTAAGTTTTTTTTTTATGTCAAAAAGGCAAATTAAACAGCCATCTCAGTACTGACACATGTTTTGTTGCTACCATTTATTTATTTATTTAAATTCTGAATAGAGGTAACACAAGCCTGAACAAAGACTATATTCATAATTGACAAATTGTTTATTAAGTATGACTAAGGCTTAATAATTACTTAATTAGCCTAACCCTAAGTAGAAACTAAGACTGAATCATTCTTAATAAATTATTTGTTCATGATAATTAAAATCTTTGTCTGTGCTTTATGGCTAAATAGGGGATGTAGTTATTATATTGGTACCGCCAATGGCTGTTGAGTCGGTTTTATTTTTCCTGTTTTTTCTTGTTTTTGTTTTGTAATTGTGATTGTAATTGTAATTGTTTGTTTTGCAATGTAATAGCAACAGCAAGGTCACTTACCTAGCTTGTGTGGTTCATGACATTTGACATGTGTCACTGTGTCTGCAGATGGGCCTCTCCCCAATGACGGCCTGCCTGAAGGGACTGCAGTCTGCCAACAAATACACCACAACTGGCAACCAATTTGGATTCAACTACAATCATTGTAATAAACTCATTTTAATTCAGTCGTGCTGTCTATTTTAATATCTATGCATACTGCACATATACATCTGAGATGTTTTAGGCCTGTTTCAGAGTAGTCCATATATACAGCTATGGAAAAAAAAATAAGAGACCACTGCATTTATTTCTGAAATCAGCATCTCTACATGTATTCCAGCCATTCCATTCCAGCATCTGTTGAATTCCAACACAAACACAAAGCTGAGCTACTTCACTTCTTGCACCAGGAGTGGAATAAAGTCACCCAAGAACAATGTGAAAGACTTGTGGAGAGCATGCCAAGACGCATGAAAGTTGTGATAAAAAATAAGGGTTATTGCACCAAATATTGATTTCTCTTCTTAAGTGTAAACATTAGTATTATGTTGTTTTAAAATGAATTTCTTCTTGTTTCTTTGCATTGTTTGAAGTCTGAAAACATGTACTGTATCTTTTTTGTTATTTTGACCATTTGTCATTTTCTGTAAATAAATGCTCTAAACGATAATATTTTTATTTGGAATTTGGGGTAAATGTTGTCAGTAGTTTATAGACTCAAACAAAAATGTTCCTTTTGCCCAAACACATACCTATAAATAGTAAAATCAGAAAAACTGATAATTTTGCAGTGATCTCTTATTTTTTTCCAGAGCTGTATATATTTTTATACAGTCTATGTCTATTTTATAAGGTGTGTTTCATACCCTGCATACACCCTGTCTTATGTAACAGTGTTTCTTTAGTAATTCAGATTTTTTTTTTTAAGTTTTTTTATTTTTTTACTAATATATTCCAAAAATTATTCCACGAAAACATTAAGGATGTAAAATATACTAGAGTACGGTTCCCTGTACCCCTGACTGGGAAACACAATTTGCTGTGAGTGATAATATTCAAAAATAAATATAAATGAAATACTGACTAAGATTTAAATGTAATATATTCTTCTATCCATCAGAGTTTACTTACGTATTTACTTATTCAAACTGGTGCCTACTATTTCACGACACCAGAGGGCAGAAGTGAACAGCGCGTTGATTCACCCATTGACCAGCAGAGGGCACTGTTGATCTTTACAATCCTCCCTGAACTCCAACCAAGCCTCATTTGGTCCAGACATTTAATCTGAAATATAGGTTGTAAGTTTATTACCAGAAAGTGAAAGGAGCTGGAATGGAATAGCCATTTAACAAAGCCATATCAAAAAATACCCATCTCAGAGCCAGCAGGAAAATGCCATGAAAATATTACATTACACAAATGGAGGGAGTGATTGAATAATGTGCTGGAGAAGATAAATGAAAAGCACTTTGTTGGAAAACGTGGCTCTAAATACGTTTTTAATTTTAGCAGTGGGATGAAAGAAGCCAGTTTGAGCCTGTTTCACTGCTGCCAATTGATTCGAGGCTCCACACGTGCGAGCGCGCGCCTTATCGTCTCATTATATGTACATTAATATGCGCGCACATGGGCACATTATATCAGTATTATATCACTGTTTCAGCATTTAGCACAAAGGAGACGGTGATGGTATAACCATCTAACACACATCTATTAAGACATACAAGTGAATTAAATGTAAGAAGAAACATTTGGCTAGTATCCATGCGTTTAAGAATGTTGAGAAATTAGGACTATTGCCATAGCAATTAACAATTTAAAACAAAATATTATATGTTTTGAATGGAAAAGTGTTGTATAACAGGAAACTGAAGCACACCACAATTGTGAACGTAAGCTTATGCAGGGACTGCAGAAGCAAGGGTTTAATAACTGCATGAAATGTACACTATAACTTTTCTCCACCTCAAGGATATGTTATTGTTTTGCTTTTATTCAGTTTCAAGGATTTTATTCAAACACAAAGAAACACAAGCATTACTGTGGACTCGCCCCTCCATAGATCTGCCTAAGGACTTAGACTAGGAGGTTGAGGTTGTCAAAGCCTCATCAGATCTCAGATGTTAAGCAAGGCTGGGCCTGGTGGGTGGTTGGATGGTCCCATTGTGAATGTGGTGTGTTCATGAGTGTTGGTGGTGGTCGGAGGTACAGATTGGCAGCCTTGTTTCTATCAGTCTGCCCCTGAGCAGCTGTGGCTAACATAGTATCTTACCACCACCAGGTATGGAATGAATAATGCATGAAACTGTAAAGCAACTTTTAACGTCTGTAATAGCGCTATAAGATTAATACATTATTAATACTTTAGACTTCATTCAACGGTTTATATGGAACTTTAAAGCCATACTGTGGAACATTCATTCAAAACCAAAATATTTTCATGAAGGCCCCTCCATTAGAACAGTTACACAGTACGCCTTAGTTTATTTATTTATTTATTTAAATTGTGCAAATAAATAAATAAATGCATACATATTATAATTAAATATAATTTTTCCACATTGGCACAGCTACAGAACTACAAATGGAGGAAAAACAAGAAATAAGTCCTAAAAAGTGTCTCTGGTGTAATGTCCTCACAGTAATGGTGCTTTTATATGATGTTTATAATGATGTGCACAAGATGGCCTCTCAATCTGATCCCAGTGCACTTTATAGTCCTGTTCTCCACTCTCTCCTTTTGTGAATATATGATCAGAGGCGCGACAGCCCAGTCTTTAATCTTACAGTGGCCTTGAAGAATGTCACTGACTCCAGCAGCTTGCCTCTCCCCTCTGCCCCACCATCACTGCAGCCACATACTGCTGTTCTGCTGCATATGCTTTATGAGCTTCGAAAGAAAACATGAAATATGATACAAGCTGATATTGTTTAAGATGATATAAATTCACTCAAGAAGTAACCAACCATTGAAATAGGTACAGGAATTATTCACGGCCATGCTCTTTGGTGCTTTGTAAAATGTCAAAAACAATGAAAAGTACACCGCTCTATAGCTAGATTGTAAATGAGTGAAAGTCTATGAGATTTAGCAGCTGATAAAGGTCAGGAGGCCGGTGGTGAAATAAACAAGGATTCTGACAAAGATGACTTGATTCTCACAGAAGGTTTAAAAAACAATACATCTGTAACAGTTTTGCCTATTGTTTACATGTTTACCCTCCATTTCCCAGCCTGACCCAGTCCATCTTTTGTTTTCTCCGTGTTTTTCCTGCAGCTCCCACTCATTCCCCAATAATTCCAGGGTCATCTATATAAACTCCCTCTGCCCATTCAGTTCTTGCTAGATTAATAAAAGGAGAAGTTCAATTTGTCAACTGGACAAAGTTTGTTTGGTTGAAAACGTTCCGCCGCTCATCCGAGAGGCTTCTTCAGTTCTGGTTCTAGTGCTGGTTAGACCCTGTTTATATCTAGCTACAGGGAGGAGCTCACTACACTGAAATCATTCTGAAACTATCTCAACTAATCTGTATCTTTTGTTTCTCTGGCATCTCGTTTAGCATTTCTATTCAGCCCTAGGAGGAGCTCACTGCACTGAAATAGCTCTGAAACTATCTCAACTCATTTGTTCCTTTTTGTTATTCGAATTTCTCTGGCATATAGTTTAGCATCTCTATTCAGACTAACGACCGTCTCCACCCCTCTGTCCCTGACTTGTCTGCCCTAATGTTTCTTTCGTCTGTTCTGACTTGGTTTAAGAATCGAATTATAAATGGGGGACAAATTATGTCTAACTCCCCCATTTCTGTTTAACGACGGATTCTCTTTTTTGACAAAAATTGCCTCTTTAACTCCCCTCTCAAACCAGTTCTTTTCCCTGGCTAAGATCTGAACCTCACTGTCCTCAAACGAATGGCCCGTGGCTTCTAGGTGAAGATGTACGGCAGATGACGGTCCACTCTGGCACGCCCGTCTGTGTTGGTACATCCTCTTGTGAAGTGGCTGTTTTGTTTCTCCAGTGTAGCGCTCACTGCAGTCTTCACTACACTGAATGGAGTAGACCACATTGCTTTGTTTGTGGCTCGGTGTTTTGTCCTTTGGGTGGACGAGTTTTTGTCTTAAAGTGTTTGTGGGTTTGAAATAAACTGGGATTTCATATTGTCTGAAAATCCTCTGTAGTTTTTCCGAAACGCCGGCCAGGTAAGGAATCGCTACCCCTTTCCTCCTGGGTTCTGATTCTCTGTTGTCTTGTTTCTTGCCCTTGTCTCTCTTGGTTTTGTTGACAGCCCATTTAGGATATCCACAAACAGAGAGGGCTTCCTGCACATGTTGTTCTTCTTTCTCCTTACCCTCTGTGCTTGTGGGAACCACTTGGGCCCTGTGTTGTAATGTCCGAATAACACCCAGTTTGTGCTGCAGTGGGTGGTGTGAATCAAAAAGCAGGTATTGGTCTGTGTGTGTGGGCTTCCTGAAGACTTCTACTTGGAGTCCCCGGTCTCCTCCTATCGTTACTGCACAATCTAAGAATGCCAATGTGTTATCCTTGGCATCTTCATGGGTGAATTTGATGTTCGGATCTACAGAATTGATATGTGCAGTAAAAGGTTCCAAATCTTGAATTTTGATTTTTGAAAAATTATCATCCACATAACGAAACCAGTGTGTGGGCGGAGTGCCTGGATATGAAGCTAAGGCACTCTGTTCAAATTGTTCCATGTATAAATTAGCCATGATAGGGGAGACCGGTGAGCCCATCGCACAGCCATGGATCTGCCTGTAGAAGTTCCCTCTGAACTGGAAATAGGTGGTATTCAGACAAATTTCCAGCAGTTGGCAGATTTGGTCAGGTGAAAGTTTGGTTCTCTCTTCTAGCTTGGAATCCTGTAGTAATCTCCTTCTCGCTGCTTCGACCGCTACAGCTGTGGGGATACAAGTGAAAAGAGAGGTTACATCAAAGGGAACCATTGTCTCATCCTGACCAAACTGGAGAAACTTAACTTTGTTTACAAATTCGGCTGTGTTCTCAATGTGGTGCTCCGTGTTACCCACCAATGGAGCCAAGATGGTTTTTACACCGAGCCACAAACAAAGCAATGTGGTCTACTCCATTCAGTGTAGTGAAGACTGCAGTGAACGCTACATTGGGGAAACCAAACAGCCACTTCACAAGAGGATGTACCAACACAGACGGGCGTGCCAAAGTGGACCGTCATCTGCCGTACATCTTCACCTAGAAGCCACGGGCCATTCGTTTGAGGATAGTGAGGTTCAGATCTTAGCCAAGGAAAAGAACTGGTTTGAGAGGGGAGTTAAAGAGGCTATTTTTGTCAAAAAAGAGAATCCGTCATTAAACAGAAATGGGGGAGTTAGACATAATTTGTCTCCCATTTATAATTCAATTCTTAAACCAAGTCAGAACAGACGAAAGAAGCATTAGGGCAGACAAGTCAGGGACAGAGGGGTGGAGACGGTCGTTAGTCTGAATAGAGATGCTAAACTATACGCCAGAGAAATTCGAATAACAAAAAGGAACAAATGAGTTGAGATAGTTTCAGAGCTATTTCAGTGCAGTGAGCTCCTCCTAGGGCTGAATAGAGATGCTAAACGAGACGCCAGAGAAACAAAAGATACAGATTAGTTGAGATAGTTTCAGAACGATTTCAGTGTAGTGAGCTCCTCCCTGCAGCTACATATAAACAGGGTCTAACCAGCACTAGAACCAGAACTGAAGAAGCCTCTCGGATGAGCGGCAAAATGTTTTCAACCAAACAAACTTTGTCCAGTTGACAAATTGAACTTCTCCTTTTATCATGGATTCTACCTGGACGACTGAGGGACTTTTCCCGCTTCTTGCTAGATTGTCGGCCAGTCAAGAAACTCTCAAGCTCTGTATCTGAAAATCTGAATCTGAAATCTGCTCTTTGCAATTTGTGATGCCTATAGTTATAGTCACTTAATGTACAAATACTATAATACACTGGAATCACTTCAACTGCTATTTGCTCTTGTCCATATGCCATTGTACATAAACACAGACAATCACCTGCAAAATTTGGTCTGGCTTTTCTCTGGTGGCACAGTGTTATGTTGTTTTTCATCTATTGTAAATGTTTATAGTATCTAGTAAAGTACAGTATAAATCTATAAATCCATAGTATGTGTCTTGATCTTGATTTTGATTGCATTTACCTGTTCTTTGCATAGCAACACTATAATTTCACCATTTTGGAACAAATAAAGGTTTATTTTGTATGATCTCATGTATTTTTCAGAAATTTTAAATTAACAGTGCTGTGAATCTGAATCTGAAAATCTGAATCTGAAATCTGCTCTTTGCAATTTGTGCTTTTTGCATTATTCCCTGTTTAAAGAATCTGTTTCTGAGTTATTCCCAGTCCATTTTCTAATTAGAGAATTTCCCTGTTTTGGAGGATATTTTATAGACAGACAATAATCCCATTTTAGACTTGGTTAGGCCAAACATTTTTTTCAGGTGTGAAAAGTTTAAAAGCCCTATATTACACTCTATATTACTATATTACACCTATATTACTCTTGTGAGCTTTAAGCTATGTTTTAATTGTTGTTACCTCATCAAAAACCTGCCTGGAGTTGAGTTTTGTTTCATTCACACATGTTTGGATAACACGATGATTAGTCTGTCAACAATCCAAAGCTCAGAATGTTCTGTTCCACCTTGTAATGTCATGAAGCAGTAGTTTTCAAGTTAACAGCTCCTTTTACCTTTTGTTCAGTAGAGATGGGCAATTCCAGGTCTGAAATCATCCAAATTATTCTAGTGAAGACATATGTAGTTTAAAAACACAGTGAAACACTTCCTGTAATGGCACATGACATCACAAGATGGATCAGAGTGTTTTCAATACAGGGGGTCCTCGGGTTACGACGTTGATCCGTTCTTAAGACGCGTCGTAACCCGAATTTCGTCGTAAGTCGGATTTTGCCTTTGATCTTCCAACCAAAGCACCAATAACCTTTCCATCTCAATAATTAGACCACTACGCTGCTTGGTTATCACTGCCGCTTTCATAGGAGCAGATCAGAGCCCGCATCAGGTACTTCCGCCCACATTGGGCACGCACATGAGGCCGTCTTCTTCGCCCTACAACCACAACAGAGCGTATTCTTCCGCCGTGCGCCGTTCGCGTTTGTTTACGTCGCTTACCACGCTAAACCGCGTAAGACGGAATGACGCGTAATTTTTTATTTTTATTTTTTTAATGGGGGCGCGTTCGTAACCACGAAACGTCGTAAGTCGAGACCGTCGTAACCCGAGGACCCCCTGTATCAGAAAAGATCTCAGCCTAATTGTGCAGGATTAGTGTGTTAAACATGTGTGAATGAAACAAAACACAACTCGGTATGTTTTCGATGAGGATACAGCTGCAGATAACATAGATAAAAAATTGTGTAATATGGGCTCTTTAATTATGCTATATTCCACCTTGGACTAAAATTAGGTAGCCCAGCTTTAGCGATACTGAATCAATTGTGTTACAGTTTATCCAATTTGAGTGGCCTATTCTTTTGTACACTATATATGAATTGTGGACTAAATATGAAAATCATTATCAGACAATGTCACAACTAAAACAAAAATACTATTTAAAAAAAAAAAATTCTAGTCTCTTTCTAGTCATTTTTAGCATCTGCAATCACTTTCCACTGTAAAATACATAACTTTGTCACAGATGAGTAGTTGCTTGGTGGCATATGTGGGAACATGCATGGTACATTGAGCAATACCTTTTAAAAAGAAATGGCGAAAAATAGGAAATTGAGCTCTAAATGTCATTCATTCAGCTTGGATGTCAGGGTGACCTTCTACTCCCATTGTAAGGTGCAAAATATCACACATGATAAAAAGACAGATCGAACGGAAAGCAAATGAGAAATAGTGGACAGCAGATTTTTGTGTATATATATATATATATATATATATATATATATATATATATATATATATATATATATATATATATATATATATTTATAATTATTTTTTTCAGTCTTGACCAATTGGCAGAAACAAATGTGTTGCCATATGCTTTGCTATGCTTATCCAACAATAAACGGCACTTAAGAAAAAAGCCATTAGGACAAAAAAAAAAAAAAGTCTTATCTCAGTAATTTCTCCAGACACTTTGATTCTGAGCTGAGCGTTCACCATGACAACAGCTCTAATACCCCTAGCATTACTAAACCATCTGTAGAGGAGTAGCTTAATGCACATCAAATAACAATAATAGTCTGCTAATGGGATTGTTACCCGCTGTGTCATCATGCCGTAGTCCTGTGTGACTCAGGGGAAGACCAAATATGCTTTTTGTTGTAAGAAAATACTCAAATGATTTATTTTGTTCTATTTATTTTGAATTAGGTTATTACCAGCAGTGGCGTTCCTAGAGTGATTTATTCCCTGGGCGAAAGCCACTCTTGCCCCTGATTACCAGGGATTACTGTTGCTGCATTTGAGAACCTGTCCATATGCTGCACTGTAGATGCTTATAGTTATAGTCACTTAATGTACAAATACTATAATACACTGGAATCACTTCAACTGCTATTTGCTCTTGTCCATATGCCATTGTACATAAACACAGACAATCACCTGCAAATTTTGGTCTGGCTTTTCTCTGGTGGCACAGTGTTATGTTGTTTTTCATCTATTGTAAATGTTTATAGTATCTAGTAAAGTACAGTATAAATCTATAAATCCATAGTATGTGTCTTGATCTTGATTTTGATTGCATTTACCTGTTCTTTGCATAGCAACACTATAATTTCACCATTTTGGAACAAATAAAGGTTTATTTTGTATGATCTCATGTATTTTTCAGAAATTTTAAATTAACAGTGCTGTGACTGACCAAAAGGAATGTGCCCTCATAGTGAGGAAAAATAATTCTCAGAGATGTCTAGAAATATACTATTACTATTACTATTTGTATTATTTATTACTTACTTTATCCCCTCCCTGCCTGCATGCACTTTTTCCCTCTTGTCCAAATGTCCTGGAGCTACTGTGGCGAGTAAATTTCTCCTGTGTGAGATCAATAAAGGCTTATCTTATCTTATCTTATCTTATCTTATCTTATCTTAAAAAGCAGAAAACTGGGAGAAACTATTAGACCAACGCAACAGTGCAATAAAATGGATCCGATAGCTGAGAATAGAGCAACTTTAAATACTCAAACTAATAAATGGTATTACTTGTAGTGATGAAGGTAAGCCATAATGGCTTGTCAATGCCTGGTCTTGTCAGATCTCAGAAGTTAAGCAGGTACAGCTCTGTTTATATACTTTGGTGGGAGACCTCTGGAAAAGTCTCCATCAGTCTGCCCCAGGCAGCTGTGGCTACAATAGTAGCATACCACCACTGAATGTGGAGTGAATCAATATTGCACGGTAAAGTGCCATGGGTGTCTTGAAATCCAACATATATAAATCCAACGATTAAGTAATTAAATAATCAAATAGATCAATGGTTCTAAAACATTTCACACCAACTGCCACCTGAGATAACATATGACTTTCCACCAGATCTAAACCTGGACTTAATGCGTCCTAAATTAGGTCTAAACATGGTAAAAAATGAGAAACGTGGATAAGTAGTTCTATAGATAATTTCTCCAAAAAAGGACAAAACTACAGTTTGAGGAACATTGTGCTTGACAGAAGATCTCACTATGATAGTGGTGGGCATGGGGAGCAGCAGTAATATTCCACTTAGTTCCATGTCTGGATTGAAAGGAAGTACAATGAGTTTCCAAGAAAAATACTTTCAGCTATTAGTGCAATGGAAAACATTTGTCTCACTGCTATAGTAATTGTGGCTAATAAAATAACACCAGCATTAACAGAGAACATAACTACTGAAAACCAGTACCAGTTTAGATTAATTTGTTTACAGGAAATAAAATACAATGAGCAAAAAAAAAAAAAAAGAGCATATTGTTGGAATGTTGTAAATGCTGAACATCTGGACAATGAAAGGCAGAGAGAGTACAATCACATTTCATTATGCTCATGACAAAATAAACCCGGGCTGCAATTACACTCTAGAGCTGAACAATGCAAATGGTATTGTGGCATAAAGGATTTGGATAAAACACAAGATGATATTACATGTTTTTTTCTCCCCAGATTATTTTTGATAACTCTTAATGGCTCTGTGTCTGGTTGCCATGGTTAGTTACTAAATGATTTGGGCAAGGTCAGATCTTCAGTTCTTCAGTGGATATTGAACATTTTCCCTAACAATCAGGTTTATAAGCACAGATGAACCTGACTTCAATTTTGTCAACCTATTCATGTCCTTGGAACTAGGTGTGGGAGAAATATTGAAAAACAGATTTTTTGAATATCAAATATTGCATATAAATCATTTTAAATGAAATAAACTAAATAACTATAAGCAAAATCATTTCAATAAGGGCATAAAGCGTTATTTGCCCAATACCTGAATTTCAGTCATGGCATGACATTATCAAATTTGTTTTCAACAGCATAATAGCATTCACTGTGCATGATGCACAGCAGCAGCCTTTTTGTACAGTGATGGTCAGTGTCTGTGAAAACATGGCAGCCTAATAAACTATTAAACACTCTTGTTTTTTTCACAATGTCTTTGGAGCATATAGCATTTGTTTTCATAGTATCACTTTTGCTTCTTAATAAGAGGCATTGCATTACATGCATATTTGATGTGGTCTGCTTTCATAGAGAGATGTATTTCTACTATTTCCACACACATGAATGCACACTAATGGCCATTTGGAGGCAACATTAGACTTTTAATTAGCTGGAAAGCCTGTAGCCAAACTACTCTCATCATTTACCATCTCTCCATCCCTACATACAGCCTATTACTGCTGTAAATGGTGCAGGAGCACTTTGTCTAAGAGAGCTTTTCTGCTGCACTGATAAGATGAATGTAGACTAGAGAGACCAAGAGAGTGTATTTTTTTTATGTTAACAATTATAAGCAACCAATTGCCTTCATCTGAAATATGGTAGACTTGGCTAGGTTCTGTCCTAGTCCTGGTTTAGTTCTGATCTAGTTCAGGTGTAGTTCTGAGCTAAGACCCAGTTTGGTTATTCGTGATTTTGATGTGGTTTTATCACACTGTAGGGACAAACATATGTATACACACTCAATTCATTCACCTGTCTCCTTTCTGGGGATAAAAATCAGGTCCATGATGTCATACAGCCTTTATTATTAGATCCACATCATTTAAGGTAAAAATATGAGTTATAATATGTTAAGGTTTATGTTAGGATTAGCCTTCTGCCTTCTCTTTTATTGCCATGAGTCAGTGGAATAGTTTGCCAAATGAGATTATAACATGTACAAGTTTTCAAATGTTTGCACATCAAACAAAGAAATGGCTAATATCAAAGCAAATTTGCACTCATTATTGATGATTGTATGTGAGTGAGGCTAGGACTGGTGAGTGTGTGTATGGATGTATAAAGATGAATTTTTAAAAATGTTTTTTAGAAATGGCATAGTGATGGTCGGAATTTTATCTGATATGTATGCACATGTGATTATTCTTATGCACTGGTCCATTGCCCATTTATAATCTCTGTTACAGTATATTTAATTAACATCAACCTGTCCCAGGACTAGAGGGGAAAATTAGCAATTAGCATTTTTGCTATAACCTGGCACCATGCATCTTTCTTTTGTTTATTTCAAAGGTCAATGAAATGTTGTGCACTGTCCCTGTGCAAATTAATAAACCATGCCATACCATACCATACCTCCAGGAAATTAAGTCAATGTAATGTCCTCAAGAAGCATAGAAACTCAGTATGCACTATGTGTGTGTAATAGGGATGCAAATTATCGATTAATTCATTAATCTAAAGTCGACTGACCTTATCGATCGACTTACGATTAATTGATAAGCGGCGTTTTTCACCTGAATTTTAGTGTTTCAATAGGGTCTTTAAAGCCCCAGTGTGTAGGATTCGTGGCTCATAGATGGATGGTGCTATTGCACTTTCTGTTTTAGCTACGGCAGACCTCGAGGGTCACCCGGGCGCGCGCAAGAGCCGCGCGCTGCTACTGTATAAATAAAACGCGGTCCCGTTTTTGTTTTTTTCCTTTTCTCATGAAAACACACATTCCCGATCATGTACCATGACACTCTACACATCAAATGAAACCTTACAGTCTCCTCTTTTTGACTATGCAATTCATTTCCCTGCACAACAATCACTGCCCGAGCACATGGGGCTTTTATACGGAAAAGCACAAAACAAGGTTAGCTTACCTTAGAATGCTTTGCACAGGTCAAACTCTGTATTTCACCATAAACTTGCTCTCAATTTGTCCGTAAGGATCCAACGAATAAAATCCAGTAAAACAATTTAGTCCAAAACACGTGTTAGATCCATTACGACGTGTGATCCGGCAACATGCTTGTGTTGTTTACCCAAAACCACGAGCCTTGCCGAAGGCGAAGGGGGAGCCCAAATGTCCTTCTGCGGCTCTCGTATTCAAAATGGCTGCCTCTGCATGGGGAAGATCCCCCTTTTATGTGACTATATCTAAGTCCAAAAGAATACTTTGATTTCATGATGGAAGTGAAAAGGCTTGGAAAACAATGTATTTTTGAATGGGTATCTTCAATTTCAGTAATTAACGGGTAAAAATCTTACACACTGTCCCTTTAAGAATATGAGCTATAGTATACATAACACTGAGTCATAAATATACTGTATCATAGTATTATTATATTGTATATTCCTCAATTAATTATTCCTTAGTAAAAAGCAGACAAATGTATTGATCCTGAATAACAAAATACAGTAATCCCTCGCTCTATCGCGATTTATTTATTTTTTCAAAATTTTTTTTTTATAGTGTAACTTTTTTTTATAGTGTAACATTGTGTTCTGCATCCTGATTGGCTAAGAGACTAGACCAGGACTAAGCATGGACTAAACCAGGTCTAGACCAGAACTAAACCAGGTCTAAACCAGGTCTAAACTTGGACTGGGTCTGGACTAAACCTGGACTAAACCAGGATTAAACCACCACGTGCCCCTGCTGGTTTCGTGCGGCTGGTTTGTGGCTCGGGCTGAGACTACGCACGGGCGCCGCGGTTCGATCTCGTGCTCAGCAGCCCCGGTGTACCTGCGAGGCCCGCGCGAGGCCCGCTGCCCCGGTGTAAACGTGGGCTGCTGAGCAGTGCCGTTGGCGCCTGCGGCCGGCTGTGAGTCGAGCTTGGCGCAGCGCGGTGCGCGGTTGCCTTGTTTCGTGACCACGCGGGTGCGCGTGTCCGTGATTAGCGATTAATTGCAATTATTGCACTTTGATCGACCAACGTCTTGATCGACAATTAATCGTAAGTCGATTCATTGTTGACATTCCTAGTGTGTAAGCATGACAAATAACCACACACTCTTAACTTGGCCTGTTTATGAATGAAACACACTAGTTTCCATATCCTCCCCATACCGGGGTGTGTGCAGCTGTGCCCTGCTGCATCTGCTGCCGGAGTGCTCAGGTGCAGCCGCTCACTCTCCTGGTGCTGTGATCTCTGAGCTGAGAGCCATTATTAGCAACCACAAGCTCTTGTAGCCTTTTCCACTCTAATTACATAGCCATCATTAAAATGCTAATTCATACTGTTAAAAGGCCAATTAGAAGGGTAATTAAAAAGGCTTTGTTCCACCAGTACCTTCACCAGCAGCCTGACCACTGCTGCTCCTCTTCACTATTTCTATAATGCCTCAGGTCAAATGTCTTTATCCGGTTTCAAACAGGAGTCACACAGACTGATGGAGCTCCAGAGGCCATACTGTTACATATGCTCGCTCTAGGATTTTATATAAGATAAAATGTTGTATCCTGATTGCAATTTGGCTAACACTGTTGCATCACAAAAAGGAGCTCATAGGTTTTTTCCCTGCAGTTTTGGGCCTGTTGTGAAGTTGGTGTGCTTGGGTGTGTTTCCCCCTCATGATTGAAACTTAAACTAGCCTACTATAAGAGGTATTGCCAAGAATTCTGGACCAAGTTCCAGAGAAGATTCCAACCGTTGCGGAATTTATTTTAGAATATATTAGGGTTCAAGACTATTCCCTCAGGACAAAACCAACAAAAAATAAAAAATAAAATAATAAAATGATGGAACATCACCTGCACCTGAACATTTGAAACCATCTGTTGGAACAATTTCCATGGAGATAGATGGTGTGGAATATTATAGGAGACAAGCATGAGGAGCCCATCATAAACTTAGACTTCGACAAACTTAGATCCTCAAGGGAATTTGTTTGGACACAGTAGCTCACACATTGCAATATATTATAATAACAAAGAGTAAAAATACCGTGGTAACAATAAATTAAAAATAAGTAGCAAGAGACTGGTGTCACATAAAGTAAAATTATATAAATGTAAAAGTAATTAAAGCCACTTGAGGCTTTAATTACCCCCCCCCCCCCAAGATCGCATATTTATGATAAAAATTTCAGCATGATCGGACTAAGCATGTGTGTGTAAGATTTTTTTAAAAATATTATTTTGAGGAGTCTTTGCGCCCCTGCTGGCCAACGATGAAAAATGCCCCAAGTCCTGCATAGAATGTAATCCCCAAATTTGGTACAAATCAGATCATGTTGATATTTCATGTCTATGGTACGGGGCGCTATAGTGTCACAACCGTTCAGGTGGTGAAAAATGCAATTTCCCACCAAAATATTATTATTATTATTATTATTATTATTATTATTATTATTATTATTATTATTATTATTATTATTATTAAGAAGAAGAAGAAGAAGAACCAGTGAAAAATTGCCCCATATCTGTAATAATAATAATATTTTTTTCTTGTAGTCATGCAAATCTGATAATGCTGACATTTCATCTCTATGGAAGGGGGGTCTGTAGTGTTCAATTGTATTAGACTTAATACTTCATTACATTTTGGCTTCTCTCATTCTCTATCACTGTTCCGAATTTCTTTTGCCTACGCCAATCTTGGCTTGTCCCCACTCCCATAGGGCTGCACTTCTAGGTGGCACTGTTGAGTCGGGTCACTTTGGGCATTGTTGCGATGCCTGTTTGGTATCCAAAAATTAGAACTTTGCACTTCAATTTCTTCAGACGGGTGCGTTGGAGGCGAGGGAGCAGACCCAGAACACACAAGGAGAAAACAATCCCGCACTCAGTCTTACTTGCAAAATGAGAAGTTTATTAAGACATGCAACGTTTCGGCCCTAGGCCTTCATCAGGCAAAATGGAGTAAGAGCTGTGGCCATCTTAAATAGGGTGATTAAGATTAGATTAAGATTAAGCCTTTATTGGTCTCACACACAATGACACACAGTGACACATGGGAGAAATTTGACTTCTGCATTTGACCCATCCTTTTCAGGAGCAGTGAGCAGCCATCTTTTTCGGCACCCGGGGGGCAGTACCGTGAAGGGTCTTGCCCAAGGACCCACACTGGTTAGCTCATTGCCGGGGGGGATTTGAACCCACAACCCCCGGGGGGAAAGTCAGTGACTTACCAGTTGAGCTAACCAGCCAGGTGTGGCGAGCACCCTAGGGTGACAGGTCGTGAATGAACAGTGCACCCAAAACAGCATAATTCAAATTGAATTATTATTATTATTATTAATTTCATTCACGACCTGTCACCCTAGGGTGCTCCCCACACCCTATTTAAGATGGCCACCTTTAGCTCTTACTCCATTTTGCCTGATGAAGGCCTAGGGCCGAAACGTCGTTGCATGTCTTAATAAACTTCTCATTTTGCAAGTAAGACGGAGTGCGGGATTGTTTTCTCCTTGTGATGCCTGTTTGATCAAATTTTTCACCGGACTGGCCAATCCCATACCCAGTTTGGGGACTATTCGTTGATGTTTAGGGCCTCAATATCACAATCGTTTGAAAGGAAAAGTAATAATAGAGAAGAAGAAACCAGCGAAGAACAATAGCCCTTGCCATTTACTCTGTTACTGGCTCAGGCCAAAAATTAAATACAGAAATATGATAAATAGGACAAATATGTCTCAGATAAAAACTGTACAAGGTAAAAATCATGCTCTCTGTAAGGATGCAGGTTTTAGTATATTTTTTCAATGTAATAAGAATAAAATCAATAAAAGCAGCATAGACTTATTTACCTATGACTTATCAATGCTGGGAAATTCAGTATGGTGTGTTTTTTGAGTTCTCAGAGGAAGCTGACTTACTAAACTGGAGTCATCAAGCAAGCATGATTGTGGTTAAATACAACTCAAGGTATGTTTTGTGTGAGGTAACAATGTTATAACATTCTGACATCCTTCAATGATATTTCAGTGCTGCTAGTCGACTCTGAGCCAATCCATTGTACAGTAGTTGAGAACAGATCTACTCCTGTTAATGAAAGTGCAGATGGAGCCTGTAAAAATGAGAGAAGATGGATTGACTCCAGCTTGCGGATGCTGCGGACCCGATTTGATTTCAGGGCCATTGAAGTGTCGGTGGTTTAATTTTATAGTGTGTAGTTTTGTCTGATTTCCCCCTGGAATAGAGCTCAGCGGGAGAATGCCCAACATCTGCCACCACACAGAAAGCATATATATATATATATATATATATATATATATATATATATATATATATATATATATATATATATATATATATATATATATATATATATATATATATATATATATATTAAAAGTCTGCTGAGGATTAGCAGTCAAAAATATATTATCCCATGGTGGTAGAGCATATGTGGCATTTCAGATATGAGCCTCAAGGCATTTGCTAAATGTATACATAAACTATCATGAGGAGTATACATTTGTGGCATGAAGCACAGAAATCTAAGGTTATAGTAAGCTTATATTGGCAGATATAGACCCATCAAACCCACAAGTCAATGTTATATTATGGTCCCTAAAACTAGTCCCTAAACTTAGACTTTTGGAAAAACACTCATACATTTACATGCACAGGGAAATCCAAGTGTGCTCGACAAATGAATTCAAATTGACAAAAGAAACAAATGGATGTGAATGGTGGGCTACAAAACGTCCAGGGCTTCTGTACTTGAGCACTAGCACTACAGCTTTGCAGCTTTAATCGATAAAATGACTATGATACATATAAGATACGTGAAGAGTCCCTCAGTCGTCCAGGTAGAATCCATGATAAAAGAAGAAATTCAATTTGTCAACTGGACAAAGTTTGTTTGGTCGAAAATGTTTCACCGCTCATCCGAGAGGCTTCGTCAGCTCTAATTAGAATGCTGGTAAGACGCTTGCTTATATCTTGCTGCAGGGAGGAGCTAACTAGCTAACTACTTTTCGAAACTATCTCATTGGTTTCAGTCTTTTGTTTCTCTGGCGTCTAGATTACCATACCTATTCACCCCTACAACGACTGTTTTTCACACCTCTGGACCTGACCTGGATAGCCCTATTGTTCCCCTGTTTGCTTGATCTAGGCTTAAGAATGGAATTATAGATGGGAGACAAATTATGTCTGACTCCACCATTTCTGTTCAGAGAAGGATTCTCTTTTTTGACAAAAATTGCCTCTTTAACTCCCCTCTCAAACCAATTATTTTCCCTGGCTAAGATCTGAACCTCACTGTCCTCAAAAGAATGGTCCGTGGCTTCTAGGTGAAGATGACGGTCCACTCTGGCATGCCCGTCTGTGTTGGTACATCCTCTTGTGAAGTGGCTGCTTTGTTTCTCCAATGTAGCGCTCACTGCAGTCTTCACTACACTGAATGGAGTAGACCACATTGCTTTGTTTGTGGCTCGGTGTTTTGTCCTTTGGGTGGATGAGTTTTTGTCTTAAAGTGTTTGTGGGTTTGAAATAAACTGGTCTGAAAATCCTCTGTAGTTTTTCCGACACGCCGGCCAGGTAAGGAATCACTACCCCTTTCCTCCTGGGTTCGGATTCTCTATTATCTTGTTTCTTGCCCTTGTCTCTCTTGGTTTTGTTAACAGCCCATTTAGGATATCCACAAACAGAGAGGGCTTCCTGCACATGTTGTTCTTCTTTCTCCTTACCCTCTGTGCTTGTGGGAACCACTTGGGCCCTGTGTTGTAATGTCCGAATAACACCCAGTTTGTGCTGCAGTGGGTGGTGTGAATCAAAAAGCAGGTATTGGTCTGTGTGTGGGGGCTTCCTGAAGACTTCTACTTGGAGTCACCGGTCTCCTCCTATCGTTACTTTCTAAGAACGCCAATGTGTTATCCTTGGCATCTTCACGGGTGAATTTGATATTAGGATCTACATAATTGATATGTGCAGTAAAAGGTTCCAAATCTTGAATTTTGATTTTTGAAAAATTATCATCCACATAACGAAACCAGTGTGTGGGAGGAGTGCCTGGATATGAACCTAAGGCACTCTGTTCAAATTGTTCCATGTATAAATTAGCCATGATAGGGGAGACCGGTGAGCCCATCGCACAGCCATGGATTTGCCTGTAGAAGTTCCCTCTGAACTGGAAATAGGTGGTATTCAGACAAATTTCCAGCAGTTGGCAGATTTGGTCAGGTGAAAGTTTGGTTCTCTCTTCTAGCTTTGAATCCTGTAGTAATCTCCTTCTCGCTGCTTTGACCGCTACAGCTGTGGGGATACAAGTGAAAAGAGAGGTTACATCAAAGGAAACCATTGTCTCATCCTGACCAAACTGGAGAAACTTAACTTTGTTAACAAATTCGGCTGTGTTCTCAATGTGGTGCTCCGTGTTATCCACCAATGGAGCCAACATGGTTTTTAGGTGTTTGGCCACATTATATGTAATGGAGTCAACACTACACACAATGGGTCTGAGTGGTACTCCTTGTTTGTGAATCTTGGGGAGGCCATAGGGGGGCCAGAGGTGTGAAAAACAGTTGTTGTAGGGATGAATAGGTATGGTAATCTAGACGCCAGAGAAACAAAAGACTGAAACCAATGAGATAGTTTCGGAAAGTAGTTAGCTAGTTAGCTCCTCCCTGCAGCAAGATATAAGCAAGCGTCTTACCAGCATTCTAATTAGAGCTGACAAAGCCTCTCGGATGAGCGGCGAAACGTTTTCGACCAAACAAACTTTGTCCAGTTGACAAATTGAATTTCTTCTTTTATCATACATATAAGATAACCACACTTCTGGTAGAAATAGTTGAGCAACATCTCATATAGGTTGCTACAGAAATTACCTCTCATTTGAACACCACCTGTAGGCTTATGGTGTCATTTTTCCACAACTATGCAGTGCACAAACATTTGCCGAGACAAAATAAAACATGTAATGGTCCTATATTGCACAAGATGGATTCTTGTGAGTTTTTAGTCATATTATAACATCCAAAACTAGGGATGTCCCGATCCGATCATGTGATCGGAAATTGGCCCCGATCACGTGGTTTTGGATCAGATCGGAATCGGACGTTACCTCCCAATCAGTATCGGATATATATGTATACAGGGGGTCCTCGGGTTACGACGGTCTCGGGTTACGACGTTTCGTGGTTACGAACGCGCCCCCATTAAAAAAAATATGTATATATTACGCGTCATTCCGTCTTACACGGTTTAGCGTGGTAAGAGATGTAAACAAACGCACGCGGCGCGCGGCGCACGGTGGAAGAATACGCTTTGTTGTGGTTGTAGGGAGAAGAAGACAGCCTCGTGTGCGTGTCCAATGTGGGCGGAAGTACCTGATGTGGGCTCTGATCTGCTCCTATGAAAGCGGCAGTGATAACCAAGCAGCGTAGTGGTCTAATTATTGAGATGGAAAGGTTATTGGTGCTTTGGTTGGAAGATCAAAGGCAAAATCCGGTTTACGACGAAATTCGGGTTACGACGCGTCTTAAGAACGGATCAACGTCGTAACCCGAGGACTCCCTGTATATATTCTTATTATTTTTTAACATATCCTAGATGAGATCTATGGTTATGCGGTGGCACAGAGTGAGATTCCACACAGAAACATCAATGCGTGCGGCATGACACGCTATTGGTTAAATACACGGAAGCAGCTCGAAGCGCAAAGTGCGAGTAAAGAGAGGAGATAAAAAGAGCGCTATAAGAACGCTATAATGTTTGGCGAGTATGTCTGCGGTCTGAAAATACTATAAAGTTGATGACAACAACATTGCCATAGCAAACTGTGGGATATGTAAAATTGGGATTGCAAGGGGTGGAAAGGAAAGGGCGACATTTAACACAACAAACCGATACGGCACCAGCCAAAGATGAGTCAGCTCACGCTGCAGGAGAGTTTGAAAAGGAGAGGAAAATTATCGCAATGAGTGACCTACCATTTGCCTTTGTAGAGAACCCTGAATTTCTTATGCTTATGGAGCACGTCGAACCTCGATTTGAAGTGCCATCTCGTCACTATTTCACCGAGAAAGCTCTGTCAGCTCTTTATAAGAAGATTTCTGACAAACTACATGTTCTACATCCGTGACACCCAGAAAGATAAATAATAAGTAATACTTAAATAATAATAATAATAATAATAATAATAATAATAATAATAATAATAATAATAATAATAATAATAATAATAATAATAAGTGTACTTTTTTATGTATTATGTAAGTATTGGATCGGGACTCGGTATCAGCAGATACTCAAAATCAAATGATCGGAATCGGATCGGTGGGCCAAAAAACCTGATCGGGACATCGCTATCTAAAACATACTCGGAGTTGTGTTTTGTTTCCTTCACACGGGTTTGAATAATCCTGGTTTATTAGTCTACTTGCATTCCCAAAGCTCAAAATGTTGTGTTTCACCTGGTGATAAAGTAATCATTTACCTTTTACCTTTAGTTCAGTAGATATTGGGAATTACAGGGCTGATATCATTCAGATGATTCTAATGAAGGTGGATAGGGTCTAAAAACACAATGGAGCACTTCCTGTATTACCACATGACATCACAAGGTGGAATAGAGAACTCAGCCTAAATATGCAGGATTTGTGTGTTGTGTGAATGAAACTAAACACAGCTCAACAGGTATTTTTTGATGAGGAAACAACATTATAACAGTTCAGAAAATAACATAATATAGGCCTGTTAAACTGTATTTTAGGGTTGTTTATTATTGTTTATAGTTATACATGCTGCAGCCCTTCAAAGGAACTTGAGGACACCAATAAAAGCTACATCAGAATATACATAACTGTCTGTTCATATTTCGTATACTATTTTAATCATAACTTTCTATTTCCACTGCCTTATTGCATCATGATTGTATTCCGTGATAGTTCGCCTACTTCATTATTTGCGCTAATGTTGCACTGTGTTTCTAGTATTGGGGGCGATGTAACTCCTCACAGCCGAAGCCATTTGGTTTGTCATGTCTGTTTTCATTTTGGGCAAGTCAGACGAAGCTAGGACTGCAAGTTATTATAACAGAATGAGGCAACAGACTGTGAAATGTAGTGTATACAGGGAGACACCATCAAAGTGAAAGTTATGATGGCTGATTTGGAATAGTAAACACTGGGCTACAAATCTGGAGAGGAAAATGTAATAGCACCAATAATATTTTCTTTCATTAGCGCAGAGCTATGACTGAAATTGTTTGTGACAGTAATTACTTTTTGCTGCAATTGAATTCATAATGGGAGAAATAGTCATAATATTTGGACTAATTTAACAAGAAAATATTGATGCTGAGGTCGATTGGAAATGCATGGAGTACAGATTACATGAGTTCACATCTTGGACAGAGCTGAGGTGATTCATGTGTGTTATCTAGAAACACAAAGAGGCTAGTGTGAAAATATTAACACAGAAATTCATAGGTGTAAGTGTTATTATCACACAAAATAGATTATGAGGTTTAAGCCATGTTAGAATGTTGTTACCTCTTCAAAAACATGCCTGGAGTTCCTTTTGCCATGGATTCTACCTGGATGACTGAGGGATTCTACACGCATACCTGAAGTTATGTTTTGTTTCATTCACACATATTTGAGTAACTCTTAATTAATGTCTCCAAAGCTGAAAATGCTCTGTCATATAGTGGGATTTTTCAAGTTAACAGCTACCTTATACCCCTTTGCTCAGTAGAGATTCCAGGGCTGAAATTATCCAAGTGATTCTAGTGAAGGTGTGTGGAGTTTAAAACATTTTTTTTTTTTTTTTTTTTTTTATTTAGAACAAACAAAATTTTACAAAAATATAAACAAATGATATAAACAAACAATACTCGGGGCTTAAGAAATCTTAAAATCAACAAAAAGTGTCCTGGTTTTTACGGCTTTTGGATTCAAACAAAACTTTAAAGAGTTAACATAGGAAGACAGGAGGGACTGAAATACGGCAAATTTGGGTTTTTGGCTAGAAAATTTACAACAATGAATATGGTATTTTGAGAAAATGAGGATCAAGTTCAACACATATTTTTTTTCCACAGGAATGTCTTTTTCAAAGATACCAAAAAGGACATGTTTTACATTCAACTGTAGGTTTATATCAAGCTTTCCATTCACAAACAGAAGTATGTCATTCCAAAAGATTTGAGTATATGAGCATTCCCAAAACATATGGGTGATTGTTTCTTCAACGCTATGACAAAAGGAGCAGAGACGATCTACATTTAAGCGAAATTTTGAGATTACAGCATTAACAGGGTAACATCTATGTAGAATTTTTAGGCATACCTCACGAGTCTTATTCGTTACAAAATATTTCCTCGGCAAAAGCCAAACTTTGTTCCAATTAATGTCCGCAAAACCATTGCTCCACCTAAAGACAGAAGCTGGTCTACTGACAGACTCCCTTGTGATAAGTTCTCTTATACATTTGTTATTTGTTTTAAAACTTAAAAACGGGTCTGAGTTACCAATAAACAGCTCCGTCCCAGCAGGACCATCATTAGGATCGCGGACATAAGTGGACATTAACATTTTCACTCCAGAAGGAATGGCATCAAAAACAATTGCATATTCTTTTGGCCTTACTGGAAAATTGTAAACTTTAAGAAATTCACTGTAAGAGAGGGTGATGCCTTTGTTGTTAAACAGTTGGTGTACAAAGATGATGCCCTGTTCAACCCACGATTTTAGAAAAAGAGTTTTGTGCTTAAAACAAATGTCTTTGTTATTCCATATCTGATATTTATGAGGTGAAAAGTTATGCTTATAAACTAAAGACCAACATAATAGTAACTGCTTGTGAAAGTTAGAAAGTTTAATTGGAAGCCTATCGATGCTATAATTGCATCTCAAAATAAAATTTAAACCTCCCAATGCATCGAAAATATGTGTTGAAATGAAATTCCATAAAGAATTTGGGTTTAATAAATATCTTTTGATCCATTTAATTTTGAAAGAGGAATGTAAGGTTTGAAAATCTAGTACATTAAACCCACCATTGCTTAATTTATTAATCATTACATTTTTCTTTATAAGGTGTACTTTTCTCTTCCAAATGAAATCAAATAACGTTTTATCTACTTGTGTTATAATTTTCTTGGGTACGTCAAGGGCAGAGCTGGCATAAACTAAACTAGAAAGACCTTCAGCTTTGGAGAGTAGAATTCTACCAGAGATAGATAAATCTCTTTGAAGCCACGCATTAAATTTAGTTTGAATTCTATACATTAGGGGGTTGAAATTTTCACAATGTCTTTTGTCTTCTTCTTTCATAATGGTAACACCCAAGTATTTTACTTTTTGTTTTACAGGAATTCCTGAGATTTGTGTGGCATTACAGGATTTGATGGGGAATAATTCACATTTGGAGAGGTTTAAATTGAGCCCTGATGCTAAAGAAAATGTGGCCAACAGGTTAACCGCATAACTTATTTGAGAACAGTCATTTAAGAAGAGGGTTGTGTCATCAGCAAGTTGACTTAAACATATTTCCCTTCCTGCAATGGATATTCCCTTGAGATTGCTATTTTTAATATAATTTGCTAATATTTGCATGGGTAACAAAAACAAGAAGGGAGAAATCGGGCAACCCTGGCGTATGCCGCGTTCTAAGTTGAATCTCTGAGTTGTTCCATGGGGCAATTTTATGGAACTGTTCCCAGAATTGTAAAGGGTGCGAATAGATTTTTTAAAGTGTTCGCCAAAATTAAACAAGTCAAGAGCTTCAAACAGAAACTGGTGTTCTATTGAGTCAAATGCTTTTTGAAAATCCAAAAATAGAATAAAACTATCTTCTGAAATAAGATCGGAGTAATCTATAATGTCCAGAATGAGTCTGATATTGTCAATGATGTATCTATTTTTCATAAAACCATTCTGCGATTCCTCAATTACATCATTTAAGATCTTCTTTAATTTGGTCGCCAGACAAATAGCAAGAATTTTGTAATCGTTATTGAGTAGGGTGATAGGACGCCAATTATCTAAAATTAAAGCATCTTTTTGTGGTTTTGGAATTAAAGTAATTAGCCCCTGGCATAGAGTAGGAGGAAGCTGTTCTTTCTCAATACTTTCTAAAAAGACCTTATGTAAAAAAGGAGCAAGTTCTGTGGAAAATGCTCTATAAAATTCTGAGCTTAGCCCATCAGTGCCAGGGGATTTGTTCTGCTTAAGTTTTTTGATAGCTTCTGAAATCTCTGCCTGTGTAATTGGTGAATCACAGATTTTTCTATTTGTTTCACTAATTATTTTCACATTTCCTACCTTCCTAAGAATTCATTCATGTGTTCAATAGAGAATTTGGATTTATATATATTTTTGTAAAACTCTTCACATGATTTAGATATAACCTTTGGGTCATCTACGATAACACCATTTATGGAAAGTTTGTCTATACTATTTTTAGATTGTCTTTGTTTTTCTAATTTGAAAAAATAACTAGAGTTTTGTTCACCCTCTTCCAACCATTTTGCTTTTGAGCGTATAAAAGCTCCTTTAGCTTTATTTATATACATCATATCCAATTTTAATTGAAGCGTTAATAATTTAGCTTGTTGCGCTTCAGATATATTCTCTGGAAGAATGGAGGATAAAGAGATGAGTTTGGTAATTGTCTCATTTTCTTCTTTTTTTTTTCTTTTTTTTAGCTTTGCACCAATTTCCATAAATAGTTTCCTCAATTCAAATTTTAATAACTCCCAATTTTTTTTATATTGCCTTTCGGTTTCAGCTATACTGCAGTATTCAGAGATTTTCCCCTTAATGAGTTCACACACATTTTCATTCAGTAACAGAGTGTTATTGAGCTTCCAGTAGGCTGGACATCTACGAGGTTCTACGTTTGTTGACAAGTTAATGGTTAGTACAATCACTTTGTGATCTGTTAAAGGTGTAGGGATAATTTCAGTTTTACAATGTGAGTTTGAAAATGATTCAGATACAAGCCAGAGATCTATTCTGGATTGTAGAGTACCATTTTTATTTTTCCATGTGAATTCTCTATTCTGTGGATTATTTATTCTCCATATATCAACCAAGCCTCTCTCATTCATAAACTCTGATAAATACAAGTTAATATTATTTTTGCTTGGGTGCCTGTCCAAATTATCATTTGGAGTACAGTTGATATCCCCTCCCAATATAATTTTGACATCTGAAAACCTTTCTAGAATATCTTCTATTGTTGTATTTAATTCTTGAAATAGTTTTTTGTTTTCCCTAACTTTTGTATAGCCATAAATATTACCCAGTAAAAATAATTGGTTGCAATAAGACAATACCTGAAGAATGAAGTGACCATTTGGGTCTGTTTGTGTAAAGATAACCTTCCCATTGAATTTATGTTTCAAAGTCAGTGTTCCTGCTGAATGGAGACTGCCATGTGCCATCCAAATGTCCTCTCCCCATTGTGATCTCCAAAAGTTATAATCTTCAGCCGACGAGTGAGATTCCTGGATCAAACATATGTCTGCATCAAAGTTTTTTGCATAAAGAAAAATAGCCTTGCGTTTTGTAATGTCTCTTAAGCCACGAGCATTAACTGAAACAAATTTGAACTGTGAAATATTAAAATAGACAATGAAATGTAGAAATTAAAACACCACCTTCTAAATTTAAGGTATAAAGTAATAAAAGAAAGCAGAGCCTCTTCCCAATGAAAAATTTTGAACAACAATACTAACTAGAATATTTCCTTGTTATCAACGTAGGCTTTTCCTCCAACGAAGTAGGCGATTTTCTTTTCCTCCCGTGCTTTTTGGATGAGGGGCCACAAACGTTTGCGCTTTTCTCGGTCCTCCGGCGATAGATCCTCTTTGAAGCGTAGGCTTCTTTGTTTCAGATAATCAGAGTTTTTGGACATTTTCCATATGGTATCGCGGTAATGTCGCATTGAGAACTGGATAATGATATCTCTTGCATGGGCCACGACTGGATTTACTCTCCCAAGTCTATGCACCGAATCAATGACATCCGCAAACTTATTTTTGTATTCCGGAGCGATGTTTCCGCAAATATTGATTACCGCCGTCCTCACCTCTTCTCCCTCCTTCTCTGGCATCCCTCGGAGCCGTAAATTCCACCGCCGCTTGTAGCGTCCCATTTCAGCCATCTTGTTTTCCAATTGTTGGATTTTTTCTTCATACCTGACAAATTTCTCTTCTGTCTTTTCCATTTTCTGTTTCGTGTTATGTAGTTCGTCTGAAAGCGTATTAACAGATGATTTCAGGTCTTCTATCGACTTCTTAATATCGGATATTTTCTTCTCAAAAAGAGAGCCTTGCTTTTCAATGACTAGCGTTAGCTGTGCCACTATTGTGGCAGCCGTGTCTTGGTCCATTTTACCTTTTTTACTTTCTCGAGATTTCGTAGGGGTAATAGGTGGCTGAATATCACTTTTACGTTTCGTTGAGGAGTTGTTTGACATTACGCCGTAGTTTTTCAGTTGTGTTCAATAATATTTGTCCTTGACAAAGTTGGGAGAAGCTCAGTCATCGTGTCTACTTCTTCGCCGCCATCTTGGCCCACTCAGTTTAAAACATATTGGAGCACTTCCTGTATTACTGCATGACATCACAGAGTTACACCTTGACTCAGCTTAAATATGCAGGGTGTGTTAAACATGTGTGAGTGAAGAAAGTATGTCCAAGTATGTTTGATGAGGAAACTACATTATAACATAGCTCAGAAAACAACGTAATATGGACCCTTTAAACTTAAAGGCAAATTAACGTTTTTTTTACAATCTGAGCCTTCTTTCGGCAATAAAACAAGTAGTTTTACTCACCCATAGCAGTTTGCTGTCAATTGGAGCAGTATCGCAGAACTTATGTTGAGCCGTTCTGTTCTACTAATGATCCCGTATCCGTTAACATGGTGCTCGTATCATATGCTCGGGGCATTACTTTGCGGTGTCCAAATAACACAAACTTTAGCACTTTTCAAATCACAGAAGATCGCTGTGCCAGGGTAGACTTTGAGTGGAATCCAAAATGGCCTGAAACCCAATATCCAGCTATAGTTTCATTTGATGACGTCATCAGAGAGGACAGTGCGCATGCGTGAACTCAGCTGTTTTGTAAACACAGCTAGTCCGAAAGAGGCTAACACCGCTCTGAACTGTTGCGATATCGGGTTTCAGGCCGTTTTGGAATCCACTCAAAGTCTACCCTGGCACAGCGATCTTCTGTGATTTGAAAAGTGCTAAAGTTTGTGTTATTTGGACACCGCAAATCAGTGCCCCGAGCACTCACGCTAACGGATACGGGATCAGTGGTAGAACAGAACGGCTCAACATAAGTTCTGCGATACTGCTCCAATTGACAGCAAACTGCTATGGGTGAGTAAAACTACTTGTTTTATTGCCGAAAGAAGGCTCAGATTGTAAAAAAACGTTAATTTGCCTTTAACTATCTCAAGTAGGCCAAATTGCAGGTTAGATCTGTGGATAGTTGAGCCCTTTCACAAGAATGCCAAAGCAAGTATATTTACTGAGCTCAATTCATGCACAATGTGATTTCACACAAGAAAAATGCACTGAAATTGCATAGCAAATAAGTTTCAGTTTTTCTTTTGTTAGTTTTGTTTTCTCACATTGTTAGAATCATGTTTACTCATTGAATACAGCCTCCAGTGAAGGTTTGACATGTTTGCAAATGTCACTCTAGTCATGTTGCAGACTGGGAAAGGCAAAGGCAAAACAAATAGACAGCTGGTTACAATTATGGTTTTACTGGGCGCTGATGGGCCAGTAATTACAGGATTAGAGATGTGTTACTGCACAACGCTACAGTCCTCTCCCAGTCTGAGAGGCACACACAGGCAGAACAGGGCAGTCCCAGCTTTATGTTTGCACATCATACAAGAGCTGACTGCCTCACTCTACTTGGGTGTGCCTCTCTACAGGACAAAGACAAGGACAAAGCAGATCATTTGTAATTACTGTAAATGTAAAAATGTAACAAAACAACCATTTTACATTCTCTCATTATGACCAAATGGCAAAGGTGTCCAGGTAGGAAGGATTAATATGCTTTTCCAGACTTGACTTTATAAATAGTTTCCCCCATCATAGTGATGTACAAGAAGAGGAGTGGAGTGCGGGCAGCCCAAGGGGATTTTTTGAAAAGTGTTTTCTTCAAGTGGAGATACAAAGCTACAGGCGTGTGTCAACACTGTCAATATATGACATGAAAAATGTCAATATAATATCAACACTTCACACCTCAAGAATGTGGCAATGACATGTTCTAAGTTTAAACTGATCACTGAATTGTAATAAATATCAAACACACCAAATTTTTTTATTTGTTTGTTTATTTCATTCATAAAGTATAAATATTAATGAATGCTTTGAATGAGTTAGATTAGATATTGTTGTGTTTACATCATATGATAAATATTTTGTGAGTGCAGACCCCACAGATAATGATGTGTGATGACATGATTTCATGTTGTGGCTGTGCTGTACCTCTGTGAGCACAAACACCTCTCCAGTCCATGTGTAGAGCCTCAGGCCAGAGCTCAGACCCCTGGGACCCTCTCCCTGTCCCACTGGATGAGCTCAATGCCAGCCCTGGTTAGCGCCATGGTTTGGCTCCACACAGAGCTGCTGGACAGCATATGTTTGATGTGACATACACTCTATGTTTATGTGTATGTGTATGGGTATGTGTGTGTATATGCGTATGAGTATGTACCCTGTCCACACAGCGCTCCCCCTCAGCACCTGGAAACAGCATAAACACATTTTACAACACTGCTCATCTGTGGCTGCAGGTAAACAAATCTGTTTACCACATACCCTCTGAAGCCATCACCATAGCAACCAGCTGGAAAGCATCCAGCATCATCATATATTAGATTTGATGGAGTCAAAGCTCTGACCGCAATCTCATTAAGACTAGTGTGTTTATATTTGTGTAGTGTGCCGCTCATTACAGTCATGTTTTGACTGCTCACATGCTCACTAAAATGCGCATTGATTTTTCAGACATTCTCTGTATGTCTATTCCATGCACAAGACACATTTGGATCTGTGTTGAGGGGTTGTGGCAGACTGTCCATAAGCTGTTGAAAATAACTTGATTTTGAATGTACAGATCATCTTATGAATGTGGAAAATTAAAAAACAGAAAAATTAAGATTCTTTCTGCAGTGCTTATACTTGTTGGTGAAGAATTTGAATAGTATGCCCTAGTCCAGGGGTCGGCAACCTTTACCAGTCAAAGAGCCATTTGGATCCGTTTCACACAGTAAAGAAAACACTGTGAGCCACAAAACCCTTTTGAAATTTAAAATGAAATAACACTGCATATAGCAGCTTTTTTCCCCATTTGTGCCATAGAGTTACATTTTGAAAATGAACAAACTAAAATAAAATACATTTTAATTAAATACAGTAGTCCCTCGCGATATCGCAGTTCACTTTTCGCGGCCTCGTTGTTTTGCGGATTTTTTTATTGCCATTTTTTTTATAGTGTATCAACACGCATTGTGTTCTGCGTCCTGATTGGCTAAGGGACTGTAGATCTTTGCCGATTTGTCCATCATTCTCCTCTGTGCCGTGTCTCCTGTACAGTACAGAATGCGTTCAGTTTGCCAGATTTATATAAATGTTCAATTGCTCGCAGGGTGACCCTGAAATGCTGTATGTTTGTAAGTTTTCTCACCGACAACACCCGCGACAGTGGAGCGGCGCCAGGACGATATGGCTCGGTCAGAGGAACTGTGAAATACATGCAATATGTTTGGGCCTGAAAATAGGTTTTGATCTTTGGTTTCATTCTTTAAAGGGATATGCCACCCCCAGGTCAAATTTGGGCATCTCCTCACAGTCCAGAGACTAAAATAAGTGGTGGAAAGCGTTTTCCTGCTCACCCAGCCATTGTCCGAGTCTGTCGCCACTGACCGCCGCGGTATCTGGTGCTCCTCCGCCTTAGACTGGAGTCTAACGTCGCCAGAGAAACATTTCGGCCAAAAGGAATTAATTTGCTCGATGCGTTTCCCAATTACTTTGTGTGTAGTGCGCATTCATATCGAGTGCAAATAAATGTGCAAATCAACACGGAGAGCTTGCCTTGGTCATTTTGGGTGGGAACTATTTTCCAGTGCGTAAGAATACAGCCGTATCACGCACCACGTTGTGCAACAGGGGAACTCCCTTCCCGGTGCGTAACTGGGATTCCCCTGGCAGCGTGCTGCGTGATACGGCTGTATTCTTACGCACTGGAAAATAGTTCCCACCCAAAATGACCAAGGCAAGCTCTCCGTGTTGATTTGCACATTTATTTGCACTCGATATGAATGCGCACTACACACAAAGTAATTGGGAAACGCATCGAGCAAATTAATTCCTTTTGGACGAAATCTTTCTCTGGCTACGTTAGACTCCAGTCTAAGGCGGAGGAGCACCAGATACCGCGGCGGTCAGTGGCGACAGACTCGGACAATGGCTGGGTGAGCAGGAAAACGCTTTCCACCACTTATTTTAGTCTCTGGACTGTGGGGAGATGCCCAAATTTGACCTGGGGGTGGCATATCCCTTTAATACTGTGCTTTTTTGTTGAAAAATGTTAATGCCAGTCTGAGAAAAGTGTAGAAAGTGTGTTATTTTTAGAATTTATCCACCACAATAAACGAGGGACCACTGTACTGAGCCACATCAGAGGGATCAAAGAGCCGCATGTGGCTCCGGAGCCCCTGCCCGAACCCCTGCCCTAGTCTGTATTAGTCTCAGTGTGCATGCAATGCTGATGGATATAGTTACCCTCCTCTCAACCTTGTAAGCAGTACTTGTCTTTTGCAAGGTACCCATCTTTCTCAGCTGTCTGTTTGGTTCTCTTGTAAAACAAAGCTGTACTTTATAGGCTTGTTGCTGACACTGGGTAACTCTTTTATGTTACTCTTTTATTTATTAGCCTGTCCACAGTGAATGGATGTGTTTGCAGAGTGACATGAAGCTTAATTCCTGCGTTGCTACTGTAATAAGGCTCAGACAACTATGCAAAAGAAATCAGACATTATCCAAGTATTGGGAGTTTGCATCAGTGTAATTGGATCTGAATTTTTTGGACACTGAATTCAAAATTAGTTTCACCCTTAAATAACCGTAACTCAAACCTTTTTCATTGCAGAACCACCAGTATTTTACCACTATTTTGTTACCTATTAACTGAATGAGTCACTAACATCCTAATGAGAATTTTTTCATGGGAAAATGGTGCAACTCAGAATGACAGAAAAGACTCACCCAGGACCAAGAAATATATAAGCTATAGGCTATAGCTTATACATTTCTTGGTCCTGGGTGAGTCTTTTCTGTCACCATGCTATAGCCTATAGCATGGTGACTAAATCTGAACCAAACTGTTTAGACTATGAGGAAGTAAACCCAGAGCAGACTGAACCAGGATTTAAAAAAAAAAAAATACCAGTTTCTTTTTTCAATATAGTCTACTACAGAAAAGTACTAAAAGTGGGCTAAAATGTGCATAAAAGAAGCCAACAAATCAAAGACTGTAAATATGGACATACACTATACAGTGGTACCTCACATTACGAAATGAATTCGTTCCAGAAGGGTTTCGTAACGTGAATTTTTCATAAGTTGAGTAGCTATTTCAATGTAAAAGGCCTGCTTCGTTCCAAGGGTTTTTTTTTTTTAATAGTGTAACATTTTTTTATAGTGTAACTTTGTGTTCTGCGTCCTGATTGGCTCTCGCTCTCTGGCCCCAGCGTGCGCCTAGTAGGGATGGGCGATACCAGTTATTTTTGTTTCGATACGATACCAAGTAATACCAGGGTTAGAATTGCGATATCGATACCGATACTTTCATACATTTTTTAATACTACAGAAAAACACTAACCTGGCTCTAACTAGATACCTTGGCTTCGCAAAGCTCCACCAGGGGGCTTAGCTCCACACATTCTAACACCAGATATCTGAAAAAAATTCTTTGATGAAATGAAAATGGCAATGCAGACATCAAAACTATTGTAAGTTGGGCACTTGCAGCCTATAAAAAAAGACAACAAATGAAGTATCACTATTCTCACTCTCACATACACTACTCTTAGTCTTCTACATGCTTGATGGTTACCTGGGTACATTCTCCCTCTCTCAAACGCCTCGGCAATTGACCTCTGTCGTACTGCTGTTGCTGCTGTGCTGGAGGGAGCTGCCTGACTAGCCTCGTGTCATCGTTTGGTCAGTAGTATTTCGTCATGCTGAGGTTAATGATTTATGATCAAGTGTTTATTTAAATTTGTGGTATTGCCACAATATCGGATCATTTTTTGGCACACACTGCACTTCGCAACATTGTTGTCCACGGTGTGGAAGTAACTCCACACCACACTTCTCTTGCGGTCTCCCATGGCTCCCGCAGCCCCGCGCCGCTTTGACTGAAATCTCACAGCAGTGAGTCTATCGCGGGATGACGTACTACCCCACGTTTGGTGAGAACGCGGAAGGAAAAGTAATGCCTGACAACTGGCAATGGTTAAATAATGAACAAAACATATATGAATTTGAACTAAAACGGAAAGTTAAGTCAGTAAGAAAACATGACTTGGTATCGATATTTTAATACCAGGATCGATGCATATTAAATACCCCATCAGGATCGATATATCGATACTTTGGTATCGATCCGCCCATCACTAGCGCCTAGACGGCAGAGCACGGAGCGCTTCTCCTGGTTTGCGTAACCAGACTCTGATTCAACTGTCCAAAGCCGTTTTCCAATCCAGCGACGGCACGCTTGTGAGTGTGGTCTCGGTCTGTCGTCGAGACGGCGCACACACGCTCTGTCCTTAGTGCACTACGTTTCAAACATGGCCGTCTGCGAAAAGGAACAAGTCCCGCCTCAGCTCAATGAGCCAGGTGGTCTGCTCCTTGTTCCCTAAAGAAAAAAATATTATTCTATTGCGACTAGTAATACTTGGAATTGGGACATGTCCAATGTTCCCCCTAATTTTTAATGTGTCTGAGCAAACACACTAACTCCCAGAGCGCTCCTTGGATCTCTATGCGCGACATCCGAAATGTTCCAGTGAAAGGAACTCTGAATACTTCAACATACCAAGAGATTTTGGACAATTCCATGCTCCCAGCTTTGTGGATATAAAAAAAAATGAACCTGCGGCTGAATAAAAAGCGGAGATCCGCTAAAAGCTCTTTCATCCCTGATTTACAGTGCGCTGCATAGGTTTTCTTGTGCACTGAGAATGTGCGAGCAGTGCGCAGCTTAGAGTAAACGTTGGACATGGCTACACTGTAGAATATCCAGCATTACAACAGCAAAGGAGTGTAAGGGGAAAAGCATGTGAACGGTAATACAGGTGCCGTGATCTATGCCGTTACGGCTACCGTCACACATGTTTAGCATAGTTTATGAAGAGTTTCATGTAGCATAGTTGTAGGTGAGGTGAACCAGTACGTATATTTTATAGTGACGTCGCAACTGTCACATGTGGATGTCGCTGGCGAGTCGGTCTTTGTAGTCATATATCCTCCCGCGCTGTGCATGCTGGGGCTTTTAAGTGTGCGAGAGGCCGAGAAAGATGCTCTTTGAGCGGGCACGACCGCAGGGTTTTCCCCGGGGCTGGCTCTGGTTCTATCCGATTCAAGAGCCGCAGGGTTGACACTGTGAACTAACAGGCCGAGAAAGGTGCTCTTTGAGCCGGGATAACAGCGGGGCGTGCATCTGAGCGCGCATTATTCGAATTTTTGAGATTTCGCGTTTCGTAACTTATTTTTTATTTATTTATTTTTTATTTATTTGTTTATTTCAGGGACAGTGCATATTAATCAACATTTGCATGTAAATATGCCAGAGTTAGCCAAACGGCTAATTTTCATCCGTAGTCCCTTGACAGATGTTAGGTGTCATTAACTTGAATTTTCTTTCGTATCTAGAGACCAAAATTTAACGTGAAGGCGTTTCGTAACTTGGATTTTTCGTATGTAGGGTCTTTCGTAAGGTGAGGTACCACTGTATTGCCAAAAATATTCGCTCACCTGCCTTGACTCGCGTATGAACTTAAGTGACATCCCATTCTTAATCCATAGGGTTTAATATGACGTTGGTCCACCCTTTACAGCTATAACAGCTATAACTCTGTGTTTATGGGAATTTCTGACCACTCTTCCAGAAGTGCATTTGTGAGGTCACACACTGATATTGGACGAGAAGGCCTGGCTCTCAGACTCCGCTCTAATTCATCCCAAAGGTGTTCTCCCAGGTTGAGGTCAGGACTCTGTGCAGGCCAGTCAAGTTTATCCACACCAAACTCATCCATGTCTTTGTGGACCTTGCTTTGTGCTCTGGTGCACTGTCATGTTGAAGAGGAAGAGACCATCACCAAACTGTTCCCACAAAGCTGGGAGCATGGAATTGTCCAAAATCTCTTGGTATGTTGAAGTATTCAGAGTTCCTTTCACTGGAACTAAGGGGCCGAGCCCAGCTCCTGAAAAACAACCCCACACCATAATCCCCCCTCAACCAAACTTGGCACAATGTAGTCAGACAAGTACCGTTCTCCTGGCAACCGCCAAACCCAGACTCGTCCATCAGATTGCCAGATGGAGAAGCGTGATTTGTCACTTCAGAGAGCATGTCCGGTTGGCTAGCTCAACTGGTAAGTCACTGACTTTTCCCCCGGGGGGACCTGGGTTCCCCCCCTCTGGCAATGAGCAAGCCAGTGTGGGTCCTTGGGCAAGACCCTTCACGGTACTGCTCCCCGGGCACCGAAAGATGGCTGAAAAGGATGGGTCAAATGCAGAAATCAAATTTCTCCCGTGTGTCACTGTGTGTCATTGTGTGTGAGACCAAATAAAGGCTTAATCTTAATGTCTCCACTGCTCTAGAGTCCAGTCAAAAAATCCTATTCATAATATAGAGCTGGCTCCAAATTTGCCCTGTAACCTTTAGCATCGTGAGCTTCATTTGAGTGGCGCCCAACACTATGGGTGATGTCACACTTGCTTAGTCCACTTTTTTATACAGTCTATGCTAACCATTATTAAAACTGTTACAGTTTTAATAAAAGTTATTACAATAACACCAGGGCTCTCAAGGCTCACGCATTGAGAGTGTGACACACGCAATTCGACGTATTCACACGCGCACACGCCACACATGGCATTTCTCACGCTGATTAGTGTTTTTGTTTTTTGTTTTTTGTTTTTGTGCCCAGAAAATCGGTCTGTGTGGCTTAGTTTATGCAGGCTCCGCGCGTTTTCAGCGCCGCCCCCTCCCCCTGCTCCCCCGAGCAGGGGGAACAGGGGGAGGGGGGGACGGCGCCTCTGCTCGCCGTCCCCCGGGCACGTCCTGAGCCTCAGTCCCGGTGCCACGTCTCCTCTGAGACGCACCGACTCCGGTCCCGGTGTCTCCGTCTGTGCGTAACGTGTCCTCCCCGACGGCTTACGCGCGGAATACGCGCGGCCCAGAGCCGATCTGCCCATGGTGAGTCGCGGTGAGACGCGATGAGACGCGGTGAGACGCGGGCCCGGTACATTGACCAGACACTTACATGAATCCGTTAAAAATGTCCCGCTCCCTCCTCCCCGCCCCTCTCAGCGCGCACTGACAAAGTGCGGTGATGATAAAACAAACTGAGAACCATCAGGTAATAACTTCATTTATATAACTCTCATTAGTTGCTTTGTAGTTTAAGTTTGCTCTTTAGACAAACAGGGCTCTCAACACGCAATTCGACGTGTTCACACGCTCACACGGCATTTCTCACGCAATTCAAGCACCAAAAATTGTTCACTCGCACCCCCCCCCCCCTCCTCGGAAATTACAGTCACACGCACGACCCCGCTCAAAACTTGAGAGCCCTGATAACACCTTGGGTTGCCAGTGCCTGCAGATAGAAGACACACATAATTTATTCTCACTATATGGACAAACCTCCTCAGTGAAAGCTTAGAACCACCAGAATTCACTCACTGAGCTGCAGAGGCTGCACTGGCACTGATTCATGATGCAGGTGTTTGGTAGTGAAGATTCAGATCAGAGAGAGTCTGTTTAGGTTTAAACCAACTGGGTTTCAGTATCAAATATGAGGCTCATTCTGCTTTCTGGTTGGATAATTTGGTCTCGAAAACCAAAACACCAAATGTCATGAAGTTTTCAAGTTAACTTTTATCGTTTAGTAGAGACTGGAAATTACAGAGGTGTAATTATCCAAAGGATTCTAGGCTGACGATGTATGGAGTTTAAAAACACAGTGAACCATTTCCTGTTTTACCATGACACCACAAGGTAGAACAGGGTGTTTTCAGACCTCATCCAAAATATGCAAGATTTGTTTGTTATGTGAATGAAACAAAACTCAACTATGAGTATGTTTTTGATGAGGAAACATTGTAGCATTGATCAGAAAACAGCGTAATATAGGCCGTTTTAAAACCAAAATCTAACATACAGTTCCTTTAAAAACTCTAGTCTATTTTGTACAATGTGCTTGTAGTCTAAAAGTACTAGGGGCCAGATTCTGTCAGTTTAGTCACTGCGTCTCAGCCCATAGATATACCCTGTGCATTAAACTCTAGATAAATGATAACACAGCTCTAATCTTCCCTGGCATGCCATCATAGCTCATTTCCATTGCAGCCTTCCTCATTGTAGCAAACTCAAATGTAAACTGGCACCTAACAGTTGTCTTCATTCACCATGCCCTTCTGCCCAGCTCTCTGTAATGGCCACTCTGCAATAAGGATACACTTTTTGATTGCCAGTGAATCCTACAGTGATTTAATGCTTTTTTTTTCTTCATGACAAGGGAAGTGTGAAGCCCATTTGTTTCTGTGGCTGAGTTCATCTTGATTTAGCCAAAGGATGGAGAGAAGAGAAGAGAAGAGAGGAGAGATTTTTAGTGCACTCTCTGTTCTCTGGGATAATGAATGCTTTGTCAGGGAGAATCCATCAACGGTCACTGTGGGGGGAGGAAATGTCAGGGAAAGTTATGGTTTGTTGGCTTTTAACCCACGTGGCCTGGCCCTGCAAAGTAATTGAAGTACAGAAAATGTCAGGTTGTTGCACTTCATCTATTTGTATAGCTGTCTTGCAGGATAAACAGAAATATTGCTGTGGAAACACGATGAACAACAAGCCCAGTGTCTGTTTAGATCTGTGAAGAGTGGGTGGAAGGTGATGGACCACGCGGTAAAATAAGACTCTATCGATTTGTGTTCCTATACTACTTTGTTACTTTATTGTGTTCCTGTGCTTTGCTTTAGAAATCCTTTCATGTAATGTTGATTTGATATTGTGCAAAGTGAGAAATGAGACATGGCAATTGGACCCTGTTAAAAGCTCTTGTATATTTGTCAAAGAGAGGTCAAGATAATGGAAAATGAGTTATATAAAGTGGAATCTGTGCAAAAATACAGACGTGCATTTGTGTTTGCAGGTAAAGCACAAGATGTCAGGAAAAGACATTGCCAAAACTTCCCTTTTTCTTTTCATTTTGATCAAATTAATCAAATAATTTAAAGGGGCGACACCACAGGCAAAACTCATTCTGATGTTTGTATTCAGATCTAACAAAACAAAAGTCCAGAGATTTACATCAAGTATTATGACAGCTTATAATTTATGTTACGTTATAGAGAGAAGTGTATGGTAAATTAACTTTTTTTTTTGTGGTATTTTTGCAATGTTTTGGTGAATATTTATCTTTTGGAATGGTTGACGGCTGTAGAGTAAAGGACAACAGACGGGAATTTGCATTTTTGCTATAATCTAATCTAAAACATGGACACAAGATTCTATTGTTACATAAAAGATAAAGCTCTATATTGTTTTACTTATTTTTATTTATTTATTTAGTATTTTTTTGTTTCTGGGTAGTAAGGGAAGGGGGAAAGAGGGGAAGGGGGTCTTGGAGTGAATCTAGGGGAGGTAGATTACATCACCTTCATGTTAATCATTGAAAGAAAAGCGCTGGTTGCACATTTTTTCTTCTTTTTTCTTTGTTTGCTTCCTCTTTGCTGAGCTCCTGGAGGTCTCATGATGACTGCCTCTGGTTCATCTGGTATTTCAGCATCGAACCAAACACTTGGTTTAGTGTCTTCAGGTGCAGAAGTTGTAGATTTTGGTGGTTCCTCATCTTTGACCAAAATGGGGCTGGTGTTGTGGGACTCTTGATGAATTAGAAGAGCTTGTAACCTCAAAGTTTGTTTACTATTCCTGTTATGTTTTTTTCTTTTTAGGAATTTGTGTCTCTACATTTGTATAAGCTCAGTCTTTGGTAATGTTGTCACCACCCTGTTCATTGTCAGTCAGGCAGATGGAAGGAATTCTCAGACTCATTCTTAAGTGTGGGGATCTGAATTGCTCGAGGTGATCATTAGCTGATGGATAAACATTCTCTGTTGTGGTCTTATGATCTCCTGCCCTTCTCAAAAGACCTCTTGATAGTGCCCTGTTCTTTTGGAGTGTCAGAAGCATACGCCTCTATTAGAGCTATTAGAGCTGTTTTTTCTTCACCGTGTTTGAGTGTTGTGGTCACCTGCCTTTCTTGGAAGACCTCCTGGTGGTTCTTTTGGTGGGCTCTGAGGATACACCTCAACTGGCTGAGGGGGTTTCCACCAAATTTGGTCTATCATTTCTAACCTCCTCAGTAGCCTGCCTGGGTGGATTATCCTCACATGTTTTTTTTTTTTTTCAAGGTTTGGGTCTAGATCTGCCCTGTTTCTTGAGAAAGAACCACGTGCATTCCTGGGCCTGGTCGGATGAAGGTCCCCTGGGAAATGGAGATGCCTGGGCTGGTTCTGCGTTCTTCAGCCTTGTTGCATCTCCTTTTTGAGTAAGTTTCTCATCACTCATCTTTGATTCTGTTGTCTACATGCCCACAATAGCCTGTGGAGACTGGGCCATGCTCTTCTGCTCTCCTTGACTGTGATGTGACAAATGTGGATTTCAGGTTGAAGAACCTGCACAGAATCTAGACTTGTTTGAAGGCCTTCCTCCATTGTTTCAGGACAGTGGCCTAAAGCAGCCTCATCGAGCTGTTTGGATGTATGGTGCTCACTGATCACCATAATGCTGGATCTTTTCTTGTTCTTTCTTCTTTCCATTGTATAAAGTTTGTTATTATCAATAGTACTGATAATAAATCGCAAGTATTTGTAGTGTTCATGACTACGGTGCAGTGACAACTGTATTTTCTTTCTTTTTTATGTTATATTTGTTATCAATAAAAACTAATTCAGAAATTCAGAGTAAGGTAGCCATTGTAAATTTATAAATTGTTCCCATCTTCAAAAAAAACATACTTTTTTGAAACCAGATGTGATGGTGTGGAGCTCTATTCTGCAGTCACTGTTGCCAAGCCTCCAAAGCAGCTGTGTCGCTTCTTTTTTTGTAATTCCAAAAATTGACCATTCGATTTTTACATTTTTTGTAATCAATTGGATTATTACAAAATATTAATTTATTAGAAAAAAAAATTAAACAAATTGTAACTGCAGTTTTTAAACTAAAAATAAAAACAAAAATAAAAATCATCATCATAATTTTATTTTGGTTTATGTATTTTAGAATTACATTTTTACATTCAGCACTCATTATTATTTTGAAACCAAAAAAGGAATAGGCTGAAGCGGTGCTTATGTGACGCCTATCCTATGTACACAAACAAAAACTAATACAGCTTTACATTAGAGTTTCACATATGAAACATAAAGAAAGAAAGCACAATAGTTTTCATAAATGTTTTTGATAATCATTAATCTTTTTTTGTTTGAGACATTTTTTAAACGTGAACAAGGAAGAACAAAATTTACATTCATCATTAAGTTCATTCCATAACTTAACACCAATAACAGAGACACATCTGGATTTTACATTTGTTCTTACTTTGACCTGTTCAAAGTGATCTAAACCTCGTAAATTATAATGACCAACTCTTAATTTAAAGAAATCGCTAATACTTTTTGGAATCAGATTATTCATAAAATCAACTCTCTTTGATAATCAAAATGTCCTGCAGTCACACCTGTTGTAGAGCACAACAAAATCCTGATTTATGAAAGTCTAGATCCACATAAAATACTGGTCCAGTAGTTTGATATAATGCAATAGTTCTCTAATCCAGCAATCCCAAAGTGTTCTGTGCCATGCCAAGATCACACTGGGCCCACAAATAATAATTTACATGTGACACAATATATAATTAAACCTGTAGTAACAATAATATCAATTAATTCATTCAAAGTCATATCTTGTGTAAGATTATTTCAAACTTAATTTTCTTCTTTCTAATAAGTAAAGAATATATTTTTTTATTTTGACCAAGAAAAGTGCTAATTTATGCTCTTCACTTGAGAAAAGCTTTCCTGCTGAAATGCTTCATGGCTAGTTGCTCTAATAATACAATACGCTACTCCAAAGATAGCAGCTAATTTGTGTCCTTTATGAGTTTTAATTACTGAGCCCTGTTGTTGTAACCAGGAACTGTCAGAGCAGCCATGGCTGACTAAAGGCCAGTGGACGGCTGGATCCATTGGACTTGGTTCTAATTGTAAAGGGGCTGTCTGTCTTTCCTGTTTAGTGATCCATGGTTGGACCTTCTCCTCCACTTAGAGTTAGCCAGGCTTGAATGACACCTCCTTCTTAAAGAAAAAGCTACACAACCGCGAACTGTTGAAGCATGGATCCTCATGTGTAACCATTCTTTTTACTGTAAAGTTTGAAAGAATTGTTAGCGCTGGAACAAGGAGGGATTTAGTGTTTGCCGTTGGTCTGTACATTCTTTGTACAAGTAACATTGCAATGTGTTCCAATATAAATGGTCGAGGTCAAAGTTCACAAAGGTTATGTCGAGAATTGATTGAACTATAGACAAACAAATGGTATTTACTCACTTTAAACAGAGGGCATCGGGCAGCAACTGCTTTTATATTGAAAGTCGCCTGTCATTCCCGTCAGAGTCACATGATCTCTGCTGACATGTTTTGATTTTGGATCTGTGTGGAGGTTGCAGACAAGTATTTGATATAAATGTTATGATTGGGAAGACTAGAGAATGGAAAAATATCTGCAATTTTCAGTAATTGTTCCCTGGAATGAAATTGATTCACACCCAACCGAGCATGAAATAAC
The DNA here is from genome assembly GCA_036785185.1 of Paratrypauchen microcephalus. Classification (NCBI taxonomy): domain Eukaryota; kingdom Metazoa; phylum Chordata; class Actinopteri; order Gobiiformes; family Gobiidae; genus Paratrypauchen; species Paratrypauchen microcephalus. Next base: position 7,377,935 of record JAVJIX010000013.1, on the reverse strand, counting down.
ATTGGCAGATGACACTGCTGTTACTGTGGCTGGAACACAACATGATTCTAATAGGAATAATCAGCACCTTCTTCTGCAGTGGGGAACACACACAAGAGATTATACGATGTGCACACTTTAACCAGGTAAGGCTGTTAGAGACTGAATTAATCCTGAAATGGGTGCAACATATACATGGAATATAGTTCCAGGTTTAAACTGTACACTCTTTCCGAAAAAACAAAACAAAAAAACATAATAGGCACCTATGATTTACCATGTATTTTTGGTTTGTTTCCTTTTTACATTGGATACCTTCCTTGAGACTAGAGTTGGCACTTTGGGGGAAATAACTGTCATCTAAACACAATAGTAATCATTTGTTTTAAGTTCAAAAAGTTCAAAGTTAGCTTTGTTGTCAAAAACCATATGTACAGGCTGCACCCACAGGATTTGAAATTGCATCGCTCCCTAGGCCCACAGTGAACATAAAACATCTGATAAACAACACAATAAACACCATGACTAGAACATCACATATACCCATATACCCACACCACTTGTATATAATACAAATAGGTAAAACAGACAATGTGACTGTGTTATATACTAAAAAAATATATTTTTAATTTTTGGCTTTGGTTTTTAATGTCTTATTTTGATTATTTTTATTCTTTCTGCAGTTCAAGTGAGGTGTGCCTTGAGGTAACCTGAGTTTTGACTCATAATATGATGGCACATTACAGAGGCATATGCACAAATGCAGAGGTAATCCATTTGAGTGTATGCGCTCAGCTCCCTAATAGACTGATGGCCTGTCTGAGCTGCAGGTGTTAGGGGAGATAGCACAGGCTTGTGCTGGGCTAATATGGCATGCACATGAATACAGCCTCAGAGCGTTTCCATCCATGCACAGCCACATGTCTGACATGTGGTCACTGGATTAAACCACTCTGTACTCCTTACGGCCCAGGGCTGCTTTTTAAAAGTACTTAACGTGACTTTTGGAGAGCTCCTCTCTGATCTGTAAACATGGGCTTGTGCGGTATAGTCTGACAAATGTCACCACATTTGACTCTTGTGGGTTAGGGACCCTAAATAGATTTGTATTTGTAGAATTAGGAAATGTGTTCTATGCAAACTTTCTGGAACAGAGGGTGAGTGAAGTGCAGCACTCGTAGACTCCAGTTCCAAGCACGTTTTGGGTTGAAGGAGGAAACTGGACCAAAATTGTACTGTCAATAGTTATTACAGTGTGAAAATGCCTAATACGTTACATTATGTCTGAACTCTATGCTTGCATAAAATGATTTTCCCCCCTGACATCAAGAAAAACACAGTTTTATACAGTAACTTAACTACAACTCGGGAAACAAAGTAACAAAGGCACATATGTGATCAATAACCAACACCAGTAGAAAAACACATTGCTCAAATTCACCTGCACTCCACATTAAGTCATTCAGCATTTCTATAACAGCACATCTCAATAGACTATTGCTGCCTACGCAGTTTAAGATACAAATTAATTTTCTCTCCTAGAAAATAAGGACGGCATTCAAGTGAAAAGCAAGGTTAATTAAAAAGAGCTTAAATCATAGTCACTAATCACTGTGACGTAGACACCGACTCCATATCTCCACTTTCGAGACAGAGATGCAATTGTAATGAAAAGTGGTGGGAACAATAGGTATGGAGCTTATAAAACTGCTGACACTGTTCTAATTTTGTGCCCAAAGCTGGCAAATTAAGTTAGACAAATTGTTCCCATCCAACTTATTTCTCACAGTTTAATTAGAGGTCAAAATGAGTGGGTTGTATGCGCATGTCAGCACATTTGCAAACAATATTCCTGGATGGATTTATGGTTATGAATGCAACTCAGTGTATATTGGTGTTTTATGATTTATTTCACCAATAAATCTGTGGGAAAATATCATTTGGATTTGATATGGCATGTTTACAATATAAGACCAAGTGACCTTTGAGATAGACCCGAAGCCAGTCACATGAGATTAAAACAGTGTAGCAGTCTGTCTGCACAGTTTAATGTTATTCATAGGATTGGCCCTAAAATATAGAGCACAAACATCATATGAATGTGTACTTGGTGACATGTGACTTTTACAAGAAGAGCAAATTGTTGGGTTTAGTATGATATTTGCTACTCAGCTATTGACCAGGTGGGACACAGTTGGGACAATCAGTATGTGGAGCTGCATGCATTTATAAGATAGTGTTGTGGGGATTGTATAGAGCTCACTATGTCATTAGCTGTGTTTGGAATACTATATTTGCACTAATCTATATGTTTTACTTTTTGTTTAATTTGTAGGATCACAGCTCAAGAACCTGTTGACCTATGAAACTGTGAGAAGGACCCATTTCACTGTTGCCATGGTATCAGATTTTTAAGAAGGAAATTTTCACTAAGCCAATTAGTTTGAGGTAGGTATACCTCTTTGACTATGGATGCACACCCCTCCCCCATCTTCAACTGGACCCTGGAAGCGGTCAATTAAATTAAGATTGATAGAGACTTGTGTGCAAGACATTCTTAACTTCTCTTACACAAAGACTCTTCCAAAAGAGCTAGTTTTTCCTACAGAGAAACCTCTGTAGGAGAAACCAGAGTTTCTCCTACAGAGAAACCAAATTGACGTAAATTCAGATAAACTGGCCATAATCAAGACACAAATAAAAGACACTGCTATTGGATCAAACAATCTCAGCTAAATGACTTTCTCCACACAAAGACGAGAAATGCTGTGAACTATTCATGCTGTGTATATTGTTAATGTTGTTTGAATATTAACCTATAAATGTGAATATCTTTTATTTGTGTAAAACTGTTAATGGCTCATAATTCAAAATTTGCATTATGAGCCATTAACAGTTTTGTGTATGTGAGCGGAATTTCACAAAACCTCTCAGCAAAGAAAGAATTTCATTGTACAGGGAAACGTGTTTCTTTACTGTGCATATGACAATAAAAACTTTGAATATTGAATCTCAACCCCCACTCAATTTTAGCTATGACTACACCTCACTGGTTTAGCCTTTCTTGCCAAAACTTAGGTGGATGTATAAGTAAAGACTCTGTAATCACTGAGGAGACCCCCTCTCAGTTCAGAGTGCAGTTTGACCAAACAGTTCAACAGAGAGGAAAGAGACAGGGAGAAACAGAGCACCTCTTTCTCTGCTGGACAAAAACATTCCAGAGAGAAGGCTCTTTCTTCCAAATTTGTGCCCCTGTTTTAATCCAAATTACTGTAGCTAATCTGACTGAAAGCACCGCTTTCATATTTTTCATCTTTGTAGCCAATATCCTAATTTAATTGGCCTTAATCTTTGATCAATGGTGCTCTCAAACCTCATGGACATCAAGAAGGTGTCTTAGACTTACTTAGACTTAGACAAACTTTACTGATCCACAAGGGAAATAATTTGGGTAGTAGCTCCAAAGAGGCCAGCAAAAATCAAGAAAAAATGACAAAAATGCCCCAAAAAGATGGTGAGTGTTTTATTGGATGGATAGAGTAAATCAAAATAAAATAAAATCTTAAAGTGCAAACAAGAGTAACTTAAAGGGATATGCCACCCCCAGGTCAAATTTGGGCATCTCCCCACAGTCCAGAGACTAAAATAAGTGATGGAAAGCGTTTTCCTGCTCACCCAGCCATTGTCCGAGTCTGTCGCCACTGACCGCCGCGGTAACTGGTGCTCCTCCGAGTTAGACTGGAGTCTAACGTCGCCAGAGAAAGATTTCGGCCAAAAGGAATTAATTTGCTCGATGCGTTTCCCAATTACTTTGTGTGTAGTGCGCATTCATATCGAGTGCAAATAAATGTGCAAATCAACACGGAGAGCTTGCCTTGGTCATTTTGGGTGGGAACTATTTTCCAGTGCGGAAGAATACAGCCGTATCACGCAGCACGCTGCCAGGGGAATCCCAGTTACGCACCGGGAAGGGAGTTCCCCTGTTGCACAACGTGGTGCGTGATTCGGCTTTATTCTTCCGCACTGGAAAATAGTTCCCACCCAAAATGACCAAGGCAAGCTCTCCGTGTTGATTTGCACATTTATTTGCACTCGATATGAATGCGCACTACACACAAAGTAATTGGGAAACGCATCGAGCAAATTAATTCCTTTTGGCTGAAATCTTTCTCTGGCGACTCGGACAATGGCTGGGTGAGCAGGAAAACGCTTTCCACCACTTATTTTAGTCTCTGGACTGTGGGGAGATGCCCAAATTTGACCTGGGGGTGGCATATCCCTTTAAGGAGGTAGCTGTTTTCAGGAAAAACCTCAGGAGCTACTGTACCCAGCTGCCACTCTCTCAGGCCTCAGGGCGTGCTCCTCTTTAAACAGAGGATACAACGTTTCTTTAACCTTGAATCTAGAGATATTGTTTACATCACGTGGCCTCCGCCCATCGCAACTCGTTTGATTCTGAGGACACCCTGAGGACTTCAGACCAACCCATTGGACCACTGGACCATTGGCCCGTGAAGAACATCTCCACTCTTCCTGGTTGTATGTGCACATATCACAGAATGGCTTGATTGATCAGTTTAAACTCAACATATAACTTCAGATAACTCTCAAAGTTCTACCTAAGCTAAGCCTAGAGGAGCCTACACTCATTTGCTTATTTCATATCTAAATGCTGTCTGTTTAACTTGGTCAGTAAATATTCATAAACCACAGTTTGCATTGGGGAATAGTGATGTTATTTCCAGATATGGGTCACTGATATGGACAAGAATTTACAAACCTTTAGAACAATTGTTTAATTAATTATTAATTAATTAATTAACTTGGATTGATTATATTGGATTATAATATTTGTTGAGTGGTGTCCCAAAACTCTACTTCTAGTCAAAGCCAAACAAAGGCCGCGTGAGTCCTGCTTTAACTAAGAAATCTAAAAGGAATAGTGCAGTTTTTGTTTGTTTGTTTGTTTGTTTTTTATGTTAATCTGTATGGGTTTCCTTCTAAAAGTGTTGTGCGGTAACACTGGCTTACCTCTGACAGTTTCTACACCTACAGTTTCGTCTCGCGTTCTGGAGCTCAAGTAAGTAGGTCCAGTAAGTTCGCGGGGACATAAAATAAAGCTTGTTTTTCTTCGCAAAACAACATTTGTCCAAAAAGTGATATATATTTCCGTCACAGACAGTTGTCCGAAAAAATCCAGCTGCCTAATTTGCATTTGCATATTTTCTCTAGATTCGTATCACTCCGCCCATGTTAGCTCTATTGCCTGTTCACTCGTAAGCGGATGGTTACGGCAGATATGGTACGCCGACGGCGGATGTTTACAAGTGAACAGGCTAGGCTAGGCTAGGCTACGCGCGCCGTGATACAACTCCGAGAGAAAAGGGAACCATGCGAAATAGGCAGCTGGATTTTTTCGGACAACTGTCTGTGACGGAAATATATATCACTTTTTGGACAAATGTTGTTTTGCGAAGAAAAACAAGCTTTATTTCGTGTCCCCGTGAACTTACCGGACCTACTTACGTGAGCTCCAGAACACGAGCAGAACCGGGCTGAGATGAGACTGTCAGAGGTAAGCCAGTGTTACCGCACGACACTTTTAGAAGGAAACCCATACAGATTAACATTTTAAAAAATGCATTATCCCTTTAAATTTCAATCTTTAATATAAATTACCCTTTTATAACTACTTACATAATTAATGTTTAATGATTCAGAAATACTGTTTCAAATGAATGATTTTACTGTTATAATAATAAAGTCATGGGTTTATGTTGCTTCTCTGTGGATACAGTAAGTGTTTTACATTGCATTGTTCACTCATAAGCCAAGGCTGCCCTGGGGCTGATTAATGGCTCTTGGCTGCTAATCTGCACCAACAAACAGCACCTAGCACTCACATGCTAAAGAGCAAGATTTAGGAAGTGTGTTGATCAAGGACGCAAACATTACCACTGGTCAAGATTAAACTGTCAACCTTTGGGTTTGTAGCTGAATGCTCTATTACTTACTAAGAGCTCGCAGTAATGACAAGTTATCGGGGTCAAAAAAGGGAGATTTCAGGTTTACATGTTTACTGAACTACTTTTAATTGTTTAATTGAACATACATTCTTTGAAAATTGCTATTGTTTACTATAAATGTAACAAGAGTACAAGACGAAACACCCCACTTTCTGCATGTTTAAAACTCAAATTCAGTGTCTCTAGGAGAGTGGTGCGATAGTGAGCAGGTGCATATGAAGAAAGCCCCAATGTGGGAAAGTGTGTGATGGGAGGCAAACAGCTCAGTACAGAGATAGCATGAAAGCAATTAAGGCGTGACCCACATTCTGTTGTGTCTCTGGCCTTTCATTCTGCAAATACAGGAGGACACCCGCACACGAAACTGTGGAAAAACACAAGATGCTAACGAAGACAAGCCATCATACAAGGAGCATCTGCTGAGGCTTTAACTGGGTTGTAAGAATGAACTACTTAGAGCACATAAATACTGTTAGAAAGAAGAGGTCAACATTCAAAAACTGAAAAACAGGCTGTAAATATATTTCATTTTGCTTTGGGGTTTAATTGAGGACTAATTGAGCAAATATTAAGACTAATTGCTACAGGTTGAAGAATATATATATATTTTTATATTTTCTGCCATTTTGGTTCAGTTGCATCATCTTTCCTCTTCTGATGGACAAATTAAGAATCACATAGATTTTAGTATATAGCATAGTGTGTTTAGGGATGCACGGTACAGGTTTTTCACTTCCCATACTGATACATACATATCTGCCAATTCCCATACCAACCAATATCAGTGCAGAGACTGAAAACAGCATTTATTTACTTAAATCAACAATAAAGTAAGACCAAACTGATACAAATGTGTGATGTAGCTGTTATTTATCTCTCAAGTAACTATAGAACAGCTTTGTGCAAATGCAATAGATAAAACAGTCATGTTACATTGATTTATATACCAAACGAGGATATCGATAGAACCCATATTTGGAAACTGATATACAATCCATCAAATTTTTCAGTATCGACACCAATATCAGATACCAGTATGGGATCACGCATCTCTAAGGTCGTTTTCACATCAGGAAAGTCCGATAGTTCACTTGTTTTGGTCCGGACCAAATTTTAATTTTTTTTATTTTTTATTTTCGTGCGGTTCGCTTTCACACTGCACTTTTTTACAGATGTGGACCAACATCTGTAAGCAAAAGCACGTGTGCTGAGGTCGTTCAGCCATTGGACAGAAATGAGCCGTGTCAAAGCGCCGTGTCCAAACACGTGAAGGAGGAGAATCATGGCGTTACGTGCTGTTTTTAATGTCGTCATAGCGATATGGTTTGCTCAGTTTTTACAGTTCGCACAAATGTTTGAGCAGCATCGTGAGGTTTTCACTATTGTAAAATCAATTTCCAAACGACGAAGACACAGGGCAAGACGGCTACGGAGAACAGCGCTCATGTGAGCGCATCAAGTTCTGACTCTTGCTCTTCACTCAAAATGTCAGTAAGCTTCGTAAGTTTCGTTTTGTTTCGTTTAGTTGAGTTTCGTCAGCCTCGGTTTCCCATAATGCTTGACATACGATGGGAGCTCGTTAAGTACAAAAAGCCAACTTGTGTCAGATTCTCACCTCAAACAAACCGCACCAGGGTTTGAATGGAACCGTGCCGAGACCAAGCTTTTTAGGTGGTCTCGGTTCGCCTGTTTGCTCCGGATCGAGATTTTTGGTTTTTATTCACACCAGCCCAAAAGGTCCGAATCAGAGGAGCAAATGAACTCTGGTTCGTTTTAAATGAACCAAACAAGGCAGGTGTGAAAACGACCTAAGTGTGTTAAATGTTCTTTTTGTAATAGGCCAATGTTTAAGTGTCCATTACAAGTTGGTCTTTGGTTGTTTCTGTTGTCTTACATTCATTTCATTCCGTTCCTGATTTTTAGAAAATATTGCTATCATAAAGGTATGCATATTTTGTCTAAGGCTGATTTGTAACACGTGCTACCCTACATAATCCTACTTCCTACAAACAGTAAGAAATGTGGAATAAAGATAAATGTACTGAGCCTTTGATATGTGCCGGTTGGGGCTGTATACAAAAGGACTTCAGAGAGCTCTTATCTCAGCAGGGACTCACCTCTAAGTTTTTAAACTCAAGCCTTGCTTTTGTGCTTTTCACTCAAGTAAACTCGCATAGTAAACAAGAGGTGAACCAGATACTGTAGTCTCACATCCATAGACACTGGTTACGCTAAATAACATACAGCAAGGAGAGTGTTATTTATCCTCTCTTTGTGGTTTTCATGCTGTTCGGCAATAAGTCTAATATTGAACTTATATAGACTTAGACAAACTTTACTGATTCACAAGCAAAATTATTTGGTCACAGTAACTCACACATCACAATAAATATAATAACAAAGAGCAAAACATATAAATGATAATAACACATTCAAAACAAGAAGCAAAAATAGCAAGAGACTGGTGTCAAATATGGCATAATTTTACAACTGTATGTGTACAGGTAAAAATAAAAATATAGTAAGTACAAAATGTATCTAGGCTAAGGTGGGTAATGAGAAACAGTGCAAAGATGAAACTGTGATTGGCATGACATAGTGTTATCTGTTACATTAATGTGAATACAGTTGTATGGAGTATGATATGAATGTAGTCCTGTATCTCTGACTGTTTGAGTGGAGCTGTAGGAGCCTGTTGGAGAATGAGCACCTCTCTCTTTAGTCCGATGCAGTGGTTAAGCAGGAGTGCCCGTGATGGAGAGCAGAACTGAGTGTGAACTGAAATCGGCAGCCACGTCTCCTCCACACGTGTCCTCAGCACTGGGGCACCCCAGGGCTGTGTTCTCAGCCCTCTCCTGTACTCCCTGTTCACCCATGACTGTACCGCCAGGCACAGGTCCAACACCATCCTCAAGTTTGCTGACGACACCACCATCCTAGGCCTCATCACCAACAACGATGAGAGCGCCTACAGAGACGAGGTGAAATCACTGACCAGCTGGTGTCAGGAAAATAACCTCTCTCTGAACGTCAGCAAAACTAAGGAAATGATCGTGGACTTCAGGAGACAGCGTGTAGACCAGCATCCCCCCATCTCCATCAACAACGCTGAGGTGGAGCAGGTCAGCAGTTTTAAGTTCCTTGGGGTACACATCACTGAGGATCTGTCCTGGACACTACATACAGACACTGTGGTTAAGAAAGCCCGACAAAGACTCTACTTCCTGAGGAAGTTGAGGAAGTTTGGTATGAACACCAGCATCCTCACAAACTTCTACAGGTGCACCATCGAGAGCCTGCTGACGGGCTGCATCACAGTGTGGTATGGGAACTGCACCGCTCAGAGCCGCAAAGCACTACAGAGGGTGGTGCGAGCGGCAGAGGACATCACTGGCAGCAGTCTCCCCTCCATCCAGGACATTTACCACAGCAGGGGTCTGCGTAAAGCACGCAGCATCACTAAGGACCATACTCATCCGGCACAAGGACTCTTCCGTCTGCTACCCTCTGGTAGACGATACAGGAGCCTGCCAGCACGCACAAAAAGACTCAAAGACAGCTATTACCCCCAAGCTGTCAGACTACTGAACTCTGGGTAATACTCTAAATAATACTGAACTCTCAATAATACTGCACTAAACTACCTTTCATTATGCATAATTATGTTTACTGCTGCTGCTCTATATGAATATATCATGTCTGTCACTACCTCACTGTAAATTACTGTTACATGTGCAATAATCAGTGCAATAACCTATGTGCAATATTTATATCATACTATGTGCAATACGAAATCCACATGCAACACCTACACCACACCCTATTATGTGCAATCTGTGAAATACTTACACCTTATTTGATCTTGATTTAATCCTACCTGCACCTTGTACATTGTACCTTGCTTTTTTATTTTATTACATATTTTATTATATTGTTTATTATATTGTTTATTATATTGTTTACTTCTTCCCCTGCACTTTGCAACACTTTTTTTACCATGTACTATTATTGCATGTTATTAGTACTTCTGACTATCTTAGCGAGTCAACGGTTCTTCTGATCCTAAGCATTTCATTGCATTGTTGACCTTGTGTTGATCCTGCATATGACAAATAAACAATCTTGATCTTGATCTTGATCTTGAACTATAGTGTACACTAAGGTGTAGGTACATAGGTGCTATATGTAGATGAGTTGGTAACAATATTATCAATTGCAAATGTCAGCTTTATTATTATTTATATTATTATTATTGCATTATATTAACCCTAGATCACTATCGCCGGGTGATTTTCACCTGTGCAAATGTATTTACATGATTTTCAATATTTTCAGTATTTTTCTGAGTTTCATGGGTCCTGGGGAGCTTCACCATTGTTTTTGACATCTTTGAAGGTGTAGGTGTTTCCCTACCCCAAAGCTCACTTTTTCCTACAGGCTTTTGGGGGATTTTCACCCGGCAATAGTGAAAGAGGAATGTAAGAATGTAATGAATGCAATGTAAGAGGATGTGAAAAATAGGTAAGTAAGAGTGGTCATGGAATGTGTATCTATCCTTATTTAGTGCAGTGGTTATGAATAAATATCACAAAGTGGTGATTTCAAAGGGAATTCTTATAGTGAAAACAATATTTTAGTCAACTGGTTATTTTTTGTTCCTCTCTCCTGCAGCTGTTCGTGTGTCAAGGAGTCTGTGCTTCACCAGGGAAGTCTCACATGTCCCAGGAATGGGCGGACCAAAGACCAAGTTTACAGTATCATTATTAGTTTTTATAGGATTTTTTTGTTCTCAAATTTCTAATTTTTCAGTAATATTGGAGCATGTTTTTAGGGTCCTTCCTATGTTTATTTTTTTGTGTGTCCATTTTGTTAAACATACCACAGTTGAAAATAAAAGAAAACCACTCTAATTTATCATGTGTTGTCATATTTTGATCTATTTTTCATGACATGTACTTTTTCTTGGATATATTATATCGGGCGTGAAGAAGAAGAAGAAGAAGAAGAAGAAGAAGAAGAAGAAGAAGAAGAAGAAGAAGAAGAAGAAGAAGAAGAAGAAGAAGAAGAAGAAGAAGAAGAAGAAGAAGAAGAAGAAGAAGAAGAAGAAGAAGAAGAAGAAGAAGAAGAAGAAGAAGAAGAAGAAGAAGAAGAAGAAGAAGAAGAAGAAGAAGAAGAAGAAGAAGAAGAAGAAGAAGAAGAAGAAGAAGAAGAAGAAGAAGAAGAAGAAGCTATGGCTTTATTAGTCCCACAGTGGGGAAATTCCATTTCTACATTTAACCCATCCATTATTAGGAGCAGTGAGCAGCACATTAGGGCGCCCGGGGACCATCTCCATGATCTTCTTGCTTTGGTTTGGTCAGGACCTAAGCTGGAGGATTTTACCTATGGTGCATGTTTTGGGTTGGTGGGGGAAACGGGAGTGCCCGGAGGAAACCCACCCAGACACGGGGAGAACATGCAAACTCCACACAGAAAGGCCCAGGCGACCCGGGGATCAAACCCAGACCATGCATGCAAACTCCACACAGAACACACAGTTGTCCAGGTAGAATTGATGATAAAAGCAGAAATTCAAATTGTCAACTGGACAAAGTTTATTTGGTGGAAAACATTTCGCCGCTCATCCGAGTGGCTTCGTCAGTTCTGGTTAGAGTGCTGGTTAGACACTGCTTATATCTAGCTGCAGGGAGGAGCTAACTATAATTAAATTATTCTGAAACTATCTCAACTATTTGTTTTTGAGTTTCTCTCTTTTGTTTTTCCAATTTCTCTGGCGTCTAATTTAGCATACCTAGTCACCCCTAACGACTGTCTCCACACCTCTGGCCCTGACCTATCTGCCCTATTGTTTCTTTTGTCTGTTTTGACTTCGGTTTGAGAATGAAATTATAAATAGGAGACAAGTTATGTCTGACTCCCCCATTTCTGTTTAAAGAAGGATTCTCTTTTTTGACAAAAATCGTCTCTCCCCTCTCAAACCAGTTCTTCTCCCTGGCTAAGATCTGAACCTCACTGACTGCATGCACATGGTAGGATTGGATTAGGATTGGTTTGGATTTCTCCCGTTACTCGGCGGGTGGTCTGTCGTCCAATCCGAGTGCACATGCATGTCGCGCAATCAGATTCAGGTCAGCGACCTGGTCCGCTCCGCAACGCTATGTGGCGCTGTAGTCCAACTACTTCCGGGTGAAGGCTACTCAATATAAAAACACAACACAACACAACTATCTGGCAGTATACTGCGATGGCTTTTCGAGGAGTTTGATGGAGCGGCATTGGCGTACGTGGTGTGCATTCTGCAGAGTTAGGTTGTTCGTATGAACGACAAAACAGCGTTTTTGGTTTCTTTAATACGACACGAACTGTGTCATCGGCGTTTGATATTACAAGCAATCGAGGACAACGAAAACTACGAGGATTGGGACCTATACCGCACATGTTTTAATCATGTTCTGCCTTGTTGTTTTTTGTTGCTTGCATCTTTTGTGCCACAAATAAAGGCATTAAATTTGTAGCTATGGGTTTATCGTTCATTTATGTAAGGTCTGGGGAAAATTACACAACCACACTTTCATTTTGTATGTCTTTGTAATGCTTAGCTTAAATTCTGTAGTCTCTTCCACTCTGTTTTGTCTTGTCTGAGTGAACAACTTAAGTAAATTTCCACACTGATTTTAATAATTACGTTTTTAATATTTAAGTTATACAACAGTTTAAAAAAAACACACTCTCTTCTGATACTATGAGGTCACAATAGATAACTCAAAATGTTTGTAAAAGTACCCTGTGCGTTATTTCAAAAGTTCAAAACTCCATGCACAGCTTCCAGGTGCTGGTAACAACAGGAACATTGAATAATTCCAGAAAAGACAAAATTTACCGCATACTCTTATTCCTTTATCAGGCTTAGAGCAAACAACGCGTTTCGATTCTACGTTATGTTCATAGTCCCGAAATGGTGGAAGATGGGACTTGTTGGTGCCATGAAGAACGCTATCGTAATGCGGGCAAGCTGTACGGTCTTGACCGCTCTCCCGTTGTTCTATCTTGCCGTGGCACACGCCGCCCTGGCGTTTTTCCACTTGATTTTGATTTGCTATTATTATTATTATTATTATTATTATTATTATTATTATTATTATTATTATTATTATTATTATTATTATTATTATTATTATTATTAATACCCGCGGGCCGGGTCGGGTCGGGCTACATTTTTTAGGCCCGATCTTACCTCTAGCGTGAGCTGACTCGTCTTTGGCTGGGTTGCCTGTAACTCGCTCTATTGTGTCAGGTGTTTGTTTTTGAGGTGCCATATCGGTTTGTTGTGTTAAATGTTGCCCTTTCCTTTCCACCCCTTGCAATCCCAAGTTTACATATCCCACCGTTTGCTATGTCAATGTTGTTGTCATCAACTTTATAGTATTTCCAGACACAGACATACTCGCCAAACATTATAGCGTTCTTATAGCGCTCATTATAGCGCTCTTCTTATCTCTTCTCTGTACTCGCGCTTTGCGCTTCGAGCTGCTTCCGTGTATTTAACCAATAGTGTGTCATGCCGCACGCATTGATGTTTCTGTATGAAGTCTTACTCTGTGCCACCGCATAACCATAGATCTCATCTAGGATATGTTAAAAAATAATAAGAATACTTGCTACTAGCAAGTGTAAATAATGGGTAGGGATTTATGACGATTTATGCAACGGTGGACGACGAGGGTCCGAAAGGAGGACAAAATGTAAAAAAGGAGGACACGTGACAGACGGCCGGACAGACAGCTCTAAACCCGGACTGTCCGGACGAAATCCGGAAGAATGGTCACCCTATACTTATGACGCCGCAGGCAACCCCTACCACTCCTACAACTTCCGGGTGAAATTTTGAAATTCCTGGCGCGCCCATGCACAGTATGATAATCCGATCCGAAATCGTGCACATGACGACGCCAAGTGGTTTGCTATCGGCCTAGGCCAGGGGCAACCGTTACGATCCCAATCAGTTTGCAGTCGGTTTGGACTTCTCCATGTGCACGCAGTGACTGTCCTCAAACGAATGGGCCGTGGCTTCTAGGTGGAGATGTACAGCAGAAGACGGTCCACTCTGGCACGCCCGTCTGTGTTGGTACATCCTCTTGTGAAGTGGCTGTTTTGTTTCTCCAATGTAGCGCTCACTGCAGTCTTCACTACACTGAATGGAGTAGACCACATTGCTTTGTTTGTGGCTCAGTGTTTTGTCCTTTATGTGGACTAGTTTTTGTCTTAAAGTGTTTGTGGGATTGAAATAAACTGGGATTTCATATTGTCTGAAAATCCTCTGTAATTTTTCCGAAACGATTCTCTGTTGAGAACAGAGAATCCGAACCTAGGAGGAAAGGGGTAGCGATTCCTTACCTGGCCGGCGTTTCTCCCATTTATAATTCCATTCTCAAACCGAAGTCAAAACAGACAAAAGAAACAATAGGGCAGACAGGTCAGTGCCAGAGGTGTGGAGACAGTCGTTAGGGGTGAATAGGTATGCTAAACTAGACACCAGAGAAATTGGAAAAACAAAAGAGAGAAACTTGAGATAGTTTCAGAATAATTTCATTATAGTTAGCTCCTCCCTGCAGCTAGATATAAGCAGTGTCTAACCAGCACTTTAACCAGAACTGACGAAGCCACTCAGATGAGCGGCGAAACGTTTTCCACCAAATAAACTTTGTCCAGTTGACAAATTGAATTTCTCCTTTTATTATATATTATATCGGGTAAAAATTACCCAGAAAAAGTGATGATGTTACTTTTTATAGTGAAAGTGTTCTAGGGATAAAGTAACTGTATACAGCCTGTGCTCTTACAGTTTAAAAAAAGTACTACAATCACAACTGAAACTGGGTTACCGATGCTTTAAATTAACCTGTATATAGGAGGACACTGTCTAACACTGATTAATGATAGTACGAAGTGGATTTTAGCATTGAAACTGGCAAGTGAAATGAGACTCTTAAGATGTTCATTCTGCTTTCTAATTGGATAACCATCTTGAGAACAAAACACCAAATTACAACATAAATAACTTGAATATTTTTTCTGGAATTAAAAATCAATCAGCATTACAATTATTGCCACATGTCACTGGGGACACAGTCGGGTATTTTTTTTTTATGGAATTTACAGTTTTACACAGTCCCTTTAATGGAAAAGAAACAGAATTATATATGGGACAAGATCACAAGGTCATTCATTTGCTACTTTTAGATGGTTGCAGAGATGTTTTGCTCTGTGACCGGTGCACATTTGTTCTTACACACACTGATGTCCATGCTGCTTGCACTCTTGCACTTTACAAATTGCACCTTCACTTATTGCACCTTGAATATTGCACATTTCATTCTACCTCAAACTTTCCTTCTTGTTGAAGCGTATATGTTTACCTGTATGTCTTGTCTATTTAGTGTCGATGTACTAGTGTCGATGTACTACTTATACTACCTGTGAAATACTCTACTTACACCTTATTTAATCCTACCTGTACCTTTGTATTTTATTATATTTTATTACATATTTTTTATTATATTGTTTACTTTTTTCCTTTGTATTTTTATTGCATGCTATTAGCACTTTTGACTATATTAGCGAGTCAACGGTTCTTCTGATCCTAAGCATTTCATTGCATTGACCTTTTGTTGATCCTACGTATGACAAATAAACAATACTGAATCTTGAATGTCCAGGAGTGTAGCTGTGTGTTTGTGTGTTTGTGTGCATGTGTGCGTGTTTTTAGTTTTTAGTTTAAATTGCACATTTGGTGTCTGGTGAAACAATTTCAGTCCTCTGTGTAATGTCTGTTACATAGTGAATTGACAATAAAGTACACTTTGACTTTGACTTTGACATAAAGATGAGTTTCTGTGACAACTGTAACCTAGATGTAAGTAATGTAAACATTATCCCAACTATTCCTGCTAGCAGTGAGTAAACAACAACACTGGCCTTTTCCCATTAGAGAACTGAAAAAAATATTCCAGCCCCTTCTAAAGAATCCATGAGCCCAGTTCACTGTGTTTCAAACAGTCCCTGATGCAATACGTGCCATGAATGTACAACACTAACCTTCCCCTGTCAGCCAGTAGGGGGCACTGACACAATACAAGATCCTGACAATCTGTTATGCCTGGCTGGTCCACAGAGATGTTTGCAGTAATTTAGTTCCACTGCCAATATATAAATAGGAATTCTGCTGTTAGCACAAAAGAGTGGGGGAAGGGGAGGAACATACTGCCGAACTGATGGTGAATTGCTCCCCTGCTCCCATTTCGACATCAAAGTAATCAAGGAAAACAAGCTTTTTTAATCGAAAGTATGCAATTAGAATAAAGCAGGACTGTCCCGGCAATGCAAACTAGCACAATGAAGAGAGGGCTTGGGTAAGGGAAGAGGAGAGGTGCAATTACAGAAGCAGCGGATATTGGCCTGAAGTAAAAACGATTGTTAAACATCTTTCCACAGCGGCGTGATTTTGTCTGAATATTATACAAGTCATTAAGACAGTATGCATTAACACTATTTTCAGTTACAAATGCTTTTTGCTCTTCATGTCTCAACAGTAATGATTAAATCTATCTAACTTTCAGAGAGATTCCACACAAAGTCAGGTTAGATAATTGGGAGAAAACATATATTTATAATTAAAAAAGGCAAGGCTGATGTTTTTACTTCTTTTTGACTATTCCTGGGTGATTTGTTAATATATTCTTCTGTTATAGTGGCTACGTAAAAACATAAACCAAGAGTTATTTATACTTAAACTGTGCAGATATGAAACAATAATGTACAAGAAACATTATAATTACACCATGCTTTTCAGTGTTGATGACAATATATTTAATAAGAACTAACTGAAGTCCATGTTAGGAATTACAGTCTGATAAGTGTATGTTTAATTTATTGCATGCATATTTTTTGTTATTTTGGCTATATTTATGTCTCTTGTGATGCTGCCTCCTGGCCTGTATATTGTACAAAATTATTTTGTAACAGTGCTGCAGTTCTGTTGGTTGTTTAGATAAAGTAAAAGTTGTTTATTCAAATTAAAATGTCTGTGTAATCTGTCAATCGTGATCCATAGTAAAAGAAAAAATCAATTCTGTCAACTGGACAACTTTTCTTTTGCAAATTGACATATTCATTTTTTTGATTTGATTGTATTAAAACTGGTGTATGTTATATGACATTGGTACATTAGTTTAAAAAATAAATACTTTTATTAAAATGTATTAGGTCCTTATAAATTTGTAAAATATCTCAGAATACACCAATTATTGAATGTATCCCAAAACTTATATTATTGTACTGGGATTCATGTATTGTATAACATATCTAATTATGAAGGACCTTGTATCCCCTGCTTTACGCTTGGTCAAGTCATCAGTTGCTTTTTCTGTGTTATCATTTGACCTACCATGTGAAATAAAATAACAATGATGCCTTATTCACCTGTCTTCCCTCCGCTATGTTTATTCTCCAGTAAATCTATACTGTAGTTAGCATTCTTCTCCTCCATACCTCTATGTTGTAAAACAAGCCATTTGCTCTGCTTGGCATGCCCCCTCCTCTTAACACACTGTACTCCCACTCTCTTTCTCTCGTCCTCTCTCTCCACACACCGCTCTCTGCTGTTATCTATAGGCACACCCCATGCTGCCCTATTCTATGCAGTGTCAAAACAATGATAAACATTTGTGCCTCTATAGGAGAGCTCTGGAAAGGGGCCAAGCTGAATGGGCTGTTTGTTTCACTGAACAATGGCCCTGCTAAAAGTACTTAACAGCTGTGCTCTGTCCTGGCCTCCCCACAGACCTGTGACACTGGGACACAGAGCTGTGGCGTGTGTGCACTTGTGTATCCAGCCGAGAGCTACAGTGTAAATGATAGACTTGAGGTATTGCGTTCTAACCGGGACAGAGCGAGGGCAGGTGGCTGGTTTAGTGGGACAAATGACTGAACATGCACTTTTGCTTGTAACTAAAATGATAACACAATGTACGTTACTCTTTATGATTGCTACGGGAAAAGTAGTTCAGTATTAGGTTAAACTTGAACAACCGTAATAATAATAATTGTTATAATTACAATTAGTCCTTATAGTAGCATTAACGCTAATATGCAAAATCTCTTTCATTTAAGCTTGTTTGAATAAACATAATCCCTGGCACTGCCTTTGTGTAAGCTTGGAAAATCCAAGCAAGAGCAGTCTGCAGTTATAAAAAAAAAAAAAAGAAGAAGTTGTGACAATGCAAATAATTAAGCTGTAATTGTTGTTTTGTTTTTGTGTTCCTGTAAAAAAAAATTAAAGATTTTTTTTTTAAGGTGCGTTGTGTAACTTTGCTGATGGCGGGTCCATCAATTTATATTTAAATCTGATTTGTACATATGCATTTACTATCATTATTTTTATGTATATAATTATGTCTCATCTGACACTGGTCTATTGCTCTTTCATTGTTATTACATCTATTTTTTTCTTTTTACCCTCTGTTATATATTATATTTGATGAGTGAGCTACTGTACCCAAAACAATGTTCCTTGTGGATCAATAAAGTTTGTCTAAGTCTAAGTCTCATAGCTTTTCTCCATGGAGATGTTATTGGTTTGTCTGGAATGTTTTCACAGTATCTTTCTATCTTCACAGGGACCAAACCAGACCCAAATTACAGATCAAATCTGTGGAGAGGCAACCCCATTCACAGTCAGAATGTGTGTTTTTCTGCGTATTTTTGAGCTACACCACTACTTGTAATTTAATAAATGTAAGGAACAGCAGTTTAAGCAATGACATATCCATAGGAACAAGCAGGTGATGGACCCCAACCAAAAAGTGACATAGTCCACCTTTAAGTTAAAATAAATGATGAAAAATACTACTATTAAAAATGTTAATAATACCTAATAAAATAAGCAGTCTCAACTCTTGTGGTCTCTTGACATTTTTTCTCTATAGCCTTTTTTATTTATTTATTTGTATTTGTATTCTAAATGTACAATGTGGATTTCAGTGCTGATATTATCGTATTGTTCTAAAACACTATTGGCGGTATACGGTTTAAAAAAAATATGTTTTAATTGCCATTTTACCAGCATCTGTTTACCAGCATTGACAATACCTTGGTCTGTACAGTCCCTGTGCAGTTAGAGCTCCACGTCACTTTTCACTAAATTGGACTTAACAGCTGTCATTTCAGATGGATTTCTCCCTGAAGGCCACAGTAATAAACACTTCATACATTTACTATTCACTGATGGCTGCGTAATGAGGCTGTGTCACATGACTGACACATGATGAATAAATCCAGTGTTGTGTTTCTTTTGTTTATATTCATATCTTGACCTTATAGTAGCTAACACATGTATGCATAAATAAGCAGAGGAAACTAGATTTTTACAGCAGTTCTTTCTTGCTTTTTCTGGATCGTTTTGCATTAAACTTAACTATATCCATGAGGACAAGCAGGTGACAAGTTATTGAAACTTTGCACTGACATCATGCTGGGGGTGTTCTACATCTATCACTATTGGTGGAATGTTCATCAGTTACTATAGTGGCACAATGCAAACATTAACAAACACAGACAAAACAGTTTTAAGATGAAAACTCAAGAAAAATCAATACGAGCATTCATGGTCCTGTTTAAGTGTTTGATTAAAAAAAAAAAATGCACGAGAGACTTGTTTAAGAGCACAAACCATGTCACCTGTTGTAGTTCCAACCAAGTCAATTCTTTCTGGTTAGATTGTGTTAAAATAGGGCTCAGATTAAAATCTAAAAAGCCTCAGACAGAGCAGTGCTTACAGTTAGAATAACACCCTCAGTGAATGTTGGGGACATCAGCTGCAAAGAATCAATAGGTCAGATCTGAAGAAACCCCAACAGGCAGAATGCATATTATTATTATTATTATTATTATTATTATTATTATTATTATTATTATTATTATTATTATTATTATTATTATTATTATTATTATTATTATTATTATTATTATTAATCGATAAAGTTAGGTATGGAATTTGAAACACTTCTCCTACACCGTACCTCAGATAGGCTTAAATTTTGGTGAACATAATCTTAAGACGTTGGAGATGTTAAATTGCGAAGGATTTTCAAATAGGCGGTAATATGACGACACGGCGGATCGATAAAGTTAGGTATTTATTGAATGGGAGTGATGAGTTATGAATGGGAGGTATTTGTTGCTAGGCAACGCCCTGATCAAAGGTCTTTGATCTTTGTACCTTTGATCTGATATAGCTGCAAGCAGCAATGTGGGGACAAGCATCGAAGGTTCATGTAGGCCTCAGCATGGAGGCCACATGCAGGGTCTGACAGGGTCTGACAGGGTCTGACAGGGTCTGACAGGGTCTGTTCTGACAGGGTATCTACAATGTCATGGCCACGCCCAACAGGAAGTGAGATAATTGTGCCAGGCACACGAAATTTGGTATGGCTGTGCGTCTCAGTAAGACGAACAAACGCAGGTGCGAGGTCCCGACCAACGCCGCTTGCGGCTTTAATTATTATTTTGTTGTACTATTCAGCTATTAAACCACCTGTAATTGAATAAACACAAGATGTTGTAGAAAGCCGTACTGTGAAACATTCCAGGCAAAGCAATAGCATCTCCATGGAGACAAGCAGGTGGCATACACTCTATTAGAAGTTATACAGTGCACCTTTAATGCCAGCATAACAGTATCTTTTTCCTCTTTTTCCTTGTGCGGGTGCAGTGAGTAAATACGGCACTATGCAAACACAGGTGCAGCTGTTTAGTCATGCACTATACCCAACTAGGTCACTCACATGTATCGTCCAAAATAAGCTTTACCTACATGAGGCTGAATAATTAATAACAACAAGGCCAGTGTGTGCAATTATATAACTGCTGAAGCCTGGGGGTAATTAAATTGTGTGCTGATGTGGGGAGGCACCACTGTTCTATGTGTGCTTTAACAATGGCCCGACAGTGGGGGTTTGGCCATGGGCGGGTAAACATAAGTGATTTTAATCTCATCCAAGAGCCACTGAGATCTGTGGATTTCCATGAGCTATGTAAACAAATCAAACAAGAGCTCTGCTGAGTTGAACTGTCTGAACATGTGTAATACTTAAATAATGCAAAAACACAATACTGGTGATGTCAAAGGAAAATATCTATCTATCAATACCTATATTGTTGCTAAGGACTACTGTTGCACTGTTGCACATCTACTACTGGAAATTACTACTGTTGCATTTATTTTTATCTTTATTTTCAATGCACATTCTATATTGCACATTACTGCACATTTCACTGCTGCATCTTCCATTGCACATTTTGATGCACACTGGACATTTTGGACATCTGTAAATAAGTATTTATTTATTCTTTTGCACTGCTTTTAGATTTTAGATTTGGTCTTTTTTTTGTATTGTCTTTGTATTGTATTTTGTACACTGCCTTTTTGCACTGCTCGGCCAGAGAGAAACAAAATTTCAATTCACTGTTTATCGAACACATATGGCAGAATTGACAATAAAGTTGACTTTGAACTTTGACTTTGAACTTTATTACACAAAATGGATTCTTGTGAGCTTTAAGCCATATTATAATGCTGTTACCTCGTCAAAAACATAGCTGGGTTTATGTTTTATTTCATTCACAATGTTCGAGTAATCCTTTATTATTAGTCTGTCTACATTTCCAAAGCTCAAAATGCTCTGGTCCACCTTGTCAAGTCATAAAGCGGTAGTTTTCAAGTTAACAGCTGCTTTTGTTCAGTAAAGATCACCGATTTCAGAGTTGAAATTATCCAAATGATTCTGATTCAAAAACACAGTGGAGCCACATGACATCACAAGGTGGAACAGAGCGTTTTCAGTTTGAGAAAGGAACTTGGCATAAATATGCACAATTTGTGTCTTAAACGTGTGTATGAAACAAAACACAACTTGTGTGTTTTTTTATTTTAACAGAGCTCACAAAACAGAGTAATATGGGCCCTTTAAGTGAACCTGTTTCTCCTTCATCACATCTGCCCCAGACTCCTCTTGCACTGAGAGCAGAGAGAACTCATTAGGGCAGGTTAAGAAAACTCACTCATGGTCCCTCTCAGTGCTAATAACATGGGGTCACCTAATATTACACTCCTCTTTGTTCCCCTCCTTCAGTTATTTATCGTGTGATATTAACAGCAGCTATCACGAAATCACTGCGAGAATCACTGTGGTATTCCCAAAGCCTCCTTTCAGACACGTAATACTCATTGTAACGGACTTATTATTGGAAATGATCACAGGAGGCACTGAGACCACCTAAGGATAACTTTGCTGTTAATTTATGTCATTTGTGTACTGAACATGTGATATTAGCCCCATCAGAAAAAAAAAAAAAAACTGTTGTGGTAGCTGCTTTGTGCCTACGGAAAAAGATCATGATCATTAGGAAAACATTCATTATTTATTACACACATATCGTGCTTGTGTCTGCTATATAGTTATAATCTACAACACCCGTGGATCATCATGTTATTATTTGGACATTTTAAATCACAATATTCATTGCAGATGTGGCTGTAAAAGAGTCACCAACTCCACTGCAGATCAAGCTAGTGAGGAACTTAACTTAATTCTATGTATCACCATTAAGAAAATAAAATTGAAGACAAACTAGGGAGCAATGGGTGTATGCAGGTGGAGGTGATGGCATCTTGAAATTAAGTAATTAAAGATGATTCAAACATGTACGAATCACTCCAAATACAACAGAGTAAATGAGGAGTAACAAATACAACATGGTTAAAAGCTCTGAAAAGTCGATTGTGTGTAATAGGTCTGCTTTAACGCTATTTGTAGTATTGTGAATTTAAATAGTTACATTTGTGAGAAATCAGGTTAATTGATAAAGTGCTCAGTTTTGGACATATAATGAAATATTTTAAATAAACTGCATTAAATACGGTATTGTTCATTTGAACTCAATTTCTTCTGGTTCAGCTTGAATGTATCAGACACCAGTTCAAATGAGAACGGGAGATGTTCTGGTGAATCTCTTGCAGAGCCATTCAAGACTTTGTAAATTGGTCATTGTTATGGGCACATGCATTGCTACGTAGAAAAGCTGATGTGCTTTTGCATAATTTGAATAATGCCATTCATGGAAACGCGTGAGGGTGATGAAATTTTAATGGTACCCAGGACAGCGCCTCTCAGTTACACCAGGCTCATCTGCATTTAATGGTGACATGGATTATTTCATTACTAATGTTTTGATTGCACTCTTTACATACACATAGTTACCAGGTCTGTCTGCACATGAGAAATCACAGAAATGCTGGACAGGGTGAGAGTGAATGAGGCTCTAGTTATGGATTGAAGTATTTTTAATCATTTTCATTCATTCATTCATTCATTTTCTTCCGCTTTTTCCATTTTCTGGGTCGCGGGGGCAGCAGTCCAAGCAGTGTTCTGCTGCCCAGAACACAATGCACCAGCCCCCATGAATCCCCCCGCAGGTGGTGGGTCCACAGGAGGACGGCTCACGTCACAACAGGCCTTGATGTATCTTCTGCCATGGGGGCTACCAGTGTCCACAGACACTGGGGGCAAGGTGGGGTTAAGTGTCTTGCCCAAGGACACAACGGCAGCGCTCATCTGTGGGAGCTGGGATCACATGCTGTCAACCCGTCAAGAGCGGGATCAAGAGCGGGATCATTTTCCATATAGATAATTTTACAAAAGAAATCTTGAAGTAAACTAATATAATGTGTATGTGTGTTTGTGTGTTTATTGTTTCTAAAACATACACAATAGGGATTGGCTTTGTTTATGTGATTGTTTTTATGTCTCATGGTGTACCTTGAGCTATATGCACATGCTTTGTGCTTTTTAACTACAAATGGCAAATTAATTAACTTAAACCTAACCTAAACGTATTATTCTTCTAAAGCTTGGTCAGTATTCTGCTTACTTATGCTGCATGTTGGTATGTAGATGTAAATGTGTAGAAATCTCTTATAGTAAAGGTTCAATATAACCTTTTCTAAAATCACATTCATATTTTAGTATGTATTTACAGTACTGAGACTGTGTCATTAAAAAACAAAACTGTAAAATACACCAATCAAAATACCAAATGTACTGAAAATAGAGAGCACTGCATATGCACACACACAAAACTGAAACGATCTGATTTCACACTAATGCCTGTTTTCTGACACCCCCTATCAAAGCTGAAAAGTGGTTAGTTTTATTTTCTTCTTCAAAGATCTTATTCTTTTGTTCCCCACCAAGTAGGTCTGACTGTCTTTCCCCTTTTTTAACCACGATCAAACACTTTTGTGAACCCAACTGAAATACAAAGACAATAGATAAACAGATAAACCAGATTGCAAGAATACTTATTAGATGACTGGCTCGAAATGTTAAATAAATACATTTATTTTTTAGTGGCACAGTAATTAGCTATTAGTCAATATCACTATAATGTGCCTTTTGGTGTCCCAATCAGAATCTCTCAGTTATCATGGAAATTGTCCATGATAACTGTCATTGTCCACCCTGTCAGCAAACCTTCCATGACAGGGTGGACAAGGTTCATGACAGGAAGGACATTTGGATAGTTTAAGCCACTGGTTTGCACCCCAGGGTCGGGCATCTGGGAATTCAGGGGGTCCCCAGGACTAAGTGTGGTCAGAATTCATTTCCTCCCAGCCCTTTTTTGTGGACTTAAACAGTAAGAATTTCCAAAAATGAATTGGAAAATGACCACAGACAGCACAGTTGATGTATTTTTTATAATTTTATGCATTTGAGGGGTCACAAATATGTTTATGTGTGTGTGTGTGTGTGTGTGTGTGTGTGTGTGTGTGTGTGTGTGTGTGTGTGTGTATGTGTGTGTGTGTGTGTGTGTGTGTGTGAATAAGCGGGTCAGACTGACACACTGAGTCAGACTCTTTTCAGGGGAAAAAGAGCTAAAATGGGTTCTTAGAAGCACAGTTGGATATAGCATTAATGCATAGACTGAAAAATGGTAAAGTAATGGGTGTTTTATACATAGAACAATTCCACTACTACTACTTCCAATACTGGTTTAGAAGAAGAAGAAGAAGTGACTTTATTGATCTCACAGGAAAAATTCTTCTCTGCATTTAACCCATCCTGTTATTAGGAGCAGTGGGCAACATATTACTGTGCCCGGGGACCATCTCCATGATCTTCTTGCTTCGGTTTGGTCAGTACCTCAGCTGGAGGATTTTACCTATGGTGCATGTTTTGGGTTGAAAATGGGAGTGCCCAGAGGAAACCCACCCAGACACGGGGAGAACATGCAAACTCCACACAGAAAGGCTCAGGTGACCCAGGGATTGAACCCAGACCATGCATGCAAACTCCACACAGAACAGCCTGGGCGACCCAGGGATCGAACCCAGAACCTTCTTGCTGTGAAGCATGAGCGCTAGCCACTCAGCTACCGTGCCGCCGGTTTAACGGTCAACATTTTAATACAGTTACTCTAAATGCTGGGTCCACCTGCTGAGTAGAGGTAAGATCGGGCCTAAAAAATCCAGCCCGACCCGACTCGGCCCGCGGGTATTAAAGCCCGGCCCGGCCCGAGCCCGACCAATTAACTTGATTTGCAGGCCCGAGCCCGAAGCAAACCCGAAATTTCATATTGTATTTGTGAGGGGCGTTTTTTTGAAACAAATGATAATATAGATGTTTGACGATCATCAATTTTGCTAGTACAGCTGTTTAAATGCCTGCTCAGCGTCGAAAGTTCCCCCTAATGTTGTATGTGTCTGAGCAAACACACTAACTCCCTGAGCGCTCCTTGGACTCCTGTGCGCGACATCCGACATGCACGCCCGCTACACGCGAAGAGCTGCGCGTGCTCGCGGCTTGCGCGTGCTCGTGGCTTACACCGGTAGAAGTTTAATACGAGACACATACTTTTGTTTCTGAATACTGGACGATTCCCCCGTATTCAGATGACCCCGCGGCTGAAAAAAAAGCGGAACTCTTTCATCTCTGCGCTGCAGAGGTTTTCTTGTGCGCTGAGAATGTGTGAGCAGTGAGCAGTGCGCGGAGAGGGAACGTCGAGGTGCCAGTCTTTTTGCTCTCGTATGAAAGCAAAGCGCCACATTGACTACATTCAGCGAAGCCAACGCAAGTTTCTGTAGCATTTTCAACAATCAATTTGAAGCTTTTCCACACCTCACTCTTCCCGGTGCGTGTTTGTCTTTTCAGTTCTCCTGTCTTTAGTTTATCCTTAACTTCTTGCTCCTCCATATTGGGGATACCAGGTCAAAATAGATGCGGACTTGCGGAGGGGAAGATTATTAAGAGCGGCTCCTGTTTAATAGTTAAATAGCAATTACCTTACAGCGCCTTCTCTGTTTTATCCAAATTATTTATTTTAAAACAAGTATTCCTTAGTTTAGTATCCACACATCGTTTTATTATACATTTTTATAAACATATGTTTATTTTAAAAAAAGTCAGCGAGAGGGAAGCCCGGCCCGAGCCCGACCCGAAGCAATGATTGACATTTTAGGCCCGAACCCGACCCGAATTTCGGGTCGGGTCAGATCGGGCTCGGGCTCGGGCTTAAGATCTTACCTCTACTGCTGAGTACACTAACCAGTACAATAACCAGAGCTGACGAAGCCTCTCGGATGAGCGGCGAAACGTTTTCAACCAAACAAACTTTGTCCAGTTGACAAATTGAACTTCTCCTTTGATCTACTGCTGAGTGACATTCTAAGTTAGAGAAAGTCTTTCTTTTAAATACAGTAAAATATACATGCTGCCAATGGACAATCACAATTAAATATAAGAAACTTAGGGAAAAAAGGTTGAGAACCACTGGTTTAGGCAGCATGCTGATAACATACTACAATAGCTATTCCAGACATTTAAAACAGTATGTGGTATACATAGAAAAAATATTTCAGCAGCATTTGATCAGGCAAGCCAAGTTGATCAGGATTCCCAGTTATATTGTTTAAGGGAACATTTTTGAATCTTTTTCTACGTATGAGATCAATAGGAGCTGAGGTAGCACATAGATATCAGGAACGTCGTGATGCAGACCCAGAAAGAAGAAGAAAGTATCTTGAGAAGGAAAGGGACAAATGGAAAAAAGACAGAGACTGGAAAGAAGAAGGGTGTCCATGAGCTCAGTGAAAGAGAGAAGAGGGCAAAAAGAAAGAAATGAAGAGAGGCAAAAAGATGAGCCAGAGCCAGAAACAGGGCCAGTTTTTACTACAGGCAGAAACACCACCCAACTCCCCTGCAGCTCCCGAAACTCCTGAAAATCAGCGTGACCCAGGGCCCTTCAGGTTAGAACATTGGATCAAGTTTAGCTGATGAGACATATTAGAAAGTTTTGAATCATTTGAATGACAAATATCACCTGTTTGTGTCCACATAAAATAACATAATGACAACTAACTTGCTATAGACGCCAGAGAGAAACGAAAAAACAAAAGACAGAAAGCTGAAAACAAAGAGGTGGGATAGTTTCAGAATAATTTCAGTGTAGTTAGCTCCTCCCTGCAGCTAGATATAAGCAGTGTCCATCAGCACTTTAACCAGAACTGACGAAGCAACTCGGATGAGCTGCGAAATGTTTTCGACCAAATAAACTTTGTCCAGTTGATAAATTGAATTTCTCCTTTTACCATGGATTCTACCTGGACGACTGAGGGATTCTTCACACAACTTGCTATAATCTTATTAAAAATCCACAGAAATATTTTGTGTTTCAGGCAACGGCATCAAGGAGAAAGCATTTGAAGGAGTTTGAAGAGGGAAAAAAATTGGCATGCCCATTTTAATATTCCATCCATCCATCCATTTTCTTCCGCTTTTTCCGTAGTTCGGGTCGCGGGAGCAACAGTCCTGACAGGTCTGCCGCCCAGATCACACATAATGCCACAATGCACCGGTCACCATGAATCCTCCTGCGGATGATGGGTCCACAGGAGGATGGTCCCACATTGCTTGACGCAACACCGGCCTTAATGTACTTCTGTCTTTTATA
Organism: Paratrypauchen microcephalus; assembly: GCA_036785185.1. Classification (NCBI taxonomy): domain Eukaryota; kingdom Metazoa; phylum Chordata; class Actinopteri; order Gobiiformes; family Gobiidae; genus Paratrypauchen; species Paratrypauchen microcephalus. The sequence goes on along the minus strand of JAVJIX010000013.1, from coordinate 7,349,868 downwards.
TGACAAAAAAAATATATATATTGTCTTACCCATGGTCCACCTTGTCATGTCACCGTCAACCCTGTTATTTTCATGTTCTAAGAAAATAAATAATGTATTTTCACAAGTTAGCAAACTCTTTGTGTGATTCCTTTATAAACAAGTGAGGGCCAAATAGTATTGTTTGAAAGTTTGACCAGATATCTTTGTTGTTAGATTTTATTTAGAAAAGAAAGTGCTATTCTCGCTGATTTTATAGATAAACCAATATTTAACCCTAATTTCATTACTCTCCAAATACTTTCCCATGAACTAAAACATAGTGTTGAGAAAGGGAGAAAGGGGGCTTTCTGAAAATATATATTTTATAATAATCTCTTTGCAATTGTAATGTGTTTATTCTTCTTTGAAATTGTCCATGACAGGGTTGACATTTTGAGGTTTTCGTGTACAGTGTCTGCTTGCAGTCAATTTATAAAAACTGTGGGAGCATGACCACCATCCATTTCTAACAGGATAACATCTACTTAATACAATAAATGTGAAGTTAAATGGAAAATCTCAACTTTTTGGGGGCAGATTTGGAAAGTCTCAAAGGCACCTTATGGTGATATTGACTCCTATATTATTAAAACTGTATTATCCTTGAACTCTATGTCGTGCTTTAAATATAAGATATACTTTGGACAGTACTGTCCATGGAGGTACATAAGGAGTGATAGATTCCAATAAGACCTCACAAATAATTAAAATCTCACACCAGAAGATACAATCCAAGCGTAAAATGGAGTCTAATGTTGAGCTCATTTGTGATAGTGGTACCACACACTTGGCCACGCACATGCAGTTCACAGTTCTATAAAGATGACTGCCTCGGGAAATTCAAACTGTGATCACAGCTATGCATTATAAAGGATTGTCAATATTTCTATGGTATTCTTTGTGCTAGTGTTTGCTACAGCATTTGGTCCAGTATTATGTGGGGGATTTATTTTATTCATCTGGCTAGAGGCACTTGTTTGTAGGTAACTCAAACTAAATAATTTCTTTCTTTCAAAAATTGCTCTTGTCAAAGAATCACATAATTCATATATATTTCAAAGGTAAATAATTAATGATGTACTGCATGTTGTAGTATGTTGGGACGACAGTAGCTCAGTTGGTATAGTGTCTGTCCACTGATCTGAAGGTTGGTGGTTCGAATCCTGTACTCGACATAAACATCATTGGTAGGGTGGTCATATCTAGCTCCTACTGTTCAATACCAGTGATGCCGGTAACGCATTACTGTAGTCGGACTACTTTTTTCAGTAACGAGTAGTGTAACACAACTACTATTTCAAAACCAGTAGTCAGATTACAGTTACTTATCTAATACACCGTGTGTTACTATTTCTGCATTTCTGGGGAACGGAGGTTACATTTATTTATTCTTATTTTTTAGCTATGCGTTCCTTACCAGGTTACGTCATCTCGGCTCCGCGGCGCCCAGTGGTGAAAGTAAAACAGTGCGCACCGGAACGGCGCACCGGTATAAAATTCACAGCCGGTACGCAGCACCGCTAAGAGAATATGGTTAATGGTGGCCAAAACCCACATTTGAAAACAAAAGTAAGGTGCGCTATTTAAGTAAAAAACACAAACCACCACACTATGCCTTTCGAGAATAACATAAAGCTACCAGCTGGTAAGCTCAATTGGTTACTGGCTGATTAGCTCAACTGGTAAGTCATTGAGTTTGGTTGTGAGTTCGAATCCCCCCCCCCCCGGCAAGAGAGGGTTTATGCTGAGTCAGCACTGTAGTTATATTTTAAGGTGTAAAACGTAAAAAAAATACGGGTAAAACGAGTGTTGTTGTTTTTTTTTTTTTAACGTAAAGTGATGCACTGGACATTATAGCACCTGTAAGAAATGAAAACTACTTTCACCACTGACCAAAGTCGATGTAAACAATATGGAAGGAGAGAGGTTCGCCTTTTCCAGCTGGAAATACAGACATTATTTTGATTTCATTTCGGCTAAGGATGACAACATTAAGGTCTGTTGTACACTCTGTGCTGGTGACAGAGTGCTATCTACCTTCAAAAACACAACGTCAAATCTGAAAAAACATCTGGATAAACTGCACAGCACAACGAAGCTAACAGAGCAAGACCCGCCCGATGCGAAAGTCACAGGTGAAGGAGGTCCCAGACCTAGCAAGCAAAGGAAGCTGGATTTCGGTGTAAAACCAGTAAGTGGGGCGGAGTTGAATAGGATGGTTGGGCATTATGTGGTTGACGAAATGCTGCCTGTGAACACTGTTGACTCACCATCGTTTTGTGCCATTGTATCTAAGATCCCTACAGTAACGATACTGGGCTGCCTCACAGAACACGCTTTTCTAGTTACCTGGACAAGCAATATAATAATAAGATAATATAATAATATAATAAAATGTAATATAATAATATTATAATATATAATATAATAATATAATATAACAAGCCTCTGCTGAAAGTAACTAAAAGTAATCTAACTTAGTTACTTTTTAAAGAAGTAGTCAGTAGTCAGTAGTCAGATTACGTTTTCAAAGTAACTATGGCAACACTGTTCAATACTGTTGTTGCGTCCTTGGACAAGACACTTAGGCTGCGTCCCATTACTCTGCCTTACCCCTCCCCCTACCCCTTTCTCTACGTTTTTCTTTTGAGAGGGCTCGGGGTACGAATATTCCCCTAAGAAATGGGACACTGCTCGATTACCGTTTGCATCATCATCCCTTGCCTCTACCTGGCTGCAACGTCTACAGAGGCGACAACAACTGATGCAAACAAACGTAAACAAATGTCAAGGATTATCGGTTACCTCAGCTCGACAAAAAAATTATCGCCTCCATCAAGAAGGACGAGGACTTTGTGGCCAACATGAAGTGAACTGTGGCATTTTAGTCTGTAGAGTGTGAAAGTTCGATGAAAACATGCATAAAAGTTCAATGAAAACGATAATGTCGGCTGAACAGACATCACTACAGTTAAAACCGCAACAACAGTTCACTAAAAGTAACGTAGAACATAAGCGTGATAATTGTAAACCTGCTAAACTGTTAATCGATAATTACAACTGTTGAAAATACATTTATGAGACTCCTTGGCTGGTCGATGTGATGCTGCCATCCTGATCCCAAAACCTGCCTGAGCTTGTAGGCGTACCCCTTCGTTTCAAGTCTGGTCGAGAGCTTACTTCATTTCAAGGGGTACGTAGCCCTCGGCCCTAGTGGCCCTAGCTCTTGATCAAAATTAGAATCGGGACACCCCTTGCCCTCACATGAATGCACAAAATCAAGGGGTAAGGGTAAGACGAAGGGGTAAGACAGAGAAATGGGACGCAGTCTTACTCCCAGTGTCTGCGTACTTTAAAATGTGGCCATTTACTATACGCCTTATATAATGAAAATGTGTGTTTTGGCTTATTACTGATAAACTGTATTGTCCATTTCTACTTGATGAACTGTATTTCTGAAGAATTCCTGAAGAATAACAAAACAACTCCCACTTTATCCATTTCATGAGACACCTGTTTGATCAGCTCCATTGACTTTAACATGGCAGCAGAGGAGCAAGTCCAGAAGAGCTGAAAAGGCTGAGTACTAGCAGAGCCATCAATTCTCTCTCTGACAGCCCTGAGACAGTGACAGGATGAGGAGGCTGGAGCAGAGGTGACGCCCAGCGTTTGTGTGTCCTGCCTCTGCCTGACCTGGTTAAGACACAAACACCTCTGTCATGGTTATGGAGAAATACAATGTGTAAACAAATCGTCACACACAAATGTATACTGCAGGTATGGAGATAATTTTGTCTCATAAAGATTTGTATAAATAAAAAAAGATATATATAAATATAAATACATTTATAAATATTCAAACATAAAATACAAATACAAAAACGCGACATACAAATAAATGATAGAATGTATATAAATACACAGGCATTTGTAAATATATTTTTGAGATTTGTAAATATATTTTCGAGATTTATAAATATATTTTCGAGATTTGAAAACAAATGTAGTTGACTTTCTATGTGGAGTTTGCATTTGTGGATCCATTTTTTGCTTTCGTGTCGATGACGTAATTGTGAGACAGTCCTAGCGCAAACCACGATTTGTATAAATAAAAAAAGATATATATATAAATATAAATACATTTATAAATATTCAAACACAAAATACAAATACAAAAATGCGACATACAAATAGCTGATAGAATGTATATAAATACACAGGCATTTGTAAATATATTTTCGAGATTTGTAAATATATTTTCAAGATTTGAAAACAAATATAGTTGACTTTGTATGTGGAGTCTGCATTTGTGGATCAATTTTTTGCTTTCGTGTCAATTTGCAAATAAATGTCAACGGATTTGAATACAAATAGCCTTCACTGGACATCCAGCAGATAGCAGTGTTGAGCAGCTTGTCGGTAGTTGCTCTTTAGTAAATGAGACTACAGTGGTCCCTCGCTCTATCGAGCGTGGGACCAGGGGCGTTCTTTGACGGGGTCCACCTGGGCAATTGCCCCTAGCGCCATCGCGGGGAGGGCGCCACGGTGGCACAAAGAAGAAAAAAAAAAAAAAAACGGTGCGGAGTGCGTGCCCGTGGCGCGCGGAGCGCGCGCCCGCGGCGCACGGAGGCGCGGAGCAAGGATCCACGCGGATCCGTGTGCGGGGGGTGGGGGGCTGGTGCTGGCTCGTGAAGACAGTTACGTGAAGACAGAGTAGCACGAAATGGTTCAGGTAGGACAGTCTGACTCTGACCTCTCGCACAGTACAGAGTTTGTTTTAGGGGGAGGGTTTCAGTCAGTGTCTTGAGGAGGTCTCGGTGTACAGTATGACAAAACAGTCGCGGTGATGGACCGAAAAAGATTGAAGCCATCAGGTCCCCAATTTCGAAAGAAACGGAAAGAAGAGGAGGAGAAGCGAGCAAAAGAAAAAGGTATGCTATCGACTAGTCTTCATCATGATGATGATGTTGTATTAGTTAAACTCCCCTGATGTGATTGTTGATGCATGTTTGCCCTTCCCCCAAGCACGAAAATATTGCTATCATCATTGCTTGGGTTAACAAGGCTAAAAGCTATATACATGGTCGTTCAAACATTTATCGTGTCCTATGGCGCTTAGCTACAGGGAAGAGTTGTTGGCGAATGTCGATGAAATGTTTTTTTTTGTTTTTTTTGCTGGAGTGTACTTTTGCTTTCTTAAATAGCTGTAGGCCTACATGGCTATAATGTGAAATAATTGCGCCTGGGGGGATGGGGGGGAGTGGGTTTCGCCCAGGGCGCAAATCACTCTAGGAACGCCACTGCGTGGGACCACATATCCATGTGCAAAAGTCGAGTGGAAAGTGACCTGGATATCATTTTGGGCAAAACTCAGGCCACCGCTAACAGTGCCGAACTGACTGACTACGTACAACGCCTCTGAGCACCAGCCCTCAGGCCAGACCAAGTACGAACACTTCAGCGAGGGGCTAGGTCTAAAGCCCCGATCAGATCAGTAGCTTTGTCAAATAAATTCAATATCCTCAACACGGACGGGCCTGGCCCGGACGCCGCACGGCGGGGGCAGCCGCAGCGGGGAGGGGGGCACTCGCGCGCGGAGAGGGGACAGTGGGTCTTCCCTAGGGTGATCTTTCGTCCGGACAGTCCGCACTTTGCACTTTGCTAAAACTAAAAGCTCTTTCATCCCTGATTTACAGTGCGCTGCATAGGTTTTCTTGTGCGCTGAGAATGTGCGAGCAGTGCACAGTGCCTCAACTAATCTTGCCTTTCCTCATCTCAAGTCAATTCATCTTGATTTGCCACATCTTGATTCTCATCATCTCAAAAAAATTATGGATTATTTCGTTGTCTAGTCCAGTGTTTCCCAACCAGGGTTACAAGTACCCCTTGGGGTACGCGAGCACATTGCAGGGGGTACTTGGCAGTGTCACTGCCAGGTGCAGGGTTTTTTTTTTTTTAAAGTCTAATTTTAGTAAATTTGAGTTAAAGAAAATAGAGAAAATGCCTGAGAATTTAATTTTCAAATTAAGGAGATGAAATAAAATGATTTTCATTTAATAATCTGTTGTGTTACGTTCTACTTTTGGAGAATTATCAACACGTATGAGTGAGGGGGTACTCGAGGTATAACAAAAAAGCTCAGGGGGTACACAAGACAAAAAAGTTTGGGAAACACTGGTCTAGTCAGCTCTACTCTTGTCATCTCTTCTCATGCAATCTTTTGCCATCTCCTATTTTCTCTGCTTAAGTTGTCATCTTGTCTCGCCTCATCTTGACTCTAAACTCTGATCACCTTGAGTCACCTAATCTCGTCTCACCTTATTTCAAGCCAACTCACCTTGATTTACCACACAATAGCTTGGTTCAACTCATAGTTCACCTCATTTTGTCTCACATCATCTCGAGTCTACTAATTTCACCTCATCTCAGTTTGTCACCTCATCTCAGTTTGTCAACTCACAAATGTATGGATTAAATAATCAGATAATCTCTCCTCAACTCTGCTCATGTCATCTACTCAAATCAGTTTGCACATCTGCACATTTTAGACATCTGTAAATAGGTATTTATTCTTTTGCAGTGCTTTTAGATTTTAGATTCTAGTTTTTAGATTTTGTCTTAGATAGTTTTTGTTTTGTCTGTATATTGTATTTTGTACACTGTCTTTTTGCACTACTTGGCCAGAGAGAAATGAAATTTAGATTCACTGTATGTTGAACATGCGTGAAGAGTCCCTCAGTCGTCCAGGTAGAATCCATGATAAAAAAAAGCTCTGAAACTTTTTCAGTGTAGGTAGCTCCTCCCTGCAGCTAGATATAAACAGGGTCTAACCAGCATGAGAACCAGAGCTGACGAAGCCTCTCGAATGAGCGGCGAAACGTTTTCGACCAAACAAACTTTGTCCAGTTGACAAATTGAATTTCTCCTTTTATCATGTATGTTGAACACATACAGTGGTACCTCACCTTACGAAATTAATTTGTTCCAGAAGTGGTTTTGTAACGTGAATTTTTCGTAAGTTGAGTAGCTATTTCAATGGAAAAAGCCTGATTCGTTCCAAGGCCCCGTTCCAAGTTTTTTTATAGTGTAACTTTTTTTTATAGTGTAACACTGTGTTCTGCGTCCTGATTGGCTAAGAGACTGTAGTCTAGGGTGACCATTCGTCCGGATTTCGTCCGGACAGTCCGGTTTTAGAGCTGTCTGTCCGGCCGTCTGTCACGTGTCCTCCTTTTTTACATTTTGTTCTCTTTTCGGACCCTCGTCGCCCACCGTTGCATAAATTGTCATAAATCCCCAACCATTATTTACCCTTGCTAGTAGCAAGTATTCTTATTATTTTTTAGCATATCCTAGATGAGATCTATGGTTATGCGGTGGCACAGAGTGAGACTTCACACAGAAACATCAACGCGTGCGGCATGACACACTATTGGTTAAATACACGGAAGCAGCTTGAAGCGCAAAGCGCGAGTACAGAGAAGAGATAAGAAGAGCGCTATAATGAGCGCTATAAGAACGCTATAATGTTTGGCGAGTATGTCTGGGTCTGGAAATACTATAAAGTTGATGACAACAACATTGACATAGCAAACGGTGGGATATGTAAACTTGGGATTGCAAGGGGTGGAAAGGAAAGGGCGACATTTAACACAACAAACCGATACGGCACCTCAAAAACAAACACCTGACACAATACAGCGAGTTACAGGCAACCCAGCCAAAGACGAGTCAGCTCACGCTGCAGGAGAGTTTGAAAAGGAGTCAAAAAATGCCCCTTGACAGTGCGAAGGCCCAGGAGAACACAGCCAGGAGCACAAATGATCACAATGAGTGACTTACCATTCGCCTTTGTAGAGAACCCTGGATTTCTTATGCTTATGGAGCACGTTGGACCTCGTTAATAATAATAATAATAATAATAAGCCCCGTGCCAGGTCATGCTGCGTTATCACACGTGTCTGCGCGCACACTTCTCCGCCCTCCCCCTTCCCCCCACTCTTCACTATCAATACATTTTGTTGAAAATCTATGAAAGTTTGAGTGTTTAAACGAGAGACAAATGTGAGAAAAGTTTAAATCCAGTCTGAGAAAAGCGTATAATGTGTGTGGCTGAGCGCGCATTATTTGAATTTTTGAGATTTCACGTGTCGTAACTTGAATTTTCTTTCGTATCTAGAGACCCAAATTTAACGTGAAGGCGTTTCGTAACTTGGAATTTTCGTTTGTTGGGTCTTTCGTAAGGTGAGGTACCACTGTACAGTGAATCGAGCAGAATTGACAATAAAAAGCTGACTTTGATCTTTGATCAGTTTGTCATTCACCTCATCTTGACTCATACCTTGATCAAATCGTTCCATCTCAAATCATCTTGAGTCAACTGATCTGTGCTCACCTCGAATCAACTGATCTCATGTCATCTCATGTCACATCTAATCTCATTCAACTAATCTCAATTTACCTCATCAAAACAAAATGATTTTCTATGTGTCTTGTACATATGGTTTTTCGACAATAAAGCAAACTATGACTATGACTATGAAAAAGGTAAAAGAAAACTCATCACCAAATTAGTTGCTCATTGATCTTTTGGTTTTATTTTTTGGTTTTATTTACTTGTATTTCAAGTGGCAATCTGGATGAAGTTTAAACAGCACAAAGCCACTGTTATGGTCATAAAAACAGATTTGCAGATAATGGCCTCTCTGCTCAATTATATTATTTGGATGAAGTTAACTCAACTAAATTAAATTATTTTTCTCCTTGTTTAATGACCCAAGTGCTACATTTATTTGGAGTCACTGAATGAGCATTGCCTCAGGACAAAAGCTTTTATGTATAAATAATATGATTTGACAATTTCCTTATTCACACTTTTTAAAATACCTACCAAATTCAATACACATCTGTAAGTACACTCAAGGCAATTCTCCAGGAACAATCGCAATAGTTGGTTGAGCTCTCAGGTATTACTGTATATAGTGTAGTCCCTGTTCTGGGTGCTCTCTCTAACAGTGTGGCTCTTTCTCCTAAACAAAGCAGTACTGTGAATACCAGTGGTACTGCGTGGGTCCTTCAATGAGTACCACAGCAGACAAATATATGCCAATTAGCTGTGGGCCCTCTCCTTCTCATGTACCATCAGATTTGGCTGAATACAAAAGCCTCTCCCTGGAACGCTCGCTTTTTAAAAACGTTCTTATTTATTCTTTATCATTAACAAAGTGGTATTGTAATGCTAAACTATAAGCACTTAAATGGAGTGGCGTGCAAAAACCTGTTACTGTATTGCATGGCTTCAAGTGTTAAAATCATTAGTTTCCTCTGAACCTTCTTGAACACATTTGAAGAGAGCAAAAACGGGAAAATCAGCTTGTTTTTAATGGCTGGATACTTCCATTTACTTGTTCAAGAGATGCTTAGATAAAAGTCTCTCTGCTGAAAGTGTTAACATTGTTCTCCCATGGCACAGCTGCTCTTCTTAGTATTGAGCAAACTTCACCTGGCAGTACGGCATTATAGCCCACTATTATTCCTTTAAATATCTTTCTCCTCAAATGCCCCCAGCAATTCATAATGCATCTCCTTTCGATTAAGTAAAACGCATGCGCCGTCAATGCCACTTTATTTCAATGAGAGGAATCCAGTGCTTTAGCCATTTAGCTGTGGTCATAATATTCATTTGGAAATGGAAGATGATGTTGCGGGTGTATGAAGGGAGAGGGAGCACTCAGTGACAATCATGTAGTTCATAAAGAGCAATTAGCCCAATTTGATGTGGTTAATTATAGGAGCGGGATGATGACAAAGACAAAATCATTTCATTATTCTGTTTTGCTGTGAGAACGGATACAGGCAGAGACAATAGCACTGACGGGAAGTAATTAGTAGTCTTTAAGATAATGTAAGCTTGTTGAGAAAGCACAATCATATGAAAAATGAATATGTTGCTTGTCTTGCTGGGCTGGTCATTGTTGAGTGACCAAACCAGTGGACTTAGAAGCACAGCAAAACCTGTTTTAACATGTGTTTTATACACTCTTGATGTATTAGATATTCCAAATAAAAGATGTAGTAAAACAGATGGCGTATTTCAAAATTAATGTATGGAACACTGCTATCCAGACATCTTTTTATCAAATGTAATTTTATCCCAGACAGGAAAACATTCGCATTTGAATTACTTTTGGAACAACAACAACAACGGGCTAATACTGCCAAATGCTTCAAGATTTTATATATAAAATGCGTACAAAACAGTTCATTGCATTCAATCATATTTCTAGCATCTAATGAGCTCCACCTTTGGTTGGTTGAGATAAATTCTGCATTTTGTACAAGAAATGGTTGATTTTACTCCATATTGCATCATCAAACCAATGTGCTGTGATGGAACTGGGAGTGTGAAGTTGCTGGTCTCTCCTGTAATGAGGTAACCAAGGGTCAGGGAGGGGACAGAATGGCTGAAGCAGTAATGGCACAGCTCAGCAATATTAAACCCCTGACATTTTACGGTACAGCATTTGGCAGCATTCTGTATTTTTTCCTTCTTTGTCACATTATGAAGGTCTAAGTGTGTATGCATATTAACATCAAAATAATCTGCACAACATTAAAGGGATGACAGTCAATCTGACTCAAATCTGATATACAGCTCTGGAAGAAAATAAGAGAACACTGCATTTTTTTCTGAAATCAGCATCTTTACATGTATTACAGCCATTCCATTCCAGCATCTGTTGAATTCCAACACAAACACAAAGCTGAGCTACTTCACTTCTTGCACCAGGAGTGGAATAAAGTCACCCAAGAACAATGTGAAAGACTTGTGGAGAGCATGCCAAGACGCATGAAAGCTGTGATTAAAAATAAGGCTTATTGCACCAAATATTGATTTCTGAACTCTTCTTAAGTGTAAACATTAGTATTAAGTTATGTTAAAATGAATCTGATCTTGTTTCTTTGCATTGTTTGAGGTCTGAAAACATGTATCTTTCTTGTTATTTTGACCATTTGTCATTTTCTGCAAATAAATGCTCTAAACGATAACATTTTATTTGGAATTTGGGAGAAATGTCAGTAGTTTATAGACTCAAACAAAAATGTTCCTTTTACCCAAACACATACCTATAAGTAGTAAAATCAGAAAAAAACGGATAATTTTGCAGCTGTATTTTGCAACGACAGAGATACAAGTCCCTAAAAAGTTCATGATGTTGTGTCTATATTAATAAATTAAATTTCTCTAAATATATTTGTGGTAGGAGCTGACACAGATTTAATTGACACTCACATGTTGTACATAAGGCAAAAGTTCACTTGACCTGGTGCCAGTGAGGATCATACTGTAGGTGCTCCTTTGTCATTGCGCTAATCTGATCAAATGTGTTTAATGTTATTTGTACACTTGTGAAAAGCAAGCATTTTATTGCAGCCGAAGCCAACAGAAGGCATGCCATAAGAGTGCTGACGGGAATATTAAGTGAGGCAGGCCCAGCCATATAGAATATAAATGAGCTTATTTTACACTGCAGAGCTCCGCAAAGCCACGCACCCACTTCTCTCTTTGTAATAAATCATTCCCATTCAGACACCCTTTACTCTTAGGGCATTGTTTAATACTATCTGCAATGGAAGGGGGAAATAAATCGGTTTACATTGCAAAAAAGGTGCTGCAGTTGGAAAGAATGATCCGATGATGAAGGATAGAATAGACTTGACTTATTGATGATAATGAACTTGCAGATAGGAGAATGTTGCCCAGACTGTGTCGTGTGGGAGTTGTATTCAAACGGGGGGAACTGGAGTGAAATCCCAAGTAAGCAGTAAATGTAGCAGAGTAAGATCTTCTGGAAAGACATTTAAGTCCCTATCCGGCCCTTTCAATAGTAACACGTAAAAATGTCATTTATGCCTAACTGGGGAGAACGAGAAATATTTTTTCTGTGGTGATGAAAACTTAAGTTACGTTTTATATTTTCTTGTACACTAGACACACACACACACAATAAATCGTAATTGAGGTTCCTAACAGATAAAGTTATTTTGATTTTAATTGATGAACTGCTGTAATATTATGGGCCATGATTGTCCGTAAATCAAACAAACTGTGGTGCATGCAGTTCTAGTCGTCTTGCCATCCAAATTTACACTATAGATTATTTGTTACTGAAGATGTGAAGATGAGCTACCTGTTATTAGTCTGGTTAACACCTGACCATATCACAAGTGAGATATGGGTCTGGAAACTCGCTTCGAAAAATCCCGTAGCGGAGGTGTGGTTAGCGATTGCCAACGGCCGTTTATTGGGCGTTATGAATGTCTATCATTGAGCGTATACGTAAGTCCATAGCCAATCATGTCAGTTGTCAGTTCAAACTACAAGCTTCCGTTTGTCATGTAGTACCCGTCACCGTCCGCGCCACACCTCCCCGCTCTCTGATTGGGGCCCTAAATCTGGGACTCTCGCTTGGACGAGTTTCCAGGCCGCCTTCCAGTTCGAAACGAACGGAAGCGGCCTGGGAATTCCCAGGCTAATTTGTTAATGAAGATGTGAAGATGAGCTACCTGTTATGGATCCTCTTCAGCTGTTAGTGGTCATAATGTTTAGCTTGATATGTTTTCCTACTGTCTTTAAATCAAGTTATTTGTTATACAGGTTTATAGGAAACATAAAAAATATACAGAACATTCTGTATTAATGTTGATAAAAAAGTTATTAACTGTAACCACAGTTAATAACAATACAGTTTAATAACCATAACTAACACTAACACAACTAGCACACTGGCTTTTTATTATTAATATAATTTTTATTCAGAAATCATTGTACGGTAAAGAGTTGCTATACCAAAGGTGGTTAAAGAACAGTGCTATAAATTACGTCATTGCACAGATCCTGGAATTTAATTATTTATAAGGGCTGTAGAGAGCACCCGTGTACTGGATTATTTTCTGTATATTTCATGCATTAGCACTAAACCATTGCAGAACAGGGCTAATGCCTTGGCAGTAATCTGCTTGCTCCATGTTTCTATATGCATACATTTTTAATTTTTTTTTATTTTGGGCCATAAGCAATTTCCATCTTTTCAAAACAATAAATAAGAACAACAACAACAAATAAAAACAAAAGTTAAAACGTTAATAAGTAATACCAAGCAATAAGTAAACCTAATACTTGATATCGTAAAAAGATAGAAAACCTTTCAAATGAGTCACTGGAGGGCTGTTTCTCTCAATGGAAAATGCTCTCAAAATCAATATAAAATGGCTCTATTTCACATGACAGCCCAAGCTTTGTTACAATATATGAGTATGTCTTTAGCAAAGGAAGTAAAACCCCTAATTTAGCTTGCAATAAAACCAGTGGGCTTGGAGAAACTGATTCTTTCTAGAGCATTAATCATTAAAAATTAATGGATATCAAATATTTAATACAGTAGAATGTACAACTTGTATTACTATGGCTTTCTCCAAATCGATCATGTAGAGGAAAATCCATAATTAAAATTATGCTAGCAAGGGCGAATCATTAACACTTCTATTCGCCTTCATGCTTCAGAAAAATGAAATATAAGCTCCGCCAGTGATGTATAGGCTATTAGAAGAAGGAATAAATTATTACCGACTCATTTAAATGGTTATATTACAAAATTATAGGTAAGGGGTGGTCATTGTAATGGTTCTCATTATTTTCTAATACAACAAGGGCACCTGGGCAATTTTTTTTTTTTTTTTTTTTTTCTAAATTTAATATTTGAAAATGTCTTGATGCTGTGGCAAATTTTGGCTAAAACAAATAAAATCCAATACTTGGGACTAAAGAAAATATGCATAATTCTGTACTGTGCTTTCATGCCTTTATATTACTGATACTATATAGACCTGCAGAAATGTCATTCTGTTTAGCAAAAACAAATATAATCCAATACTAAAACTTGCAAATGCAAATAAAGAAAATACATCATTCTGTACTGTGCTTTCATGTCTTTATACTGTTGCTACTATATAGATATGTAGGCACTACATTATAAACCATAGGGTCATTCCTTTTGGTAATATTTTGCCTTCATCCGCACATACCTCCCCCTCTATCTGAGCAGCTCTGGTTCCTCTTTGATCTGCCTATGTTCCTCTGAAAGGCTCAAGCACTTCAAACAGAGAGATAGCAGGACTTTCATAAGACATGTGATTTCTACTGCAATATCACAGATTTAATAAGAGTCATCAATGCCTGTAAATAATATATGCAGGCTATTTTATGCTTGGGTTTGGGATTAAAGGTCCTATGTTACACAAAAAAGGATTCTTGTGAGCTTTAAGACGTCTTATAATGTTTTTAGCTCATCAAAAACATACCTGGACTAGCGTTTTGTTTCATTCACACATGTCTGAGTAATCCTTTTTCCAAATTATTAGTCTGGCTTTACATCTCCAAAGCCCAATATTCTCTGTTCCACCTTATGATGTTCTGTAGTTTTCAAGTTAACAGCTACAGTTTACCTTTTGTTCAATAGCGATCGGCAATTCCAGGGCTGAAATGATCATCATGTTTTTCTGGTGAAGGTGTATGGAGTTTAAAAACACAGTGGAGCACTTCCTGTATAACCACACGGCATCACAATGTGGAACAGTGTTTTCCGTTTGAGATAAATGGTCACATCTTTATATAGCGCTTTTCCACCTTCAAGGTGCCCAAAGCGCTTAACAACAAGGAACCAATCACCAATTCACACACGCATTCACACACCAGTGTACGCAGACACTGGGGGCGAGGAGGGTTAAGTGTCTTGCCCAAGGACACAACGGCAGCATTCATCTGTGGGAGCTGGAATCGTACCAACCAACCTGTGGGTCAGTGGATCTGATCAACCACTGATGTTTCTTATGTCAAGAGCGGGATTTGAACCACCAACCTTTGGATCAGTGGACAAAATGCTCTACCAACTGAGCTACTGCCGCCCTAAGAACTCAGTATAAATATGTAGGGTTTGTGTGTTAAACATGCTGTATAATGAATGAAACAAAACTCAATTCTGGGCATGTTTATAATGATATAAGCCCTTTAAAGGTCCCATGGCATGAAATTTTCACTTTCTGAGGTTTTTGAACATTAATGTGAGCTCCCTTACCCTGTTTAGCCCCCCCCATGGCTAAAAGTTGCGAAATGTCTAAACTGAGCATTTGCGGTCCTTTTCTGCGTTACACAAAACCAGTGTTGAAACGGGCGAGTTCGGACAAGGCACCTTTTTGACGTCAGATCGGCAAATGCAGCTCCAGCCCCTCCCTCTGTCTCCGCTCAGCGTCCCTGTATATCCCGCCCATAGAGTTTGGACTGTGAATGCGCTACAATGCGAAATGCGTTTTTTTATTTGCCTGGAGGCACGTCCGAGTGTTTCTAGGTTCGCAAGTCCCTTACCCGGCCCTCTGGACCTCTGAAATACCAGTGGTTTAATTTTATTTTCTGTGTAAATATGCTTTTTTTCATTGCAAAGTCTCCCATCTGTCTTCCTGTGTTAAACACGGTAGCGAGCAGACAGCGGTGCAGAGCTGCGCTTCCAGCGGGGGAAACCCGCCCCCCCCCCCCGCTCCTTAGCCAATCTCTCTGTCCTTCTCATTTGCATTGAAGCAGCAACACTCAGAATAAAGCATTTTAGACACATATCTAGCCTCGTGAAGACTGTCAGAGTCATATCTCATGCAGTGAGTGTTGATTTTGAAGAAGGATTCATTTACAGTATTAGGGAACCATTAAGGAGCCATATAAAAGCATCAAGAAGTACCATGTCATGGGACCTCTTTAAAGGACATAATAGGTTTTGGTTTGAGTTTAATGTAGTTTAATGTAGTAAGTTATGTATGTATTTCAATAAAAGCAAAAAAGTGACAATATTACTGGAATAACAATTACTAGTAAAATTTATCCATAACTGTTAATCTACAAAAAAAACGTACTTAAATGCATATTTGAGAAAGCTTTATTCTCCTGTAACTAAAATGTCATTGCTGTGAGAATTCTCGTTTTCACCAAAGCCCCATACATGTTTTACACCGTGTTTGTGTGTGGTGACATATTGTAAAGGGGCAACTGGAAATCAGCGCTACAGACTTAAACCGAAGTTATGATTTAAAACGTCAAAAATATATAATAATGATCCACAGATTATTATTAACTAAAAGACACTATGTCACTTTTTATTTAGTATCATTTATTTTCCTTTACAAATAAATACTTTGCACATATGTCTCATGAAAGCATTAGAGTTACAAGTCAGTACTTCTTTAGGCATAAAATCTGTTTACTGGTGTATTTATATTCCACATTTATCAAGTGCTAAAGTGCAGCTCTGAATTAGCTCCGTTACACAGACTCTGCTCTCAGCCATTATTGCCTAGCATATGTGCTGTGTTCAAAATAAACCTTTTACAGCATTTCAATGCTCTGGATTTATTTTCACCAAATGTCACAGAATAAGGCATGCACATTAATGAGGTATTTTAGGCAAACTGATTCTTGTGAGCTTTTAGCCATGTTTGAATGTTGTTACCTCATCAAAACATACCAGGAGTTGTGTTTTGTTTCCTTCACACATGACTTGAAAAAGCTTTTATTATTAGGTGGTCTGCATCTCTAAAGCTCAGAATGCTCTGTTCCATTTTGTGATGTCATGAAGAATTAGTTTAGTTAACAGCTCCTTTTACCTTTAGTTCAGTAGAAATTTGCCATTTCAGGGCCGAAATTATATAAATGATTCTAATGAAGGTGTATGGAGTTTAAAAAGTGGAACAGTTTAAGTTTCATTTGAGAGAAGAACTCCGTCTACATATGTAGGATTTTGTGTGTTAAACATGTGTGAATGTGAAAACATAGTTCCAGGTATGTTTTTGATGAGGAAACAACATTACCTTACATTACATAGATACAAAAATAGCATAATATGGGCCCTTTAAAAATCATCCAACTACATGGCCAACGGGTGACACCTCGAGGCGAAGATAGTGGTCAGATCTGTAAAGAGACAAGCCCACGTAAAGTTATACTAAAACAGGACAGAAGAACAGTGGAACTTTTTATGGGGGTGGAGGATATCAGCGAAAGAGTGGAAGACAAAGGCAAGACTGTATATTGCCTGACAGTAATAGATCCTTAATACGACATAGAATCACTCAGATTTATATTGCACTGGGAAATACACAAAATACCTTATAGCAACATCTGCAGCTATAAGGGCCAATTTATAGACACAAAAACATATTTGTTAACACTAGTATGAACACCAAGGTAATAAATTTTAATACAATGATTTTCCAATTAAACACCATGTTTTTCTCAGCTCTATATAACAGTATAAGTTGCAGAGGTGGACGTAGAACTGCTGATCCGACAGCTGCTGTGGTGTGCAGATTCCCCTCACACTCCTAAATCATTTATAAATGTTTACTCAATAGATAGTGTATATGTAGCAAATCCTCTTCAGCATCACCATTTAGACGGGCTGCACTGGCTGTGGCAGACCTGAGCTGCACTCTAAAGCAGGCCCATGAAAAATGAAGGAGAGCAAACAAGAGGTTAAGGACCTCTGATGCACAGCCAGTGAAGTCTTGTTGCACAAAGAGCTTCACAAAGATCTCACTCTGGATTGTCTCTATTGCTGGGTTTCAGATGACATGAGAGCAATCCAAAACTATTATGATGATGGTTATTATTATTTATTTTTAATACTATTTCTATTTTTACTGTGATGTGTGAGCTACTGTGTCCACATAGTTTCCCTTGTGGATCAATAAAGTCTAAACCATGCTTTCTTTGTGGTAGCACTTCTGCTTAAGATAAAATATGAAATAAAGTAGGTTTATTTGTGTAAAATATTTCATATTCCTGTGCACCAATAAGTCAACAATGCACCGATTCTCTGGGAGGCTTTAAAATGACTTTTTGGTCCAGATAGAACTTATTTAACTGTTTATCAGCAGCCCCATGCTGTTGTTGTAACAGAATGAGAAATAGGGTCTTGTCAATATTGAATTGAACTTTGGGTCTAGCTTCAACATTTGTGCTTTTACTTTTTTGAAATGTCACAGCAAAGTACAATGTTATCAGTCGAAAAGAACTGACTCTTCTAGAAACTGAAATGTAGCCAATCTGCACCACTTTCCAACCAGCTAATTAGGGACAACGGCATCTCTTTTCAGCAGAAAACTCCAACTGCCAGCTATCAATGACTACCAGTTATAATTAGGAAAGGTTGGTGAAATGTATTGATAGGCCTGTCACAGTTACTACTTATATTGATGTATCATTCAATATATGTTAGATGAAACTATACTTTTTTTGGGATCAGTACTTATCATGCGTACCTTTTCTTTGTACCAGTGGGACAGTTTTGGTTTGCTCTTTGTGGAATATGATAGCATTTCAGCTGCGGCGCACTTCAAAATTTCAGGACAGGCCTTAGTGTTGCCTAAGAACACAACAACACTATGCTCTGTTTATTTCTGAATTTCAACACGAACTTTTTAGCTGGACGATCACTATTTTCCATTTGCAACACTTTACCAATGCCTTTCTTTTCGTTACTATATCTGATGTGTTTTGCCTTATTAAAATCAAAGTTATGGCAGAGTCCACGGTGTTTGCACATCCTATCCACGGGAGTTCCACTTTAGCCGAAAGAGCTGGAGACAAATGGAAACCACTACCTGCTGTCTCTCACAATGGCAATCCCCAGTGACCAGATTTCATCTCCTTAAAAGGACCCATTAACTCCCGGCGACAGTGAAATGAATTCGCTCTGTGGCCGGCACCGCTCCTCATTGGCAATCATTAGTTTAGCGCTCTGTAATCACCCTTTTGTGCTGCATGTTCATCAGCTGGCTCTCTGCTTGCGTTGGGAAAGCGAGGCCACTATCATCAAGGGCAGCATGTGAAAATTGCCCCATAAAACAAAAGTAATACCCAATAAACCAGGCAAGCAACTGGCAGTTACAACATAAAAGTGAAGGATCACCCAGGTAGGACATGGTAAACAGCTGGTTATGGCTCAGATGTAATCCAAACTGCAACCTTGTGCTGCTGCTTTAGCCTAAGAGTAAGAGGTCTCATCTGTATATTGGGATGAAATATTGGGCGGATAAAACTATTCAATATGGAGCATTTTCTTGTTAAGGTTCCATGATGGCTCCGAGGGAGTCGTTCCAGTGGTCTGTTAAGATTACAGAAATAAGCAAGAGGTGTTTGTGATGGCTGTGAAAAGATACTATCGGCCTTCATTGAACTCAGAGTTGATGAGAGAAGCTGAAAGGTAATTAAGTTTGATATGTTGCCAGCGCTCTCCTCAGCCCCGCTTTGGAAGTAATAAGCTCCAACTGCTAAAGCAAATGTTGAAGTTATAGCCTGTCAACTTATATTTTCTGTTTATTTTTTCAAACTGTCAAAAAGAACAAACTTTGCCAACTTGAAACGGTCTGATCTCTATCCCTTTCCCATCCGACTCAAGCTCAGTACTAACAGGGGTAATGTACACTTAGTTCCACTCGCATGCACTGGCAAAGCTGACATGATCAGTATAGCTGCGATGTAGATAACAAGAAAAAAAAACAAAAAAAAACAGAACAGTTTGCTTACCTTACGCTTTTCACAACTTTCAGGAGGCATGGAAACATCAACTAGCAGACTAACATGTATGTCCTGATTCGTGGACAAATGCTTTCTAATTAGATGCAGGCAGTTATTATGACCTCAGGAGTTACTTATACAGGCTATGTACTGGGATAATACAAATTTTGCTCAAATACTTGGAAAGATATCAAGTGCATGCTTTTTAAGCCTGGTTTCTGAACAGGTCTTGATACCAATCCAAACATGCTTTTTGAGGTCATATTTTGTTATAATTCCATGATGAAGAAACGGTTGCTACTAGTACACTTCCAGGATTTCTCACAAGATGTAAGGATTAGTTTGCATTTTTTTCCAGTTCCATGATACAGTATAAGTAATACACTCTTGAGTCCAGATATCCATTATTGTAATATTTATCTATCTTATATGAGCTCTCCAAAAACCCTGACCAAATAGTCTGTGTTTATAGTTGTTTTTCTTTTATTTATGGCACATATGTAGTATGATAAAAGGAGAAGTTCAATTTGTCAACTGGACAAAGTTTGTTTGGTTGAAAACGTTTCGCCGCTCATCCGAGAGGCTTCGTCAGTTCTGGCCCTCATGCTGGTTAGACCCTGTTTATATCTAGCTGCAAGGGAGGAGCTAACTAGGTGAAGATGTACGGCAGATGACGGTCCACTGTGGCCCGCCCGCCTGTGTTGGTACATCCTCTTGTGAAGTGGCTGCTTGGTTTCCCCAATATAGCGCTCACTGCAGTCTTCACTATACTGAATGGAGTAGACCACATTGCTTCACCTAGAAGCCGCGGGTCATTCATTTGAGGACAGTGAGGTTCAGATCTTAGCCAGGGAAAAGAACTGGTTTGAGAGGGGAGTTAAAGAGGCTATTTTTGTCAAAAAAGAGAATCCGTCGTTAAACAGAAATGGGGGAGTTAGACACAACTTGTCTCCCATCTATAATTCGATTCTCAAACCAAAGTCAAAAACAGACAAAGAATCATTAGGACAGACAAGCCATTGCAGAGGGGTGGAGAGGGTCGTTGTCTTGAATAGGGAATTGGACGCCAGAGAAATTTGAAATACAAAGAGACAGAGTAGTTGATAGTTTCAGAGCTATTTCAGTGTAGTGAGCGCCGCCTAGGGCTGATAGATATGCTAATACTAGACGCCAGAGGAATTCGTAAAACAAAAGAGAGTAGCTGGGATAGGTTCAGAGCTTTGTTCAGGGAAGCTAGCTCCTCCCTTGCAGCTAGATATAAACAGGGTCTAACCAGCATGAGGGCCAGAGCTGACGAAGCCTCTCGGATGAGCGGCGAAACGTTTTCAACCAAACAAACTTTGTCCAGTTGACAAATTGAACTTCTCCTTTTATCATTTCTCTATCTTATATGAGCTCTCCAAAAACCCTGACCAAATAGTCTGTGTTTATAGTTGTTTTTCTTTTATTTATGGCACATATGTAGTAATAATCAAACAGCGTCATTTTAGACATTTCATTTTTCTGTTTCAAAATTGGCAAACCTCACAACAGATGTTTGTTTGTAATTGTTTTTTGCCTTTAGCGTATGCTGTTTTTCATCATCCATGAAATTTAATGTGCTTTTTGCAAGCCACATGAGCACCACTGTATTAAAGTCAAGGCCTCAATCTTATTCAAGAATTCGGCTGCACTATCTTCACAATTGAGTTAGCTTGGTCCAATTGATGTCTATTCAATGGCCAAGAAATTGAGTTTTGTGCCCGAAGCTCTGCCAACATCACGGAGTGGTGAGAGAGACCGACTGAGCGAGGTCAAGAAAGTAAATGAGCACATCTTTACCCATCCGCTGGCCCATTGTAATGAGCACACACACATGTTTATTTAAAATGTAACACCTGAGAAACTTTTGGCCCTGTCCAAACCTGGCACTTCATTTGTCCACTGAAGCAAAAGACCTAACTAGGCACCCATCATTCCTTCTCTATATGCAAAACTGGTGCAAAACTGGTGATTACAGCACAGGTTATAAATTGTGTTATTTTCTCCATCTCACCAAGAACTGCTCAATCGTGGAAAGGTGATTTGAACAGCCCCACAATTACATAGCCTTCGAGAGAAAATTGCTCACTTGACACTGCCAGACTCCAATTGGTTCCAACTTTCTAGATGATGGCCAATCAAGCTTGTATTTATTTGGTCACATTTCCAGTCCAGGATTTGATTGAATTTTGGTTTCAATCCCTATCACTATCTGGCACTTGATTGTATATGCAAAGCACTTTGATGAGTGCTTGTTTTGTTTGTTTGCTTTCTTGGAACCCTCATCATTGCCAAGTGTGCAACTATATGGCACGGCGCCCCCCTGTGACTTGCACTTGTCATTGTTCTGTCGCTTTGATCATGCAGAGTCAATCTTCTTTGCATTCCTTGCCAGCCTTTTTGTGGATTGGCTAGACTTTATGACAGGCAGCCAAATTTAGAGCCGTCCTCTCCTTCACAAGCTAATCCACTCAGAAATGACCCTAAATTTGGTTCTGTTGTCATTATGCAGAGAATAACCACCATATGGGTCCATATGGCATGCTCAACTCTAGCACCATATGTTATCATAAGCAGCCTGTTGTAGTCATTTGAATAATATTGAAATCCCCCAAACTGACTCATGTGA
This sequence comes from Paratrypauchen microcephalus, assembly GCA_036785185.1. Taxonomy (NCBI): domain Eukaryota; kingdom Metazoa; phylum Chordata; class Actinopteri; order Gobiiformes; family Gobiidae; genus Paratrypauchen; species Paratrypauchen microcephalus. Next base: position 7,327,582 of record JAVJIX010000013.1, on the reverse strand, counting down.
TTGCCAAATTCCTACACTTTGGTTATGCTATATTTTTGTAACAATTTGATAATTCATTGATCTCAATTAGCGTGTCTCCTGATGCTCAAAGTTACCTACCTAAAGTTACACTTTGTGCATTATTAATGTGTTTATGATGGTAAGCTACTACTGTAGTTGCAGCAGCCCTGAGGCAGACTCACAGAAGCAAGGCTGCCAATTTGTGACATCTGCCCTTCTGAACACCATCAAATTCATACCAAGGTGTCTTCCATATGACTTGAGGTGAGGTGAGACAACGACCGTGTGCACTAGAGCCACTTGACTTGGAGATTTATAAACCCTACAAAAATATACCTTTTAAAATATATTCAAGTAGCCAAATAATTAAACAATATCATCTAAATCATCTAGTGCACCGGACTGTAGAGGAGCTGAGCAGCTCCTTCAGCAGCCGACTGAGGCACCCTCAGTGCAAGAAGGAGCGCTACCGCAGATCCTTCATCCCCACTGCTGTCAGACGATCCCTAACCCTAACCCTAACTCCACTATATAGTCTAAATGTGCAATTTTCTCTACATTCTCTTATTTACTTATTTAATTATTATTACTTATCTTGTCTGCATGTACTTTTTTGTTCTAACTTTCTTTCTACTAAACTGCCTGGAGCTAATGTGGCAAGTAAATTTCTCCTGTGTGAGATCAATAAAGTCTTATCTTATCTTATCTTATCTTAAATATGCACTTTATAACTACTGTGTCATAGTATATGAAACACAAGTGGAATTTGTAAATTAATGTGAGCGTGAATGCACATGGTCCCAGCTATACTTACAGGTCAAAGACAGTACTGACTGACAGCCTTCAATAAGTGAAATCCATCTCAATATAAACTAATACTAACCACACAAAGTCTATGATAACCCCCCTTTGTTAATCCAGTCATACAGTTCATGATTTTGAATAGCCACAAGTAAAATCTCCACATGTGAAAACAGCCTCCTCTCTCAAAGAAAATACCCAGGTTTCCTTTCAACTCCCTCCAGGCAATAAAACCCCAGTGAGATCATTTTATACCAGCGCTGGTATGGTTACACTTTTATTACAACGTGGACAGGTAGACATGTGGATTGTGTGTGTAAAGTTTGTTCTTTATTTGGTTGTGTGGAGCCCCTGAGATGGTAATAATAAAAGAGTCATGTATGCAGGCTATTTGATTCAAGGCTTGTAAGAGGCTGTTTATACACTGGGGTGATGCACTTCCATAGGTGCAGTACCTTATAGAGAAGAGAGCCTGTCAATAGAATCAGTATTCAGGGTATCATTGTATATAGAAGTCTCCCTTGAACAGATAAAATATATTGGAACAAATGTTGGAAGGAGAGTGGTACTATATCACTAAAATGGCCAAAAAATGGATTAAATCTTTAGTTGCATCTATAAATGTATTTTATCATATACACATGCAGTGTTCAACTTTTATGTGAATGTTGATAGATAACACTAACCCTAACCATTTTATATGTTGTTCATTGTAAACTACAATATTGATCTAAAATGACTTAATAATAAAAACCTAAACCAAACCCTCTTCAAAACTGCAGAACTGATTGGTTCTGTCTCTTCATAGATTTTCATTTACTTATTTTTATTGGTACGTGACATTTCTGAACCCTACATGTATGACCCAGAGTCTGAAATTTTGAATAATCGTACAGTTGATTTATTGATACAATTACAAAGCAGAGGGCAGAGATGGGATGTCTGTGAAAAGAGACATTTTCTAAGCTCTCGAGACTCAAATGCAGTATGCAGAAACTCAAAATTATGAATAATATACATAAATCAATCAATCAGAATACAACTTTCAGTAATGATGAGGGAAAGCCATTATAACCATGTTAAAATAAGCTCATAAAAGATAACTTGACATATTTTTTTTATTGAATCTGCATCTTTCCACTGTTAAAAGACGAAGAAAAACGTGAACATATGTACATTTCTATTACTTCAAATACTGAGTCATTAGCATACAGCATTTTACTATTTCATTGCAACAAGTCTTATCCCATGAACAATATTTTTCAGAGAGAGAACAATGTGTATTTACCATACAAACAGTGATACAGATAGACCTCCTTGCAGCTATACAGACAACATAAACATTTTAGCACACACCCCCACAGCCGCTCCTTTTTTCACTTTGACTTTGAAAAATGTCATTGGTTCTTCTGACAACACTGTCCCAGGTCAAGTGGTATTTCATATGGGTGCAGAGGCGGTCCCTCACTCCAGAGGTGGAATTAAAGGGCAAACCAGCAGAGCATTAAAGAAGGTCTAAAACAAACTTGGAGCATTGTTTCTCAGCTGTCAGGAGCAGGGACACAAAGATCCACCTTCAAAGACTGTACTGAAGTTACAGTAAATAATTCACAGCATGGCCAGGTACCACTAGAGATCTGTCTGTGTGTTTTTTTAAAGTTTGTTCCTGACATGTCTCAAATAATATATGAAAAAGCGGCAAATACTCAGAGGAGGATTGGATTTTTTTTTCTCTTTCTCCTTGCAGAATTTGTAAACATATCTGGTGAGTTTGATAAGGTCTTGTTGAAGAAAGTCCACAGCCCTTGAGCTAAAATGGAATAGAGTAAAAAATGGACACAGTGCAGCAGAGAAAGCACTTTTCTCCACAGTATAGTCCGTGCATGGCTCGAGGAGGTCTCGGTTTACTGATTGCTTGGTTAAAATCAGTGGTATTATAAAAAAGTTAAATTACTTTGTTTGACTCTATATCTCAGTGGTCCATAGCTATTCCTTGTTTAGTTTATGTATTCCAAACAGTGTACTTATTCACTGAAATGAGTTAATAACTTTTAGAGGACATAACAGAGTTTTGTTGTCATGGTAAAGCTTACCAAATAGTTTCTAATTAAATGTAGACATAATACAGTAGATCTTTTTTGACTCAAATGCTGTTTATACAATATATCTGTACTGGAGCAAGACCATAGACGATAAAAAAATGGACTAAGCAAGTGTGACGTCAGCCATAATGTTGGGCTCCACTCAAATGAAGCTCAAGATGCTAACAGTTACAGGCTCTACTGTGAATAGGATTTTTTTGATGGACAAAATAGTGAAAAACACCAGGATGTAGAGCGATGCAAACACTTTAAGACCAAAATGAAGAGGCTCACTCCAGCAGTTACAGAGAGAGGCGACAATATTCCAATGTAAGTCGATGGGAGCCAAGGTCAGCAGGGGCTGGAAGTGCCGGTGTACTGTCAGATTGAGACGCTTTGTCAGTTTAAGACGCCTCCTCGAGATCTGCGCAAGCGCGCATGATGTAATGGTTTAAGACGCCTCCTTTGAATGAAAACTATAACGATGCAGTCAAATGTTAAATCCAAACTATTATAATCTGACGTATGTATTCTGCCACAAATCTAATGTTCACATCTCATTCTTTACATGCTTAATTGATTAAAACATAGAATAAAACCAATACTGTTAAAATATTACTTACTTGCGCAGTAGCGCATAAAACTGTCAAAGCGAGACGCTTCGACAGCCCAGCTGTTTTTAAACCATTACATCATATGCGCAGTAGCACTCATCTCGAGGAGTCGAGGAGGTGTCTGAAAGTGACAAAGCGTCTCGGTTATCTGACGTAGGTATTCTGCCGCAAATCTAACATTCACATCTCGTTCAAACATACAATAAAACCAATAGACTGTTAAAATGTTACTTACTTAAGCAGTAGCACATGAAAGCGTACGGCTTTCACATCACAGCTGTAGCTCAGCTGTTTCTAAACCATTACATCATGCGCGCTTGCGCAGTAGCGCTCATCTCGAGGAGGCGTCTTAAACCATTACATCATGCGCGCTTGCGCAGATCTCGAGGAGGCGTCTTAAACTGACAAAGCGTCTCAATCTGACAGTACACCGGCATGCAAACTTCCTATTTATAATGTAGCGGCTAGCGCGTTAGCTATGTCCATTTATATATACCCTCTATGGGCAAGACATATGTAGCTTAAATGGCCTAAAGTGGCCAAACCTCCTTGTCAAAGCCTGATCTCATCAGATCTCAGAAGCTAAGCAAGGCTGGGCCTGGTTAGTACTTGGATGGGAGATCTCTGGGAAAATCAGGCGCCAGTGACAAAAACTGCCTTTGTGTCCTTAGGCAAGGCACACATTGCTTAGTATGAAAGTGTGAGTGTGAGTGATGGCAGCTACAATAGTAGCTTTACATCAGCAGGTATGGATGAATAATGCACGACATTGTAATGCATCTTTGAGCATCTGGAAAAGCGCTATATAAGACTAATACATCATTATTATTGTTGTGAAATACATGGGAAAAACATGTAGACCTTTGATGTGATTTTTTATTCATTCATTCATCTTCTTCCGCTTTTCCATTTTCTGGGTCACGGGGGCAGCAGTCCAAGCAGTGTTCTGCTGCCCAGAACACAATGCACCAGCCCCCATGAATCCTGCCGCGGGTGGTGGGTCCACAGGAGGACGGCTCACGTCACAACAGGCCTTGATGTATCTTCTGCCATGGGGGCTACCAGTGTCCGCAGACACTGGGGGCGAGGTGGGGTTAAGTGTCTTGCCCAAGGACACAACGGCAGCGCTCATCTGTGGGAGCTGGGATCACACGCGGTCAAGAGCGGGATTCGAACTGCCAACCCCTGGATCACTAGAGAAACGCTACTGCCGCTGTGATTTTTTGGTGATACTTAATGATACTTTAATGATACTTGCTCAAATTAGTATCTAGTTTCAACACTAGTTTTAGTATCAAGTGTTAATTCATTTACTTTTGACAACTCTACTTCAGAACAGCCACAAAACAATGGTTTAAAATAACCTAAAAATATGAAAATTCCCATGTTTACTCTTTATTTTCGTACTTTCTTCATCCACCACTGATAATAATCAAATGACAATGACTAACATTAACCTTTCACATTTCTTTTGTAATAAAAAAAATAAGACAAAATACAACAGAAGCATGTACACTTTTACTCAATACAGGATCATAGCATGTATTTGAAAAGAAGATACCGGTAATATAATTATATTGTCTTCACTGCACCCTAGTATTTCAAAAGCAGCCCAGGGTGACCTCTACACAACAACTCTCTCATTCCATTAGACCAAAAACACTCCAAACTACTCTGCTGAATCAAAATTAAATTCACTGCACTCTCATTCTGTGTATCAGCAACATAGCATTATCCTGGCAAGGGCATGTGGGTCATGTCCATCTCATGTGACCTTTCATTACCTTTGTTTTTAACACTGGTGACAGACTAAATATTTAACACTCAAAACTCTTGTTAGAAGTGATTAAGCTTGTCAACTGTTTCAGATAGTATATTGCATGATAATTAAAGGGCCCATATTACTCTTTTTTCAAATCAAATCAAATCAAACAATATTTATAAAGTGCTTTTCATACAAAATTGTAGCACAAAGCGCCTTTTCTGATAGGCGTATTTAGTTCCACCTTGTAATGCCATATGGTAATACAGGAAATGCTCCACTGTGTTTATACACCTTCACTACAATAATTTGGATAATTTCAGGCCTGGAATTGCCGATACCTACTAAACAAAAGGTAAATGAACTATTAACTTAAAAATTACAGCTTCATGACCTCATAAGGTGGAACAGACCATTTTTTAGCTTTGGAGATACTGACAGACTAATAATAAAGGGTTAGTCAAACTTGTGAGAATGAAACAACACAACACACACAACACAACTCCAGGTATGTTGTTGATGATGTAACAACCTTCTAACATGGCTTAAACCTCACAAAAGTAAATTTTGCGTAATATAGGACTTTTAAAGGTGTAAAAGGTAATTTGTCTGATGGTGGGTCCGCTAGCTATTTTTCCCCCATAGAGATGTTGCTTATTTTCCAGGTATGTTCCACAGTATGGCATTAAACATGTCTGTCTCCATGGAGACAAACAGATGGCACCACCAGACCAAGTTAAGATAAGATAAGATAAGATAAGCCTTTATTGATCTCACACAGGAGAAATTTACTCGCCACAGTAGCTCCAGGACATTTGGACAAGAGGGAAAAAAAAGTGCATGCAGGCAGGGAGGGGATAAAGTAAGTAATAAATAATACAGATAGTAATACGTAATAATAATAATAATGGAAAAAGGTAATAATGATAATGGTAACAACAAGCATCAACATAAGTTACAGGACAGACAACAAAAAGCTCACTGTAAGAATGTTTGTAAGGCATTTTTGTGATTAGATACAGACAAGATCAGTTTAATGCCATATCATGGAACAAACCAGGCAAAGAATAACATCTCCATGGAGACTTAGATTTAGACTAATTTTATTGATCCACAAGGGAAATTGTTTTGGTATGGTAGCTCACTCTTCAAATATAATATATAACAGTGGTTCTTAACCTGGGTTCGATCGAACCCTAGGGGCTCGGTGAGTCGGTCTCAGGGGTTCAGCGGAGTTCAAGACAGGCACCCGACTCATATGATTCATGAGAAGAAGTCACACTGATTTGCAGTAAATATTCATTATTATTATTGTCGCCTCATGGAAATGTTAAAAACAATAAATAGCATAAATACAATAAGTTCATTATTGGAATACATAATAATGAACTTATTGTATTTTAAAAATTAAAACCATTTCAGTATGGTAATCTTAAAAAAGGTCATGTCTTTGTGAAAAGGTCTGTAATTTGTTGTGAGAGTTCATACATTGTATTGGTTTTGTTCTTTGAACACAATGATGTTAATGCACGGTTCATTTTGTGCACCAGTAAAACATATACCTATGTCTTGAATTTGAAATAAATAAATAAATAAATAAATAAATAAATAAATAAAAATCATAGTTTATTTTTCAATAAAGAAGGGTTCGGTGAATGTGCATATGAAACTGTTGAGGTTCAGTACCTCCAACACGGTTAAGAACCACTGATCTAGGGAGTATTATCTATTGCATCAGGGTGAGTTGTTGTACAGTTGTATGGAGTATGGTTTGAATGTACTCCTGTATTTCTCACTGTTTGAGCAGAGCTGTAGGAGCCTGTTGGAGAATGATGGAGAATGACAAGCAGACCATCCACCAGAAAAGTTACATAGTGCGCCTTTAAGGAGACTGGACATTGTTTGCACTTGTAAATTATAATGAAATACATAAATTCATAGGCATGAGAATATGTTTTTGCTTGTTTGTTGTTTATTTATCCAGAGCGGTTTTGTGATATTTTCTGCTGTTTTTCATTATGCACCAGTGGGGATGTCTTACAATGGCAGATAGTCTATTATTGGTTGACTTTAACCTGCTGTTATTTTATTCCCTGTAAATAAGATCTAAGTTGTATGTTTTAATAAGCTTATTTTTTAACCAGCTCTTTCTCATGGTGCAATATCAGCATAATTACCCACTCCTTTATGTTTCAATCTCTGATGTGAGCCTCTTGTATAAAATATGTAGCTTTTACTTTGATGTGTAGCTATTTGACAAAACTCTAGGGGCCTGATCGCTAAATAAATGATGACAAAATAAACAGAATGATAAATGGAGAACAGCCCCCCCCCTTCTCCTTCCCTTGTGTGTGCATGTGCTTGGGGCGGGGGGAGGTGGTGCTCCTTTCATGCTTGACCATGTGTTGATGGCGTGTCTTTAATTAGCTAAGGGTGGACTCGGACGATAATGGCCGGAGAGGGAAAAGCAGCATTGGTGTTATTGGGCTAATCAGAGGTTTAAATGAGCTTTTGATGTGCTGTGCTGACAGGTGTAGTGCTGTGATACAGAATGAGGAGAGAGAGGCCAGCTGTGTTTGCAAGCACTGTCCCAGAACAAAGAGCGCCTTGTCATATGGGTATGATTGATGGGGCTGTAGAGGAATAGTTAGGACATAGATTTACATGGAGCACTGGTGGGACACAAGTCAGTCTCCTGGTGCTGTGATTTGTACAGCACATGTGTGGGCGGGCTGTGGTCAAATGAGACATGCTGCTGCACAATGCTGCATCTTATGCTTCATGTGAGATAATACATGGCATGGGGTTGGTTGGATTTTACAGTCATAGTTGGGAGCTAAAATTACTACTCATGGAAAAATCTGAAGTAAATAAGTAACACATTTTTTCTGAAATATTTTATTTTAACAGTTTTGTTCAGTTTTGCAGGTAGAGGTGAGGGTTACGCCAGTTTTTACATTAGAGCAGTCAGTGTAGTTATCAGGGCAGTTCATTCAGTAGACCAGAGCCACCCCCTGAACTGTTAAAGACTGACTGTGTTAAAATACAAGACCCTGCAGCCGTTGTATTTTTGAATAGTTTCTCTGCGCAGATAATATTTGATCCATTTTGTGTATTGATTATGTGCACAGATGTATGTTTGATGCCTCTTAACCACTTAAATCAAATTTATCCAAGAGTACAAATAAAGACACCTTAACCTTCACCTTACATTGGTTCTATAAAACAGCCCCTCAGTTGCTTTTCACAGACTTACCCAACAGATGGTTATTGATTGGTTACTTATTGGTTATTCATTTTAGGACTGAAAGCTCACAAAGTCATTTAAAAAGTGATTAAAAATTATAATTTTGACAGTTAATGAATGTTTACTTTGGAGTTTAGAATAGAATAGAATGCCTTTTATTGTCACTATTCATATGTACAATTTACATATACATACTCACAATGAGACTGAAAGCATCTCACTTCAGTGCAGACATTTAAGTACGATATATACAACACAGCAGGATATTTACGACACAGTACAGAAAAAATAGTGCAAAAAAAATTTTAAATAAAAAAAAAGTGCAAAAAAGTCCTGTACAAGCTGATACTACACATTAGTTACCAGATTATTGCAAGTTTTGCTTAAGTAGGGGTGACACGTACAACCATATATACACACACCTGAGAGTATATACACACACACACACTTGAGAACTACTACTACTTACAACTAGAACCAATATGGTGGCAGCTGGCAAAAACTGTGGATTTATGTACATAATGAACAAAACATATGCTCAATTTCACAATACAGTGGTACCTCACCTTACGAAAGACCTTCACTTTAAATTTTGGTCTCTAGATACGAAAGAAAATTCAAGTTACGAAACGCGAAATCTCAAAAATTCAAATAATGCGCGTTCAGATGCGCGCTCAGCCACACATTATACGCTTTTCTCAGACTGGATTTAAACTTTTCTCACATTTGTCTCTCATTTAAACACTCAAACTTTCATAGATTTTCAACAAAATGTTTTAATAGTGAAGTGTGGGGGGAAGGGGGAGGGCGGAGAAGTGTGCGCGACACGTGTGATGCATGACCCGGCGCGGGGCTGCGAGCACGAGACCCGTGCTCAAACCGTGCCTCCTCTAGACCAGGTTTAGAGGAGGCACGGTTTGAGCACGGGTCACACTTCTCCGCCCTCCCCCTTCCCCCCACGCACCAGTCGCTGCTCGCCTCAGCCGTGACTCGTGAGGTACACCGGTGCTGCTGCTAATAGGAGAGCTAGCACGAAACCAGGAAATAGACCCGCACGCGGCGCTTTAATCCACCTGGTCTAGTCCTGGTTTAGTCCAGGTCTAGACCTGGTCCAGTCCTGGTTTAGTCCAGGTTTAGTCCTTGGTCTAGACCTGGTATAGTCCACGTTTAGTCCTGGGTCTACAGTCTCAGGACGCAGAACACAGTGTTACACTATTTAAAAAAAGTTACACTATATAAAAAAAACTTGGAACGGAGCCTTGGAACGAATCAGGCTTTTTCCATTGAAATAGCTACTCAACTTACGAAAAATTCACGTTACGAAACCACTTCTGGAACAAATTAATTTCGTAAGGTGAGGTACCACTGTACTCAATTTCAAAATGTGAAATGACCACTGCCTCTACAGGAGAATGTATGTATGGAGTCTTATGAACTGCTTTATTCAATATGGCAATATGTTTTCTTTTCCTTTTTTTTCTTTTACTTTTAACATTTGCAATAATCACAACATTTTTAATGCAAATGACAAACAAAATAATGCCTTAACACATAGTTTCAGAATAATTTCATTGTTGTTAGCTCCTCCCTGCAGCTAGATATAAGCAGTGTCCATCAGCACTCTACCCAGAACTGACCAAGCAGCTTGGAGGAGCTGCGAAACGTCTTCAACCAAATAAACTTTGTCCAGTTGACAAACTGAATTTCTCCTTTTACCATGGATTCTACCTGGACGACTGAGGGATTCTTCACACGCCTTAACATACATTTGAACAACTTTGTGTCTAACTTTGTGTCTCTGTGTCTAATCATAGTATAAAACACCACTTGACCAAATAAAATGTCCAACCAAAAATTTACTTCCTTATATTGCTGCCAGCCTTACAGATTCATCTCACCAAAGACACATTTAAAAACAATATCAATCCAAAAAAAAGATGAAGGTGAGTGATCTCTGTGATACCTCTGTGTATGTAATGCCTTTACACACTCTCCTCTGCTCTATTCTGGGCACGCTGGATGAGACCAGTGAGTTTATGGCTGATTTGAAGAACAATGAAGTGGATGTGCTTTTCTATAGACTGAATAATGAGGTTATGTGCTCCAAAGAACTCCCCCCGCCAACCCCCTCTCCTCCATCTCTCTCTGTCTCTCTCTCTCTCTTCCCCCTCTCTCATAAAAGCCCATCCCCCACCTCCACCCCCCTGCCCCCCTCCCTTCCCTCTGCTTTGATGGAGAGCTGATAGATGCATAAGCAACACTTTCATGGGGTGCCAAGTCGCTAGGTTACAATATCAATGGCTGCTACGCTATGATCTCTTAGTACAGCCTATTTAGCTTGTGATAAACATTATACAGGCGATGCCAATTACCGGTCAGCTAACCTCAATTTCCATCATTTATCTCACCTTCACATAACGCCAATGTTTCTTTTTGTTTTTTTTCTTTTAACACCGTCCATGCTGATCACTGTGTAAAACGTTAACCTTTCTAGTACGATGGAGGTACACTAGCTCGTGGCTCCTAGCTGCGAAAAGGGCATTTATTTGGTTTTAATGGCCACCCAAACCACACGGGGAATTTGATTCATGTAGAGCAGAGCATAGTTATAGTCCAATGTTGTCTTTTTTCAACCCTGAAATACCATGGCCTTGACTGGATTCCCATGGCTATAATTAGATACTGTGGTTCTGAACCCAAGGTGAATCAATGTCTTGAATCGTCTCGTGTTCCTGCTGGAGACCAAAAGCTTTTATTCTCCTGCTTCTTTCCGCTCACTTCATTTGCTCAGGAACAAAATGGGGCACCACAAATAGTCCTGCTGTGATATTGTTGACACTCCGGACGATTGGTCATTGTGGTTTCACTGGCCGGACCACATCTTAGGGATTATTGTATGGAGGACTATATGGTTTAGCCTGGAGTGAGACCCAACCAAAATAATGATCGGTCAATAAAGCTGCCTGTTTACACCAAACTTCTACCGAGGAAATTTTGAAAAAGAGGGTAGAGTTTTTGATTTCACAGTTTACTACACACAGTGGTGAAAGTAAAGCGGTGCACACCGGAACGCAGCACCGGAGTAAAATTCACAGCCAGTACGCAGCACCGCTAAGAGAATATGCTTAATGGTGGCCAAAACCCACATTTGAAAAAAAAAAGTAAGGTGCGCTATTTAAGTAGAAAACACAAACAACCACACTATGCCATTCGAGAATACCTGAAAGCTACCCGAAACTCTCATGCAGAGATATCTGCAGTCTGTTAAGCAAGGATTGTCAAAACTTATCTGACTGTAGCCGTGAAAGTAGCCTAAACCATTGCGAGGCGGTGCTGCGCACTGGTAGAAGATTTAAGGCCTGCGCGCTGCCTACACCTGTAAGAGAGGGTTTATGCTGACAAAAAAAATATGAAATAATCAAGTATATTAAAGTTATTTATCTATGAAAAAGGTGTAAAACGTATTTTTTGAAAAAAAAAAAAAAAAACGGGTAAAACAAGTGTTTAAAAAAAAAAAAAAGAGTAAAGTGATGCACTGGACATTATAGCACCTGTAAGTAACTACTTTCACCACTGACTACACATTATACATTAATTTAAAAATACGGAAGCCAACAGAGGCCATGTTCGTAATGATTATTTTCCACCTTAATAACGAGAAAATTAATTGGAAATTACACAATTTATTTGTGATCTCGAGAAACCAAAACTGTTATTTCGAGATCTCAAGAAAACAAAAAATTATTGCGGAGGTGCCGCGGACTAAACTTGAAAAATCCTGAATTAAAAGACGTAATGCAATCTCCCCCTGTGTCAACCCCTGATCAAAATATTGCCTTATCAGCTGATCGATTATTATTCCAGACATTCTAATGACCAAAAACGCGTCTATTCAGAATGAGAAATAGCCCCGAAGTCAGCCTGTTACAACGTGGTGGTAGGCGTTTCAGTTGTGTTCTCGAGATCACGGAATAATTGTTTTGTTTTCTCGAGATCATGAATTAATTGTGTTGTTTTCTCGAGATCACAAATGAATTATCATTATCATTATGGCCTCTGTCGATTTCCGTATAAAATCTAAACATTCAATTACAGGGAAACCTGGTCACTATCTTCTCTGTAATAATGTGGAAACAGCATTACTTCATCCCTGGTTATCATAAGGTGTGTTCACATTTTGTTATTTGGTCCAAAAGTTTACCCAGTATAGACCTGATGTGTGCCTGGTTTGGTCATGTTCTAGTTTAGCCCTGACTATGTTCACATGCACTCCAAAATCTAATTATAATCAGATTTCTGGGCATTTAAGATTATTTAAATGACATGCGCTAACCACATCTGATGCAAGTATTAAGAGCGACCATGATCAGAAACACATTAGATGATTTTGCTGTTTACATCTCATTTTATTAATCAAATAATTTAAAAAAATTGATCATAAATCAGATTTAGAGTGCACATGTAACCCCACAGTCCCAATTATGATCTGGTAAATGTGTGATCCACCCATAGTTACCATACTATACGGGTGCCTTGCAAAGTACAAAGCAGCCCATTCTCTCTCTATAGAGCTTCACTGCACACAGTGAAATAACCTATGTTATACTATACTATGTATAACTATACTATATTATGTGAAATATGAAAGCAGTATTACCACGTGTGAAATACTCTACTTACACCTTATTTAATCCTACCTGTACCTTTGTATTTTATTATATTTTAATACATATTATTTTATTATATTGTTTACTTTTCCTCCTTTGTATTTTCATTGCATGCTATTAGCACTTTTGACTATCTTAGCAAGTCAACAGTTCCGATCCTAAGCAGTTCATTGCATTGTTGACCTTGTGTTGATCCTGCATATGACAAATAAACAATCTTGAATCTTGAATCTTCTTAATTCAATGCACATAAATACAAAAAAATACATGAAGCCAATTTGTGCTCCTTACTCTACAGCATTTCTACAAACAGGATTTGACTTTGTATTTAAGTGAATATGTTTTTGTACCTCCACAGTGAATGCAAATGGCTGTATTTTCCACTGCACCGGGCTGCGGTAAGCGTAAGTGTTCAGCGGTAATCAGTGCATCTGAATAGCATACTTATTCATCTGCTAAGAGATATAAAATGGGGATTACAAGACTTCTCTCCAGAGATGAATTTGCAGCATTTAAACCAAACTGCAGCTCAGATCCTGCGCAGGGGCGTGCACAGCTCTGATCAGCTGTTTAAGGTACACTTTGTCAAGGCTTAAAAACTCTTTAATTGACACTTTCTATTGTGAGTGGAATGGTGGGTCTCTGGAGTAATCAGTATGCATTAAATCTCACCTCCCTCACTTTCTGTGAATATTAACTCCTCTATTGAATGCAGGCAAACAACAAAGACATGTATTTTCATTACTGCCTGTACAAAGTCATTTTTTACATAGAATACTTTTGTTTCACTTGCATAGAATACTGTGCGTTGGCCAAATTGGGCTCAACCGCAATTCATAAATTTTGATTAAAGCGTAACATTTTCCTTTCTAAAAAAAAAAAAAAAAAAGCCAGCAGCTATGAACCATAAATTAAACATTTGAAATAGCCTTGGCAATATCTCTTTCTCCTTGTATGCACATGAATACTGTATGAACTTGTTATACTTGAGAATGAATCTGTGATTAATAGAAGAATAATGGAAGTCCTAATAGAAATTACATTTAGAACATTCATAATCTGCTTCCCTCTCTTTGTTCAAATACAAATGCTCGGGGCTCCAATTTTCATTTTCTCTTTGAATAATGAAACGTTAAATTGAAGCTCAAAGAAGGCTGAGAGAGAAAGAACTTTCAAGTCAAATGTATTCTGACCTTGAGTTTGTCCTTTTTTCCCCCCTCTCCCTTTGGTCCCAATTCCATCCAATACAATCAAAGAGTCATTCAAATGTAAATCTCAAACATGCTATAATCAAAGTAAATGGCTGTTGCATGTGTTGTGAGTGTACATGGTACTGGGGGGAGTTGTAAGGGAGAGTGCACCAGCCATCTTCTTCCAAATAATACAATAATACAATAAGTTGTCTTCTAGAATCTTCATTAGAATTTATATACGTTGTCAAACCCAGTATTGAAAGTCAGATATAGTAATGGTGGATTATGTGAGCAATGTGCAAAGGAAATCAAACTTACTGTCTGTTAAATCGAAATACAATAAATACAGTAAATAAATAAAAAAACACCATATGCTTAACTCCATGGAGATGTGATGGCTTATGGTCTTAAACATAACTTTCTTTGCATGTAAATAACTTGAAACATATACACCTGAATTTCTTAGTATTTGCCTATCTACAGCTATGGAAAAAAATAAGAGACCACTGCAAAATTATCAGTTTTTCAGATTTTACTACTTATAGGTTTATGTGTTTGGGCAAAAGGAACATTTTTGTTTGAATCTATAAACTACTGACAAAATTTCCCCCAAATTCCAAATAAAAATATGATCGTTTAGAGCATTTATTTGCAGAAAATGACAAATCGTCAAAATAACAAAAAAAGATACATGCTTTCAGACCTCAAAAAATGCAAAGAAACAAGATCAAATTCATTTTAAAACAACATAATACTAATGTTTATACTTAAGAAGAGTTCAGAAATCAATATTTGGTGTAATAACCCTAATTTTTAATCACAGCGTTCATGCGTCTTGGCATGCTCTCCACAAGTCTTTCACATTGTTCTTGGGTGACTTTATTATTATTATTATTTTTATGCAAGAACTGAAGTAGCTCAGCTTTGTGTTTGTGTTGGAATTCAACAGACGCTGGAATGGAATGGCTGTAATACATGTAGAGATGCCGATTTCAGAAAAAAATGCAGTGGTTTCTTTTTTTTTTCAGAGCTCTATATCATTGCATGAAAATATCTTGAAACATATACACCTGAATTTCTTAGTATTTATCTACCTATCTGTGTATTCTTACTGTGAAGGGGCCTGTCTCTTCACAAACCTTACCAGTAAACCTAGTGGCTATCTGCTTGTGCCTATGAAGATAGAAGATAGGTAAGCCTGCACTGTGGAACATTCAACTCAAAACAATTGATACTTTGCGGTGAGAGAGGAATGTGTTAAGATAAAGCTCAGATTAAAGTTTTAACAAGCCTCAGACAGAGCACTGCTTAGGGTGAGCATCACACCAACAGGGAAATTTGATGACTTTTGTCACAAGTTCAAGGATCATCACAAGTAGCATTTAGAATAAATACATAAGGTATTCTGTACCGTTTGCAATCAGTCCTGTTTTCCTTTTATGGACCCTATGTTGAGGACTATTGACCATTCTATAGCTATATCTTATTTTTTTCTCAATGTGAAAGCCGTAGATGGACACACCACTCTCAAATGTTACATACAGGATTTTCCCTCATCTGTGTATGGAGAAGTAATAATATGTGGAAAGTTATTACATCTAAAACATGTAATTTACCATCTCCCACGGCTGCACTTGGTAATATCCTGGGCATGGAAAGGTATAAATCTCTGTAAGTAGTTTTTATTTGGATTCTGCCATGATATAAATTGCCTCCACTGACATATTCATATTTTATTGTGGAATGCATTTTTCAGATAAACTAAATCAAGCAACAAAAGAGCTCTGGGCTACAGAACATTGGATTTACTGATCTGGTAATAGGAACCATAAATTCTGAGTTACATGCAGCAGTGACAAATGGGACATCAGATATGAAATTTCCTCTGGGACTTCCATCCTTTTTGCCAAAATAGCTTCTACATGAAACAAGTATTTATCCTGCTAAGTGAAAAGGTAAGATGACAGTGCAGTGATAAAGTGTAGTGCATTTTGTATTATGATTATTATACATATGATTAAAGTTATGGAGAGGAGGTGTGCTCAAGGACAGTGTTTGTAATGGGAGGCTACAATAACTACCTGTCAACAGAAGAGAGTGCTTTGAATCTCAGAATGTAAACACACTCCAAATGGTACATTTATTCATACCATTCAAATAGAGTTTGTGTTAGGAAAAGGAGAGCACTAACATACATCTCTAAAGCAGATGACTGTGAACACAATGGTTAAAGGCCATATTTTATCATTTCAAACTCTTTCAGAAAGTTTTTATACTCTGGAACATTTTGGAACTGTCATTGTGATTCCTGCATGCAAGAGCTATTGGTTTTCAACTGGTAACTCTCCATTTAGCAACCTATCAAAACAATAACTAATCTAATGATGCAAAAAAATTGTGTATAAGACACTGAGCTAAATAAAAGAATGAGATAGCGTATTTAAAGGTCCCATGGCATGAAATTTTCACTTTCTGAGGTTTTTGAACGTTAATGTGAGCTCCCCTACCCTGTTTAGCCCCCCCCCCCCCAATGGCTAAAAGTTGCAAAATGTCTAAACTGAGCATTTGCGATCCTTTTCTGCGTTTGAAAAAAAACACAGCTCAAATGGGCGATTCTGGACAAGGCACCTTATTGACATCAGATCGAAAAAAGAAATGCAAATTCAGTTCCACCACCGTCTGGATCTCCACCTCCTGTCTCTGGAAATCACGCCCAGAGAATTAGCACTGCGGAGGAGCTACGCAATGCGAAATGCGTTTTTTTATTTGCCTGGAGGCACATGCGAGTGTTTCTAGACTCGGAAGTCCTTTACCCAACCCTCTGGACCTCTGAAACAGCAGTGGTTTAATTTTATTTTCTGTGAAAATGTGTTTTTTTTTCATTGAAAAGGCTCTCCTTTCCTCCTTCGCGCTTACACACGCGGAAGTGGGGCCAGGCACAGCGCACCGCTAAAACAAGGAACCAGCGGCGCATTTGCCCCCCCACCCCCCACCCCCACCCGCTCCTCTAACCAATCTGTGTCCTTCTCATTTGCATTCAAGCAACAAGGCCCAGAATGAGTCGTTCAGAGAGTTATTTTTTGACTCTGACTCTGTACATGTGTCTTTCTCATGCACTAAGTGTTGATTTTGAAGAAGGATTCATTTACAGTATTAGGGAACCATTAAGGCACCATATAAAAGCATCAAGAAGTACCATGTCATGGGATCTTTAAAAATATATTACATTATATAGATCAGTGGTTTGATATTCACTTACAAATATACAAATGGTGTAAAAGTCCAAATTAAACCAGAGCGGAGTAGGAATGTGGCTTTTCCTGCTGTGTTCACCTGGTCCCCCCCCTGCAGGACACAGAGGAGGGACACTTGTGGCTCTTCCTCTCCTCAGACTGCCCTGACACAGATCTGCTGACCCTACCTTTGACTGAAAGACAAAGCTTTATTGAGAAGCGCAGTGGAAATATTCCAGCAACATCAACTGCAACAGTTTGCTGCAGCAAAACTTGAATTTCCCACTTGATTAATAAAGTATCTCTCTCTCTAAAGAGTATGAATCTGGTAGATGTTGTGTGCAATCATGCAAATTAATTAACTGTGGGCTGACTGTTAATACTTACAAACTTTTGTCTGTACCATCTAAATATATGCATTTATTTAGTCATATAGAGCAGTGGTCCCCAACTGCTACGTGGGGAAATTATTTCATCCCCCTGCTCTACCAACGTAGCAGTGACTCCCTCCAGTAATGTGAAGATCATTTGTTGATGGTCCCTAACATAGACAGTAGCCGCAGCACAAAGGAGCTGCGTGAGCAGAGTTTTTGCCTATAAATCGATAGTTAGTATTATTTGCTATCGTTTTATTAGATAGACATTACCAAGTAGAACTCTCGTTAACCTTGGTCGCGTTATTTAGGCAAAATGCTTCTTTGGATCTTAATGCGGGAATGTTAAACCACGAATATCAAGCGAACGTCAAATATCGAGCCAACTTCATTACGCTCTCTTTTCGTAACACGGATGGACCACTCAAAATGAAGGGGGGGTGGGGGTGAGCCAACGCGGCCTGGTACCAAATGGCCCGGTGGTTGGGGACCACTGAATAGAGTAAAGGTCTATATCTTTAACTTTTTATGACTCTGTGGTGGCCTCTGCTTTCCTCTACACTGTCGTCTGCTGGGCCCCAAGCAGCACAGAACGGGACAGAAAAAGACTCAACAAGCTGGTCAAGAGGGTCAGCTCTGTCCTGGGCTGTCCTCTGGACTCTGTAGAGGAGGTGGCCCAGAGGAGGGTACTGGCCAAATTCACGTCCATCATGGACGACACCTCTCACCCTCTGCCCCGGACTGTAGAGGAGCTGAGCAGCTCCTTCAGCAGCTGACTGAGGCACCCCCAGTGCAAGAAGGAGCGCTACCGCAGATCCTTCATCCCCACCGCCATCAGACTGTACAACTCCACTGTATAGTCCAAACGTGCAATATTGTCTTTAAATACTCTCCTAGTTACTGTTTCTTATTATTATTACTTGTATAAGTCCACTGTATGGTCTTATTGTGCAATATCGTTTTTCCAAAGTGCAAGTATTGTTTTTTTCAATACTCCCTGTCACTGTTATTATTATTATGACTATTATTATTAGGGACCGAGCCCGAAGGGGGACGAAGGTCCCTATTGTTGTTGCTTTGTTTCCGTATTATTATTATTCTTGTTCATACACGCTGGGGCAATTTTGAGCATGTTCCCATGCTTCAAAACGAACGAAACTTTGCACGGGCATCACAAAGTGCTGCCAGTACGACCACACAAAGTCTCGTCCCTGGGGGACCTGGGGGTCCCTGGGAGACCCCCCACTGGGGGACCCCCAGTGGGGGGTCTCCTAGACTGTACCTCAGATGGGCATAAATTTTGGTAAGCATAATCTTAAGACGTTGGAGATGTTAAATTGCGAAGGATTTTCAAATAGGCGGTAATATGACGATACGGCGGATCGATAAAGTTAGGTATGGAATTTGAAACACTTCTCCTACACCGTACCTCAGATAGGCTTAAATTTTGGTGAACATAATCTTAAGACGTTGTAGATGTTAAATTGCGAAGGATTTTCAAATAGGCGGTAATATGACGACACGGCGGATCGATAAAGTTAGGTATTTATTGAATGGGAGTGATGAGTTATGAATGGGAGGTATTTGTTGCTAGGCAACGCCCTGATCAAAGGTCTTTGATCTTTGTACCTTTGATCTGATATAGCTGCAAGCAGCAATGTGGGGACAAGCATCGAAGGTTCATGTAGGCCTCAGCATGGAGGCCACATGCAGGGTCTGACAGGGTCTAACAGAGTCTGACAGGGTCTGACAGGGTCTGACAGGGTCTGACAGGGTCTAACAGAGTCTGACAGGGTCTGACAGGGTCTGTTCTGACAGGGTATCTACAATGTCATGGCCACGCCCAACAGGAAGTGAGATAATTGTGCCAGGCACACGAAATTTGGTATGGCTGTGCGTCTCAATAAGACGAACAAACGCAGGTGCGAGGTCCCGACCAACGCCGCTTGCGGCTTTAATTATTATTATTATTTGATTTATTACTTATTTTATTATTATTACCTATCTTTATGCCATTCTTGCCTGCATGCACTTGCTCAAACTGTCCCTACCTGGAGCTACTGTGACGAGTAAATTTCTCCTGTGTGAGATCAATAAAGTCTTATCTTATCTTATCTTATCTTATCTTAAAGTGTGATGAAACACCTCTGCCAACAACCACATTTGAAACTGGGCAGTGCCTGGAGGACTAAAGGTAAGAATGAGGAGCAGTGTGATTGATCCAACAGGTATCCATACTTCAAACTCCACCCCTGCAGACAGATGTTTGTATCAGAAGCTAGCAGTCTTGTGTGATGTCACCAACTAGATTAGCTTAGATTCAGCTTTATTGTCATTACACATGTATAAATACAGGTAACAAAAAGTGGTTTAGCATCTAATCAGAAGTGCAATGAGCACCAAGTGCGATATTTACAGTATATAAGATAAGATAAGATAAGATATGCCTTTATTAGTCCCACAGTGGGGAAATTCCAGTGTTGCAACGCACAGATCAAGAACAGCAGGAAAAAGTAACATGCAATATAATAAATAAATAAATAATGGCCTAGGATAATTTTAAAACTATACCTAAAAATAGACTCTGGATTATAGGTGAATATTTGTAAGTGCAGATACGTTGAATGACATGTTAACATTGTTCGTTGTACAGTCTGACAGCAGCAGGAAGGAAAGACCTGCGAAACCTCTCCTTCACACAGCGAGGGTGAATCAGTATGTCACTGATGCTGCTCTCCAGAGCCGACAGAGCGTCCTGCAGGGGGTGAGACTCATGGTCCAGCATAGAGGTGACCTTAGCCAGGACCCTCTTGTCCCCCACCTTCTGCACTGAGTCCAGAGGACAGCCCAGGACAGAGCTGGACTTCTTGATGACCTTGTCCAGCCTCTTCTTCTCCCTCTCTGTGATGCTGCTGCTCCAGCAGACCACACCGTACAGGATGGCTGATGCCACCACAGAGTCATAGAAGGTCTTCAGGAGTGGCCCTCTCACTCCAAAGGACCGTAGTCTCCTCAGGAGATAGAGCCGACTCTGGCCCTTCCTGTACAGTGCGTCTGTGTTATGAGTCCAGTCCAGCTTATTGTTCAGATGAACACCCAGGTACTTGTAAGAGTCCACACTCTCAATGTCCCTTCCCTGGATGTTCACTGAGGGGGCAGTAGAGTGCCGTCTGCGGAAGTCCACCACCATCTCCTTGGTCTTCCCTGCATTGATGATGAGGTGGTTCCGCTGACTCCAGTCCACAAAGTCCTGTATTAGTCCTCTGTACTCCCCATCATCGTCATCCTTGATGAGACCAATGATGGCGGAGTCATCAGAGAACTTCTGCAGGACACAGCTGTCCGTGTTGTGTCTGAAGTCTGCAGTGTAGAGGGTGAAAAGAAAGGGCGCGAGGACAGTGCCCTGGGGCGCCCCCACACTGCAGGTCAGGAGGTCAGACACACAATTCTTGGCTCTCACAAACTGGGGCCGGTTTGTGAGGTAGTCCAGGATCCAGTCTGCCAGGTCACAGTCCACACCGGCGGTCTCCAGTTTGTCCCTGAGGAGCAGTGGCTGGATGGTGTTGAAAGCACTGGAGAAGTCAAAGAAGATAATCCTCACAGTGCTGCCGGGGTTCTCCAGGTGAGACAGTGAGCGATGCAGCAGGTAGATGACGGCATCCTCCACTCCGATGCCAGGCTGGTACGCAAACTGCAGCGGGTCCATCGCTGAGCTCACGGTGGAGCGGAGGTGGCCAAGGACCAGTCTCTCCAGTGTCTTCATCAGGTGGGATGTTAGAGCCACCGGCCTGAAGCTGCTGAGGTCTTTAGCGTGCGGTGTCTTAGGCACTGGTACCACACAGGAGGTCTTCCAGAGTTGTGGCACCACCCTCAGCTTAAGGCTCATGTTGAAGACATGCTCCACAACTCCGCACAGCTCGTCTGCACAGGACTTAAGGAGCCTGGAGTTGATGCCGTCTGGTCCTGCTGCCTTCCTCGGTCTAATCTTCTTGAGCTCCTGTCTCACCTGGGCTGCAGAGAATGACAGTGGCCGGCTGGGGGATGGGTGAGTCCATGTTTGATGGAGGGCTGTGGAGCAGAGGTAAAGGTGTGAAGAGGAGCAGGAGTTCCCCATTGTCCAGCTGGGGAGGTGGGAGCTGGCAGCTGGGTGGGGGAGGGGTGCCGGGTGATTGATCAAATCTCCTAAAGTGAGCATTGAGGTCATTCACCCACTGCAGGTCCCCCCTCCATCTGGGCAGGAGGTGCTTTGAAGCCTGAGATGGTCTTGAGACTTCTCCACACCCCTGGATGTTCCTCTCCAGTAGCTGTCGCTCCATCTTCCTCTTATGGCTGGCCTGGCTCATTCTGATTTCTCTCCTCAGCCTCTTCTGTGCAGCCTTCAGCTCCTCCTTGGTCCCTGACCTAAAAGCTCTCTTCTTCTCCTTCAGCAGAGCCTTTATGTCAGGGTTAATCCATGGTTTATTGTTTGAAAAACACCGCACCGTTTGGGAGGGAACGATGTTTTCAAAACAAAAATTTATGTAGTCCGTGATGCATTCTGTCATCGCATTAATGTCCTCTCCATGGGGGTCACAGAGCTCTGTCCACACTGTGGTGTCAAAGCAGTCTCTCAGAGCCTCCTCACTCTCAGCAGTCCACTTCTTCACCACACGGGGCACCACAGGCTGTCTGTGCACAATGGGCTGATACACAGGCCGCAGATGGACAATATTGTGGTCAGCTCTACCCAGGGGAGGCAGTGGGGATGAAGAATAAGCCTCCTTGACGTTGGCAAAAAATAAATCCAATATTTTATTGTCTCTTGTGGGGCAGGTGACATACTGGGTGTATGTAGGCAGAACAGTTGCAGGAGATGCATGGTTGAAGTCTCCAGAAATCAGGAAGAGAGCCTGTGGATGCTTAGTTTGGAGTGTGGTCGTACAGGAGTGCAGTGTGTCACGTGCTGTCTCAGCATTAGCAGAGGGAGGAACATACACAGCGATCAGAATCACATGTGAGAACTCTCGAGGCAGATAGCAGGGCCGTAAGCTAATGGCAAGCAACTCCACGTCCTTGTTACACAGCTGCTCCTTAACTGTACAGTGTCCAGGTTTGCACCACTTCTTATTTACAAACACAGCCAGGCCACCTCCTTTTTTCTTCCCACTGTCTGCTGTCCTGTCCGCTCGCAGCAGGTGAAAGTTGTCCATGGCAACAGCTGAGTCCGGGATTTGCGGGGTTAACCAGGACTCCGTGAAAACCATGACGCTGCAGTCTCTGTATTCCCGCTGATACCGCGCAAGCACCGCTAATTCGTCCGTCTTGTTCTGAATAGACCGCACGTTTCCCGCGATGACAGAGGGAAGCACAGGTCTGCAGCGTCCTTTCCTTTCCCGGAGTTTGCGTCCAGCACGTCGGCCTCTGCGCGTCCTCCGTAGTAGCTCCTCCGGGATCTCATGGCGGTCACGGGGGCGCACAACTGCGCCGCGCAGCGCTAACAGCTGATCCCTCGTGTAAACAATGGGGGCACGTGTCCTCACGCACATAGCAACGCACATAGCAACGGTGAAAAAGTTAAAATCCAGAGAAAATAGACGTTGAAATGGAGCAGAATATACTATATAGACTATACTATATAGACAGTATGGTTGTAGTGAATTACTACTGGAAATTGCAAGGGGCACTGAAAACAGCGCAAACTTAGATCAGAAATTTGCAAATGAATCTAGTTTGCAATAAAACTACCAACAATGAACAGTAGACAATGCGATTAAAACACCATGGTCACACGCATGGTCACATTTTTATATAGTGCTTTTCCATCTCTAAGGCACTCAAACCGTGACCCATTCACCCATTTACACACACATTCATAAACAAGTATATGTAGAAACAAGGGATGAGGTGTGTTACGTGTCTTACACAAGGACACAACAATAGTATTCAACTGTGGGAGCTGGAATCGTACCAGCAACCTGTTGGCCAGTGGACAACCGTCCAACCAACTGAGCTACTGTTTCCCATACACGCAGTTTAGTAGCAAAAAATGTTGATTTAGGTTTTAGTTTCACTTACAGATCATGCAGCTAAAAGAAAAACATATTAGCCTTCTGGAAACCAATTTGAAATGTCATTGTAATTAACTAGTTTTTGCCATTTTCCTCAGATGATCAATTACAGAAATGATTACAATTGTTGTGTTACACTGATATCCACACATCATCATCAGTCAAAATGGAAATGTAGACTTTAACCTGCAAGTATGTTATTTTTTTCCTCACAGACTCATCTCCACACTCTCACAATCCTTAACATTTCTCTGCTGTTACGTCTGTTTATCTGACATTTGAAGAGTCTGCATTTCGGGATGTTTGGCCCCAGAATCACCTGAGGGAACACACAGTAAAAATGTGTTTTGCTACAAACTCACTTGGCTATTACCATCTTCATCATGTTATTTTACTTTTTTATACAGGAGCAATGACCTGACAGAGGCTTGGCAGAAATAGTAGAAGGCCCTAGGGTGAGATCTCCTTGCATAAGCACCATTCCCATTAGAACAGCACTGAGGGGCAGTCTCAAGCACATAATATGGAGCTACATGGAGGAAATGTTTACCTAGATATCAAGTTAACTCAAATATTATTCCAGCTATTGAGTTGTAATTTATAATTGTATAATAACTGTACTTTTTATGACGCATTTGGACTGAGAACAGAAAACAGTATTTGGCTACTTCCTCCCCCAGCAACATCTATTCCCTCATGGTTAATTGAACAGAATAGTTTAGTGTGCTATTAATTATGACGTGTTGAGATGATATATGGACCTGACAGGGCATTGTGGTAATAATAGGAGAGATTTATTTACTGGCTTTCCTCAGACCGGCAAAATTAATATGTTTTCTCTCATTCAAATTACGAGGGAAAATAAGAAGGAAATAGTGTCAGGCAAACGCACTAAATAACACACAGGGGGAATGCACTTAAACAAATGGGGGCTATAGGCGAGCGCGCGCGATACACACCGAGAATCAATGTTGTTCTTGTAGGGAAATTGTAAATGTAAAACTGGATGAATGAATCATGCTAATGGCACGGCTGACAGTTGTGTTCAATATTATGATTTCAAATGGCAAAAAGATTGATTACATAACCTTGTCTTTATTTACTCTATGGTAGGAGAAATATGGGCCCGCAGTATGGTGAGATAAACATAAAGGGGAGAAAATAGCTTTGAGAAGCACAGGTGGATAGTAACTTGCTTCTTGCTATTATATTTACTTAATGGAGCACAAGGGTAACAGGGAAGGTTGTTTTTGATCACATTTTTTGTGTTTTTTATGACATTTAGTCAAGAGGCCATCATATGTAATACAATTAGAAATGGTCGAATAGTCCTGGGCACATTTTTATATAGCACAAGGACACAACTGGAATTGCAAGAACTGGAATTGCACCGCCAAACAGTAGATCTGACCACTCTCCCAGTAATGAGATGATGAGACAAGAGCGGAATTTAAACCATAAACCTTCAGATCAGTGGGCAAACACTATCTAGCGTTAGATTAAAAACATAAAATACAATTAAAACAATAATAACATTTATATCAACATTAAAGTCCCAATTTGTAATTATATTGTTGTATTCTCACATCACCACTAGATGTGAGAATAAAAAAAAAAAAAATCACTACATTTTTTTCTGATATCAGCATCTCTACATGTATTACAGCCATTCCATTCCAGCGTCTGTTGAATTCCAACACAAACACAAAGCTGAGCTACTTCAGTTCTTGCACCAGGAGTGGAATAAAGTCACCCTAGAACAATGTGAAAGACTTGTGGAGAGCATGCCAAGACGCATGAAAGGTGTGATTAAAAATAAGGGTTATTGCACCAAATATTGATTTCTGAACTCTTCCTAAGTGTAAATATTAGTATTATGTTGTTTTAAAATGAATTTGATCTTAAAATGAATTTGATCTTGTTTCTTTGCATTGTTTGAGGTCATGTATCTTGTAACATGTATCTTATTATTTTTGACCATTTGTCATTTTCTGAAAATAAATGCTCTAAACAATAATATTTTTATTTGGAATTTGAGGGAAATGTTGTCAGTAGTTTATAGGCTCAAACAAAAATGCTCCTTTTGCCCAAACACATACCTATAAGTAGTAAAATCTGAAAAAAATGATAATTTTGCAGTGGTCTCTTTTTTTTTTCCAGAGCTGTATACAGTACTTCTGTCTGATATTGTGCCAGCTCTGGCTTGACAGAAGAAGACAAGAAAACACAGGTGAGTCTGAACAAAGGCCAGGCGAGGGGAGGATGGGGGGTGGGGGGTTCTGCCATCTACTGGGGAAAAAATGAATAAAAATCAAATAAACGTACAGATGGTAGCTTTAATTAAGCACTTTACAAACAGGCGCCATCACCTGAACCCAAAAACAGTATGCACGCACAACTGTCATTAGATCATTTCTGGTAGAAACAGTAACATCTGACTGTGGATGGCAAAGAAAGTTGGATAGACTCAACATAGCAAAATAGCAAATCTTTCAGAACCCATTTTAAATAAACACTATATTCTTTTACTCATATTGTGTGCAGTGGATCTCTCTTGCCAGCTCTAAATCTGCTAAAGTACAACAGCTGTTTGTGGGTCAGCAGCTACTTTAGGATAATGGGTCCTGACCAAAGTTTACATTATGTGGATAGAAATAGCCATAATCTTAGTGAAGCAGCATGCTCACCAAAATGACTGGTAGTGATTTATACGTCCAACCACACAGCTGCATGTCTGCACAGTCAATATAGACTTTCCACAATTGCATTTTCTAATTAAACAACGTAAACAACACAAATAACATTTCCATACAGCTGTAATTTAGAAGCATTCTTGTAACTTGTACACTAAAGAAGAATGCACTGTGGACAAATATGTCATTCTGTCCACACAGCCAACATCAAATAAGCATGTACCCCTCTAAAATAGCCATGTTATTTAGGAACAATCCAAGACACACCAGTGAATGTCCCCTATATACCAACACGTCTTACCAAAATGTGGACAAAATAAACTGCAAACTGCTCCTCCAGTTGTTGAATACAATTAGCACTTTAATTTCCACCCTTTTTTAACCATGCCATCCTTGTGGTCATCCAAAGTAACAAGCTAGTAAGGTCTTCTTAAAATTCAGACTTTATTTTCACACATTACAGCTATAAAGGTACACTGTGTGACTGTTCTGGTGGGTGGTCTGCTATCTGCGTGTATGCTATCTGGGAAATGTTATTGCTTACCCCGTAATGTTCCACAGCATGACTTTAAACTGATCTATCTTGCATTTATTGATTTACTGGTTTTGTTACTGCTTAGATATACTTTGAAAAACATGCATTCTTACAGTGAGCAGCAGGGTCATCTCTCTACAGATCTGATTTGGTCACTTGCTTTTCTCCACGGAGACAGAGGCAAAGAAATAATTACATTTATTTTAGTAGAGCCTCACATTACAACCGCGGTCACCTGAACAAAGCTGCTGATTCAACCAACAGAAAGTAATAAAATCAAACCGTGAAACCGTCATTGGTCAATAAAAGACAAGTAACAATAACCTCTTAGTGGAGACAAGCAGGTGGCGACCCCTCCTCCAGAAAAATTACACAGTACACCTAATAATGGTAATAGATTTACTGTTATTGCCTCATTATGTTATGCTATCATTCACACACTGTCACATAATTTCAGGATTGACTTCGTTTTTGTTGATGGGCACTCATTATGTTAAGGAGACGACGACAACAGATGCACTGGTGCTGATGCAGACACTTTCCCACACTTGCTAACTACACAATGTGTGATCCTGTTTTTACCCGTGTGATGTGACTTATCTGTGCCACAGAAACACCTGGATCTTTTGGTGTGTTCAGCTGTTGCTTGGAACGAGAGCAAATTCTGGTAACATCCTTTAATATGGACGTCAAGGAATATACTGTAGTCACATACAGCTGGAGACAAAAATATGAGCTGATCGATTGTTGCTAAAATTACTGCAGTGTCTTATGGTTGATTCATGCATTTTGGCTACAGCGGAAGGGCAGTCAGGATAAAGCTGTTGAACAATACAAAGCACCATTGATTGTTTCTCAAATCCCATTCTTCTTTCGCACAAGCTCTCTCTCTCTCCAGTATCTCTCCAGTGTCTCACCTTGTGTCGTGTTGTTATAGGCGCTCTACCAGCCATATTCACTCTTACATAAATGAAACAAGTCCCTGCTGTGTATGAAATGATGTGGACAAGAAAAGGATGATATAAACGTATAATGGAAGATGTTTGAACCACAAGGCTATTCTCGGAGCTGGAAAGAGATCATTCGATATGAAATGCCAAAGAAGGCACTCATTTATCAGTGGGTAATGATCTATAGAGTAAAGTTAATGTTTAATTTACAGTAAAAATCTATGGCAAAAAGAGAAATTCAATTTGTCAACTGGACAAAAGTCAAATACGTTTCGCAGCTCATCCAAGCTGCTTCTTCAGTTCTGGCTAGAGTGCTGGTGGACACTACCTATATCTGCCTGAAGGGAGGAGCTAACTACAATGAATAGAATATTTATTTATTTATTTGTACAACGAAATTTGTCCTCTGCATTTAACCCATCCTGTCATCAGGAGCAGTGGGCAGCACATTACTGCGCCCGGGGACCATCTCCATGATCTT
The DNA here is from genome assembly GCA_036785185.1 of Paratrypauchen microcephalus. Lineage (NCBI taxonomy): Eukaryota > Metazoa > Chordata > Actinopteri > Gobiiformes > Gobiidae > Paratrypauchen > Paratrypauchen microcephalus. The sequence goes on along the minus strand of JAVJIX010000013.1, from coordinate 7,298,904 downwards.
GCTTCGGCTTGGTCAGGACTTCAGCTGGAGAATCCTCCCACAGGTGGCTCATGTCACAACGGGCCTCGGTGTATCTTCTGCCATGGGGGCTACCAGTGTCCGCAGACACTGGGGGCGAAGTGGGGTTAAGTGTCTTGCCCAAGGACACAACGGCAGCGCTCATCTGTGGGAGCTTGGATCACATGTGGTCCACCCGTCAAGAGCGGGATTCGAACCATATGGGTGTTTTCACACCTCTGGACCTGACCTGGCTGCCCCTGTTTTCTTTGTCTGTTTTGATTTAGGTTTGAGGATAGAGTTATAGATGGGAGATAAATTATGTCTGAGACCTGCATTTCTGTTAAAGGAAGGATTCTCTTTTTTTGACAAAAATAGCCTCTTTAACTTCCCTCTCAAACCAATTCTTTTCTCTGGCTAAGATCTCTACCTCACTGTCCTCAAAGTAAGCTTTACTGTTAAATTGTAACAATTATCTTGGTGGAAAATAATTGCTTTTGTTGCATATTTTTTCTATATGATATTAAAGCAGGTATATTTGCCGAAATAAGTAACTGTAACTCACAATTAAAGGGCCCACATTCAGTTTTTATGACCCATGTTTCAAAGCCTCATCAAAAACATGGAGTTGCGTTTTGTTTAATTCACAAATGTTTAACACAAACCCTGCATATTTAGGATGAGTTTGTCTGTCAAAGAGAAAACACTCTGTTCTTGTGATGTCATGTGATAAGACAGGAAGTGCTCCATTGTGTTTTTAAACTCCATACACTTTTAAGATAAGAGATAAGATAAGATAAGACTTTATTGATCTCACACAGGAGAAATTTACTTGTCACAGTAGCTCCAGGTAGGGACAGTTTGAACAAGAAGAACAAGAAGTGCATGCAGGCAAGAATGGCATAAAGATAGGTAATAATAATAAAAAATAAGTAATAAATCGAATAATAATAATAATAGCAGTAATAATAATAATAAAAACAGTGATAGGGAGAGTATTGAAAAATTGGAAAACGATATTGCACGATAGGAGCATTGAAAAAACAACAATATTGCAGAATGGGAAAACGATATTGCACGTCTGGACTATACAGTGGAGTTATACAGTCTGATGGCGGTGGGGATGAACGATCTGCGGTAGCGCTCCTTCTTGCACTGGGGGTGCCTCAGTCGGTTGCTGAAGGAGCTGCTCAGCTCCTCTACAGTCCGGTGCAGAGGGTGAGAGGTGTCGTCCATGATGGACGTGAATTTGGCCAGTACCCTCCTCTCAGCCACCTCCTCTACAGAGTCCAGAGGACAGCCCAGGACAGAGCTGGCCCTCTTGACCAGCTTGTTGAGTCTTTTTCTGTCCCGTTCTGTGCTGCTCGGGGCCCAGCAGACGACAGCGTAGAGGAGAGCAGAGGCCACCACAGAGTCATAAAAGGTCTTGAGCAGAGGCCTGCACACTCCAAAGGACCTCAGTCTCCTCAGGAGGTGGAGGCGACTTTGGCCCTTCTTGTACAGGGCGTCGGTGTTGTGGGACCAGTCCAGTTTATTGTTGAGGTGAACACCCAGGTACTTGAAACTGTCCACAGTCTCTATGTCCTGCCCCTGGATGTTCACCGGTGAGTGAGGTAGTGGTCTCCTCCTGAAGTCGATCACCAGCTCCTTTGTCTTACTGGTGTTAAGGCACAGATTTTAATAGAATCATTTGGATAATTTCAACCCTGGAATTGGCACTCTCTACTGAACTAACGGTAAAGGGTAGCTATTAACTAAAACTACCACCTCATGACATCACAAAAGTACAGAACATTTTGAGTTTTGGAGATGTAGACACACTAATAATAAAGAGTTACTCAAACATGTGTGAATGAAACAAAACAGAACTCCAGGTATGTTTTTGAGGAGGTAACAACATTATAACAGCTTAAAGCTCACGAGTCAATAATGCATAATATAGGACCTTTAAATGTTAATGCAAATTTTGAGGCATCGATGATAAGATATTATTAACAAGTTAAAATAATCCAAATGGCTTCAAATAAATTAAGTAAGTCCAGTTGGTTTAGTCAAACTTGTTGATAATACAATTAAATGTATTTACAATCAATTCATCTAATCCTGAATTGATCCTATCTGTGAGGATTTGTTTAATGAAAACGCTATTAGAACAAAAGCTTTAGCAATACTTTCTTTCTTTAAAGTCCAGTCAGTTCCCAGATGAAGGTATGTTTCTACCTGCTGAAATAGCTCCAAAGAAAAGCTTGAATTTGACAACTAGATAGATTGTCATGCGCAAAATTGTAACATAAATGTGGCTGGTAAACTGCCAATAGTGTAATTACCTAAGTATAGATAGGATAAAGGAAGGAAAATAACATTTTTTTTAGTGTCTCACATTCAAGAAACAACAGAATTACACTCAAAAAAAATATAAACGCAACACTTTTGTTTTTGCTCCCATTTTTCATGAGATGGACTTAAAGATCTAAAATTCATTCCAGATACACAATATTACCATTTCTCTCAAACATTGTTCACAAATCTGTCTAAATGTGTGATAGTGAGCACTTCTGCTTTGCTGAGATAATCCATCCCACCTCACAGGTGTGCCACATCAAGATGCTGATCTGACATCATGATTAGTGCACAGGTGTGCCTTATACTGCCCACAATAAAAGGCCACTCTGAAATGTGCAGTTTTGTCTCACAGCAAAATGCCACAGATGTCACAAGCAGTGAGGGAGCGTGCAATTGGCATGCTGACAGCAGGAATGTCAACCAGATCTGTTGCTCGTGCATGGAATGTTCATTTCTCCACCATAAGCCGTCTCCAAAGGCGTTTCAGAGAATATGGCAGTACATCCAACCGGCCTCACAACCGCAGACCACGTGTAACCACACCAGCCCAGGACCTCCACATCCAGCAGGTTCACCTCTAAGATCGTCTGAGACCAGCCACTTGGACAGCTGCTGAAACAATTGGTTTGCATAACCAAACAATTTCTGCACAAACTGTCAGAAACCGTCTCAGGGAAGCTCAACTACATGCTCGTCGTCCTCATCGGGGTCTTAACCTGACTCCAGATCGTCGCCGTAACAGACTTGAGTGGGCAAATGCTCACATTCGATGGCGTCTGGCACGTTGGAGAGGTGTTCTCTTCACGGATGAATCTCGGTTTACATTGTTCCGGGCAGATGGCAGACAGTGTGTGTGGCGTTGTGTGGGTGAGCGCTTTGCTTATGTCAATGTTGTGGATCGAGTGGCCCATGGTGGTGGTGGGGTTAAACAAATGGTGGGGTATTTGTTTAATGTGCTTATGAACTAATGTCCGAGTATCATCGATGTATTAGCGTTTGTTTTCTCTTAATGTTATTGATAAACAAGCTGTCTGAGGATATGCATGCTAATTATTGCCTTGGAATATACTGCTACTGTCACAATATTTCCTAGGCTCTGTTTCATTACTTTGCGTTTACATGTAAATAACAATAACGTACAATCACATAGATGTTATATTACAATAAATATAGGTACCAACATTCCAACACACTCCATTATTGCATCCAAGTACACATAAGGATTTTGTTATGGAATTGTCTGTCACAGAAATTTTCATTATTCATCAATATCTTTTCTTCTGCTCAAACAAAATGGCACCTAATCGAAACTGTCCATTCCAGACAGATGGTTATCGCATTCTTAAATAAAGCCTTGACTTGCTCCCATGTCTTTATACGGTTCTTTTGTCACTCAGCTTTCCAACTCACAAAAAATATCAATGCCATTTTTACTATGTTGACAGATTTCAGTTCTAGATTTTTTCTGTAGTTTCATGGATGATTAAAGGGTGACCAAACACTTAAACTCCTCTCATAAACACATTGCAAATAGAGCTGCTAATTTGGGCAGTACCTGAAGGACCAAATCCAGAATTTTAAAGTTTGAAGATTTGGTTAAATTTAAAACCTTGCAAATTATGCATCAAGCCTGGTATAAACAACTACAAGGAAACATTCAAATATTATTTAGCAACAGAGAAGGAAATTATAACTTAAGAAATGAATTAAATTTTTAAAAAGAATTTTTTCCGTACAACATGCAAAAAAATGTGCATCACAAGATGTGGAGTGGATTTGTGGAATAATTTAAATGATGAAGTTAAGAGTTGCTCAAACATCGTTTATTCGTCTGGCCCCGTTTTAAACATCTGATCAAAAACATTATACTATTTTAAAAAAAAGTGCTCCTCACCTTCCACGGTGGTTGGTCTCTCATGGTATGGGCAGGCATCTGTTATGGACGAAGAACACAGGTGCATTTTATTGATGGCATTTTGAATGCACAGAGATACCGTGATGAGATCCTGAGGCCCATTGTTGTGCCATACATCCATGAACATCACCTCATGTTTCAGCAAGATAATGCACGGCCCCATGTTGCAAGGATCTGTACACAATTCTTGGAAGCTGAAAATGTCCCAGCTCTTGCATGGCCAGCATACTCACCGGACATGTCACCCATTGAGCATGTTTGGTATGTGCTTGACCGGCGTATACGACAGCGTGTACCAGCTCCCACTAATATCCAGCAACTTTGCACAGCCATTGAAGAGGAGTGGACCAACATTCCACAGGCCACAATTGACAATCTGATCAACTCTATGCGAAGAAGATGTGTTGCACTGCATGAGGCAAATGGTGGTCACACCAGATACTGACTGGTTCTGAGTCCCCACACCCCCAATAAAGAAAAAAAAAAACACATTTCAGGTTTTATTGTGGGCAGTCTAAGGCACACCTGTGCACTAATCATGATGTCAGATCAGCATCTTGATGTGGCGCACCTGTGAGGTGGGATGGATTATCTCAGCAAAGCAGAAGTGCTCACTATCACACATTTAGGCAGATTTGTGAACAATGTTTGAGAGAAATGGTAATATTGTGTATCTGGAATGAATTTTAGATCTTTAAGTCCATCTCATGAAAAATGGGAGCAAAAACAAAAGTGTTGCGTTTATATTTTTGTTGAGTGTATATAAGACTAACACAAGTATAAGCAGGCATTTAAGGGGCACATTTACATTGTTGGTCCATAGGGATTGGAGTAAAGTTGTGTAATACAAACATCACAGGATATATAAACAAACACGTGAGAGATTGAAAGTACTCGGCTGACAAGTGTTTTGATCCACTCGAGTGATTGAGGTCACCGTTGTACTTTTCATAAGTGTTTGTATAGCAGGGGTATTACCTCGCATAATTACTCTGCCCTTCATCAGGGGGAGAGCACTGAGAGGAACCATAGTGTAAACAACATATACATACATAACAGGAAGCACTGATCCTATGTGAGACGTTATACAAACATTTACGTGTTAGATTATGTATTAAACCTACATTAGAGGTGCTTAAAGGATTTATTTCAGCTGGCAGCGATAATGCCCTGATTCAGTGATACGGTGTGTGCAATCCACTGGCATAGTCTGCAGTGTCATTGACCTACTGAATTAAAAAGCATGGATTATTATTCCTCAACATCCATGAATGTGTGGAAAATAATGTATTTTTCATAGATCCTATCATGTAAAAGTCCACATTATTTTCAACTCTATGTTATAATGTTGTTTTCTCATCAAAAACATACAGTACTTGTGTTTTGTTTCATTCACGTTTAACACACAAATCCTGCATATGTAGGCTGAGTTCTTCTAGCAAATAGAAAACACTCTGTTCCACATTGTGATGTCATGTGGTAATACAGGAAGTGCTCCACTGTGCTTAAACTCCATATACCTTCACTGGAATAATTTGGATGATTTCAGCCCTGAATTGTCAATCTCTACTAAACAAAAGGTAGAAGGTAGCTGTTAATTACCACTACATGACATCTCAAGGTAGAACAGAGATTTGGAGATGTACAGTAAACAGACTAATAATGAATGAAACAAAACACAACTCCGGGTTTGTTTTGAGGAGGTGACAACATGGCTTAAAGCTCACAGTTAGAGGTCATTTTGCATAATATAGGACTTTTAAAGTTTTCTTTGTTGGCCTTATTAAAACTAAACCGTATTTACTTGGGCCTGAACAACAGGTTAATTAAATGCCCCAGCTAAGGTACTCCTGGCGAAGCCTAGCTCAAGATCTGGAAATGCTCCAGGTTGCCTCAGCGCCATTGAAGGATGGGTCAAATGCACAGGACCAATTTCCCTATGGAGACAAAAAAGTATACATTAACTTTTGTATTTCAGTACCTATTTGTATGAAGAACTGGAGTCCAATAATGGCTTTAAGATTGTTAGGTAAGTGCACTAAAAGATACCTGCAAAAGACAAAACAACTTAAATTGTGATCAACTTGTGCACATTCTTATTACATTACATCGAAATAAATTGTCTTTTAATTTGGAAGCTCAAGCAGCTGAAATCAGTGTGAAGCCTTTGTTTGCATTCCCAACATCAACAGTGCACATCAATCAGAAAAGCAGATCACATATTTTTCATGTTCCATTGAGGTGTACAGGTCATTGACTCATTAACATATACAGTACAACATGAAATTGGACTGTTGCCCTGGACGCTGGAGTGTGGAGATTATTATGAGGTGTGTCCCGGTGTAGCTCTCATCCGATGCAGGGTAAAGCTGTGCACTACTTTGTATGCAGTTGTAGATTCTCTGCTTGCCACAGGCTCCTCTGTATCATTCTTCATTTAAGTGCTGCTTTGAAGAGTTCAGTGGACTGGAGTGAGATAGGAATGAAAACAGCTGCCCGTCACATACCGCATCTTTACTGTGGACTGAGCTCTGAGTAGCCACTTTAGAGGGGGATTTATTATCAAATTCATTACATACTCGAGTCAACGAAGCCAGTCCCTTTATGAAGGTAGAGTTAGAGTCATTTTTTTGGTCAATACAGTAAATTCAAATTTACAAATGGTATGGCTGTATTCACTCCATGATCTAGAATAAACAACTGAATTGCTATTGGGTTGTATTAGAACTGCATTATGCATTATACAGATGATGCCCAACATTTTGTTTTCATATGTTATTACTGTAAAGACATGGCATACTGGTTCACTTGATCCACAACTAACTCAAACTAAATCACTTTTTGCTGTCTTCCTGAGGAAAGCGATTTCAACAGACATTAGTGTATTCATAAACCAGTCATTTTCAATAATAATATTTGACATTCGTATTTGTTTAATGTGCTTATGAACTAATGTCCGAGTATCATCGATGTATTAGCGTTTGTTTTCTCTTAATGTTATTGATAAACAAGCTCTCTGAGGATATGCATGCTAATTATTGCCTTGGAATATACTGCTACTGTCACAATATTGCCTAGGCTCTGTTTCATTACTTTGCGTTTACATGTAAATAACAATAACGTACAATCACATAGATGTTATATTACAATAAATATAGGTACCAACATTCCAACATACTCCATTATTGCATCCAAGTACACATAAGGATTTTGTTATGGAATTGTCTGTCACAGAATTCTTCATTATCCATCAATATCTTTTCTTCTGCTCAAACAAAATGGCACCTGATCGAAACTGTCCATTCCAGACAGATGGTTATCACATTCTTAAATAAAGCCCTGACTTGCTCCCATGTCTTTATACGGTTCTTTTGTCACTCAGCTTTCCAACTCACAAAAAATATCAATGCCATTTTTACTATGTTGACAGATTTCAGTTCTAGATTTTCTCTGTAGTTTCATGGATGATTAAAGGGTGACCAAACACTTAAACTCCTCTCATAAACACATTGCAAATAGAGCTGCTAATTTGGGCAGTACCTGAAGGACCAAATCCAGAATTTTAAAGTTTGAAGATTTGGTTAAATTCAAAACCTTGCAAATTATGCATCAAGCCTGGTATAAACAACTACAAGGAAACATTCAAATATTATTTAGCAACAGAGAAGGAAATTATAACTTAAGAAATGAATTAAATTTTAAAAAATAATTTTTCCGTACAACATGCAACAAAAATTTGCATCACAAGATGTGGAGTGGATTTGTGGAATAATTTAAATGTTGAAGAGTTGCCCAAATAAATACCGTTTTAAACATCTGATCAAAAACATTATACTATTTTTTTTTAAAAAGTGCTCCTCACCTTCCACGGTGGTTGGTCTCTCACTCTCATCCAGCTCGGGTCCTCTACCAGAGGCCTGGGAGCTTGAGAGTTCTGTACAGTATCTTTGCTGTTCCTAGTACTGCACTTTTCTGGACTGAGATATCTGATGTTTTTCCTGGGATCTGTTGTAACCACTCCTCCAGTTTGGGGGTTACAGCCCCGAGTGCTCCGATCACCATGGGCACCACTGATGCCTTCACCTTCCAGGCCTTCTCCAGCTCTTTCTTGAGCCCCTGGTATTTCTCTAGTTTCTCGTGTTCCTTTTTCCTGATGTTACCATCGCTTGGTATTGCAATGTCCACCACCACGGCTCTGTTCTGTTGCTTATCCACCACCACTATGTCTGGTTGGTTCGCCATCACCATTCTGTCAGTCTGTATCTGGAAGTCCCACAGGATCTTGGCTCGGTCATTCTCCGCAACTTTCGGAGGTGTTTCCCACCTTGACCTTGGGGTCTCCAGCCCGTACTCTGCACAGATGTTTCTGTACACTATGCCCGCCACTTGGTTGTGTCGCTCCATGTATGCTTTCCCTGCCAGCATCTTACACCCTGCAGTTATGTGCTGGACTGTCTCAGGAGCCTCTTTGCACAGCCTACACCTTGGGTCTTGTCTGGTGTGGTAGATCTGGGCCTCTATTGCTCGGGTGCTCAAGGCCTGCTCCTGTGCAGCCAGGATGAGGGCCTCTGTGCTGTCCTTCAGACCAGCCCTCTCCAGCCATTGGTAGGATTTCTTGATATCAGCCACTTCAGTTATGTTTCGGTGGTACGCCCCATGTAGGGGTTTGTCCTGCCATGATCGTCCAGCACCTCTTCCTCTGCTCTCCACTGTCTGAGGCATTCCTTGAGCACATCATCTGTTGGGGCCTTGTCCTTGATGTACTTATGGATTTTGGATGTTTCATCCTGGACAGTGGTTCCCACACTCACTAATCCTCGGCCTCCTTCCTTCCAGCTCGTGTACAGTCTCAGGGTGCTGGATTTGGGATGGAACCCTCCATGCATGATCAGGAGCTTTCGTGTCTTAACGTCTGTGGTCTGTATCTCCTCCTTTGGCCAGCTTATGATTCCTGCTGGGTATCTGATCACTGGCAGGGCATAGCTGTTTATTGCCTGGGCCTTGTTCTTGCCATTGAGCTGACTTCTTAGGACTTGCCTTACTCGTTGCAGGTATTTGGCTGTAGCCGCTTTCCTTGTTGCCTCTTCAAGGTTGCCATTTGCTTGTGGGATACCAAGGTACTTGTAACTGTCCTCAATGTCTGCTATTGTTCCCTCTGGGAGTGAGACCCCCTCTGTGTGGACTACCTTCCCTCGCTTCGTCACCATCCTACTACATTTCTCAAGCCCGAATGACATTCCAATGTCTGTGCTGTAGATCCTGGTGGTGTGGATCAGTGAGTCGATGTCTCACTCACTCTTAGCATACAGCTTGATGTCATCCATGTAGAGGAGGTGACTGATGGTGGCCCCATTTCTGAGTCGGTGTCCGTAGCCAGTACTTTCAATGATTTGGCTCAGGGGGTTCAGACCTATGCAGAACAGCAGTGGGGACATTTGATGGACACTTGCGCAAGTGGCTTGCCATTGGCTTCAAGGGTGGTTTTCCACAACCGCATTGAGTTTGCAATGAATGCCCTTAGAGTCTTATTGATATTGTACAGCTCCAAGCACTCATTGCTCCATGTGTGTGGCATTGAGTCATAGGCTTTCTTGTAATCAATCCAGGCAGTGCACAGGTTGGTCTGACGGGTTCTGCAATCACGGGCGACTGTTCGGTCAACCAGGAGTTGGTGTTTGGCTCCCCTGGAGTTTTTGCCGATGCCCTTCTGTGCTGCGCTCATGTATTGATCCATGTGCCCACTTATCTTAGCCGCCATGATGCCTGACATGAGCTTCCATGTTGTGGAGAGACAGGTTATTGGCGGATAGTTGGATGGGACTGTACCCTTCGAGGGATCCTTCAGGATCAGGATCGTACGCCCTTGGGTTAGCCATTCAGGGTGAGTCCCATCCCTTAGCAGCTGGTTCATTTGTGCTGCCAGGCGCTCATGGAGAGCAGTGAGCTTCTTTAGCCCGTATGCGTGGATCATGTCAGGGCCCGGTGTTGTCCAACTTTTCATGCCTGAGACTCTTTCCTGAATGTCTGCCACTGTGATGGTGACTGGATCTTGTTCAGGGAGGTTGCTGTGGTCTTTCCTCAGAGCCACCAGCCACTGTGCATCGGTGTTATGTGATGCCTCCCTTTCCCATATGCCTTTCCAGTACCTTTCAGTCTCCAGCCTTGGTGGGTCTGTTCTGGTGTTATCCCCCTGCCATTGAGCATACACTTTCGCAGGTTGTGTTGTGAACAACCGGTTTATTCGTCTGGCCTCGTTATCTCGAGTGTACCTCTTTAGGCGGCTGGCCAAGGCTTGTAGCCTTTGCTTGGCAGTTTCGAGTGCTTCAGGTATGGGCATCTGGCTGTACCTCTTGGGTACTTGCTTTTTCATTGCACCTTTCTGGGCCTCTGAAAATTGGCTCACTTCTCTCGGCACCTGCTTGATTTTAGTCTCTAACCGTCTTTTCCATGGTGGGTATTGTCTCTCATGGCTCCCATGGTTGCTCTTATAGCCCAGCACCTCTAGGATCACTGCTGCTGAAGTGTATATCAGCTCATTGGTTTCAGTGATGGTTGTGGTAGGGATCGCTCTCAGTGCTGCATTCACATGTTCTAGGAGACTTTCAGATGGTACTTCACTTAGCCTCTGTAACTGGCATCGGGGTTGCCTTGTGTTCATTCGGGCCATGATCTTATCTTTCAGGTCAGACGCTGCCTCGTTCAGCGTGATACTTATTGAGACTTTGTACCCAATCTCTGGTTGGGGAGTTGGTGTTAACTCCCCTCTGACCTGGCGTCCTGGCTCCCCCTTGCCATAGCATTTGTGTTGTACCTCGTCAATCTCTAGTTGTGATAGCAGTTGCCGTTTGTGGATGTTGGAACACTGAGCTACTAGTTGTTTGGCCGTTAGCTTGGACTGTGGGTAACGTATTAACCATTCATCCCACATCCTGTTCATGTAACCCCTCTGCCTAGGGTTACAGGAGTAGTAGCATTCCAACAGAGCCTTGTTCTCGCATCTCGCCCATTTCCGCCTTGTTCCAGTAGCCCATATATATATATATACAGTATATATATATATATATATATATATATATATATATATATATATATATATATATATATAGGCTACTGGAGCATAGGCGGAAATGGGCGAGATGCGAGAGACATAGTGTTCTCTGTTCAATTTATTGGTAAAAGCAAAGTAGTATTGTATAGATATATATATATATATATATATATATATGTATATAGTATGTAAAGTTGTACAGGACAATGATGAGAAATGTATATTACATTGTATTATATTATATTATATTATATTATATTATATTGTATTTTATTATATTATATATATTATAATAACTGTCAATATGGAATGTGTGAAAATATGGAGCAGGAGTACATAAGTTTATACTTCCACCTGCTCCATTTTGAGCAAACGGAATTCAAGTTCAAAGTTCAAGTTCAAAGTCAGCTTTATTGTCAATTCTGCCATATGTGTTCAACATACAGTGAATCAAAATTTTGTTTCTCTCTGGCCAGGTAGTGCAAAAAGACAGTGTACAAAATACAATATGAAGACAAAACACAACAAAAAAACTATCTAAGACAGAGATCTAAGTTAAAACTAAAGTCTACGATCTAAAATCTTAAAACAGTGCAACATAATAAATAAACTATACTATATACAGATTTCCAAAGTGTGCAGTGTGCATCAAAAATGTGCAATGGAAGATACAGCAGTGACTTGGTCATGTGCAGTAGAATGTGCATAGGAGTTAAGATAAAATAAAAATAAATGTGCAACAGTAGTAATTCTAGTGCAGTAACAGGAGTAAACAACAGTACTAAAATTCCAGTAGTCAATGTGCAATAACAGTAGTAAACAGCAGTGCAACGGGGGTAAAATTCAATAACAGGAGTAAACAACAGTACTAAAAATTCCAGTAGTAAATGTAAGTGTGCAATAACAGTAGTAAACAACAGTGCAACAGGAGTAAAATCCAGTAGTAAATGTAAATGTGCAACAGTGCAACAGTAGTCCTTAGCAGCAGTTTTTTTTTTTTTTTTAAGTGTCTAGAGTGATAGGTCTTTTTATGGAATACAGGTTATGCCGGGGTGGGGGGTGGGGGGTGGGAGATGGGTAAGGTGGGAGTTCGGGTGTGAGTTCGGGTGTGAGTTCAGCCTCCTGACAGCCTGGTGGATGAAGCTGTTTGAAAGCCTGGTGGAGTGGGCCCCGGAGACTCCGGTACCTTCTCCCCGAGGGCAGGAGGCTGAACAGGCTATGTGCGGGGTGGCTCGGGTCACCCACAATGCTGCTCGCTCTGCGCGGGATCCGGGTGCTAAAAATGTCTAGCACGGAGGTAGGAGACACATCAGCGATCCTCCCAGCTGCATTCACTATGCGCTGCAGGGCTTTCCTGTTCTGTTCAGTGCAGCTCCCGTACCACACAGTGATGCAGCTGGTCAGGACGCTCTCAATGGTGCCTCGGTAGAAGGTGGTCATAATGGGTGGAGGGGCTCCAGCTCTCCTCAGTTTGCGGAGGAAATAGAGGCGCTTCTGAGCCCTCTTTGCCAGTGATACAGTATTCACTGTCCAGGAGAGGTCCTCACTGATGTGCACCCCCAGGAATTTGGTGCTGCTCACCCTCTCTACAGCAGCACCGTTGATGGACAGTGGGGGGTGCTGGGTGGGGCCTCTCCGGAAGTCAACAACAATCTCCTTGGTCTTTTCAACATTGAGAAGGAGATTGTTATTGCTGCACCACTGGGTCAGAAGGCTCACCTCACTCCTGTAGTTTGTCTCATCGTTATTAGAGATGAGACCCACCACAGTCGTATCGTCCGCAAACTTCACTATGTGATTGGTGCTGAACGCTGGTGAGCAGTCGTGGGTCAGCAGAGTGAAGAGCATCGGACTGAGCACACAGCCCTGGGGGGCTCCTGTGCTCAGTCTAATGCAGCTTGAGGTGTTTCTGCCGACCCGCACTGCCTGTGGCCTCTCACTGAGGAAGTCCAGCAGCCAATTACACAGTGAGGTCTGAAGCCCCAGGTGGTCTAGTTTGATAATGAGCTGCTGTGGGATTATAGTGTTGAATGCTGAACTGAAATCTATGAACAGCATTCTCACATATGAGTCTTTATTGTCTAGGTGGGTGAGAGCCGGGTGAAGTGCAGAACAGATTGCATCCTCGGTAGAGCGGTTGGCCCGGTATGCAAACTGGTATGGGTCTAGGGTGGGGGGAGGATGGATTTGATGTGTGCCATGACTAGCCGTTCAAAGCACTTCATGATGATGGGGGTCAGTGCAACAGGGCGATAGTCATTAAAAGTGGCCGGAGTGGGCTTCTTTGGCACGGGAACGATGGTAGTGGTTTTGAAGCAGGAGGGAACGACAGCCTGGCTCAGAGAAGCATTAAAGATGTCTGTGAAGACATCCTTGAGCTCCTCTGCACAGTCTTTCAACACACGACCAGGAATGTTGTCCGGGCCTGCAGCCTTGCGGGTGTTGATCCTGGAGAGTGTCCTCTTCACGCTGGCTGCAGACACACACAGGGGCTGGTCGTGGGGAGGTGGTGGAGTTTTTTGGGGCCGGGTGTCATTTCCTGCCTCAAACCGTGCAAAGAAGCTGTTGAGGTCATTGAGCAGGGTGATATTATTGTCACAGGTCTGTGGCAAGGGTTTGTAATCCGTGATGTTCTGGATGCCCTGCCACAGACTCCGTGTGTCCCTGCTATCTCTAAAGTGTCCGGTTATTTTCTGTGTGTATTTGTGTTTGGCTTTCCTGATTCCACGGGACAGGTTGGCTCTTGCTGCCCTCAGATGGGGGACATCCCCAGCTCTGAAGGCAGCGTTCCTGGCTCTCAACAGCCTGTGAACCTCCCCTGTCAGCCATGGCTTCTGGTTAGCCCTGGTGGTGATTGTTTTTGTGTGTGTGACATCACCAATGCATTTGGTGATGTAGGAGGTCACAGTGTCTGCGTACTCCTCAATGTCAGTGTGATTGTTGTATGTGGCGGCCTGTTTGAACACTGCCCAGTCTGTTGTACCGAGGCAGTGCTGTAGTGCAGACGAGGCCCCCTCTGGCCACACCTGGATCTGCTTCAGAGCCGGCCTAGAGACCCTTACACGGGGTCTGTATGCCGGTCTGAGCACAACAGAGATGTGGTCAGAGAGGCCTATGTGGGGGAGGGGGTAAGCCTTGTATGCTCCCTTGTGTGTAGTGTAAACCATGTCCAAAATGTTGTTTCCCCTGGTTGGGAAATCAACATGCTGATGCATTTGTGGCATGACAGTTTTGAGGTCTGCATGATTGAAATCCCCGGCAAGGATAAAAAATCCGTCCGGGTGAGCAGTCTGTTGCTCGCTAATAGAGTTATACAACTCATACAGTGCCTCCCTCCTATCAGCGCTGTTCGGTGATGGGGGGACGTAAACAACCACTAGCAATATTGCCGTGATTTCACGCGGGAGATAAAAAGGCCGGCACTTCAGAATCATAAACTCCACTAGGGGTGAACAGTGTCTACATACCACCACAGCGTCCCGACAATAAGTGTCCCGAAGAAAAATTATTAAACCCCCTCCGCGGGATTTAACTCCCGGGACACCGCTAGCTCGGCCCGAGCGGTAGCATGTTAGCTCGTCCAGGCGCACCGCTGAGTCCGGGATGTTGTCATGGAGCCATGTTTCCGTAAAAACAAAAACACAGCACTCCCTCACGTCGCGCTGGGCAGCCCTCAGTCTGATGTAGTCCATTTTATTGTCCAGAGACTGCACGTTGGCGAGGAGAATGGATGGAATGGCCGGCCGGTGCGGGCTAGCCGTTAGCCTAGCTCTGATACCGCCGCGCCGGCCTCGCTTCTGCCTCCTCTCACACCGCTTGCGGCGTCTCCTCTCCGGGCGGGGGGCGGCAGGCGAGTCCGGTGTAGCAGCGTTAGCAGCATTAGCAGCAGGCCGGCGTAGTAGTCCGAAGCGCGCCAGCTTCTCCTCTAGTACAGTGTCCAGGGAGTTGTGCTGGCCAGTTCTGCCTATGTCCAGCAAGAACTGCCTACTGTACTTGTTAGAAAACACTGAAGACGAACAAGATAGACTAGACAAAGACGGTGAAAACACTACGCTATCGGCCGGACGAGGGGCCGCTGCGTCTTCACGCGCCGCCATCTTGGAGTAAGATCCAAGATGGATCTTACTCCATCTTGCAGAGATGCACATGTCTTGCAGAGACATGTGACATAAGTTTGTATTTGTTTGTATTTTGAGTTTGTATTTGTGAAATTAAGCTTAAATGGAACCTGCAAGTTGCTCAAATAAACATATCACAACTGACCAAAAAAATGAGTGAGGGGAGAGTAGGGCGATGTCTGAGAACATAAGTGTGATAACAGTGTGACTGGTCTAACAGGCATCCACATTTCAAACTTCGCTCTGCAGCCAGGTGTTTGTAGTCAGAAACACCTTGATGTAACCAGGGTAGTCTTGTGTGATGTCACATAGTTCTTGAAACTGCAGTGGCCACAGCAAGCAGCACATGCTCAGTTTTTTTGTGTACTATAATTGCAAAAAAAGGACATATCGAGCTAGCGTAAATTCAGCCTGGAAGACCTAACTTCGCTCTCGTATACCTCGCCGCTACTCCAGAGTTTACCGGCACATCCTCGGCTTCTCATTCTCTCATTGAACCCTTCACTCTCCTCAGCCTCACCTCTACCACCTCCAGTGTACAGGCAGGAAGACATTTCCTAAACAACATCTAATCAGCCACACCCTTCATCCACAATGCCTTCTGTCAGCGTCTGAGCGCTAAAGATAACTCATTCAGTAAAGCTACTAATACTTTCTCTTTGTGTCTCTCTTGGTTGAATTGTACACAATACTATTAAAACAACTTATTCAGAGTTTAATAGCAAAAAAGCTGATGATGTTAATGAGCTGGGCTATCTATGTCTTTTCTCTTTCTCTCCAGTGAAGCCTAACCCCAATCACAACCATAAAAGCTAACTGTGAAGCTGTCCTTATGTAGAACTGATACATCCTTTCCCAGCACGTTCCATTTCCACTGACCATGATTAACCTGATTCTGAATAAAGATTTTAAACCTATTCATTGCCAGGCAGGACTGCAATGAATAGAGCTCTACAATAAAAAAAAATAAATGAAACACTATTTGCCAAAGAAATGAGTTGAAATTGATGCAATTCATGATATTATTAGTAAAATGAACCTGCTCTAATCAAGCACAACTGGAACACTAATCTCACACTATAGTAAATGAATTTTCTTATTAAACACTGCCTATGATATTAACATCCCCAACACACGATTTAATCATCTACACTTCATCCTGTTGCTAATCATATGTGATATTTTTCATCTTCACTGGGTTTGAGATGGTTATCTTATCTTAAAGACACAGAGGCACGACTTCTTTTTATTTTGATGCCTTTTGAGATCAAACAGGGGCTTGTGTGAGAATATAGTGTGTTTTTTTCTGTCATATGAGGCAGACAGATCAAACGAGCAGCTGAAGAACGCTCTCATCATCATGTTCTATTTGACTTCAGTCTCTCTATGCTGTGTGTGTGAATGTGAGAGCAGTGGATTCAGAATAGAGCGATTGGGGAGCAGGGGAGGGGCTGTCAGAATACAAGGTCATAGCACATCGTGTATATACAGTGGATGATTCTAGATATATGTGTTTTATCAATGGTGATCTGGGGAGATGTCTAAAGAATTTAATAGCCATTGTACTTGAGTTTGAGGTTTTAGTTGGGGGTGATGGTGGTTCAGCAATTGCCCATTAACTGGCACTATACAGCTACAACTAGCTAGTGAATGGCTGCTCCTTTGGCTGGAATACTGAGCAGTTTTGTTAACTTTTTAAATTTATATTTATATTTTGGGATTTTGATCAGCTAAGACGTGCAGTTTGTGCAGTTGAAAGGACACGTGTGATTTAAGCTGTTTTTCCTGTATCCTTGGCAACCCTGCAGTTAGCTCTGAAAAGCTTCAGAATTTTTTACACTAATACAATGGTCTTACTACGCATCACATAAAACAATACTTAGCATACTACCCCAAAACATTCACACACAAAAAACATCGAAAAATCTCCCAGCTCAAGCTCCCAGACCAAGTTTAGCTCAAGATCTGGAGATGGGTCTCTGGGCTCCTGACAGGTGGTCCCAACAGCACTGAAATATGGGTCAAATGATGCGTGTAGAATCCCTCAGTCGTCCAGGTAGAATCCATGGCAAAAGGAGAAATTCAATTTGTCAACTGGACAAAAGTTTATTTGGTCGAATATGTTTCCCAGCTCATCCAAGCTGCTTCTTCAGTTCTGGCTAGAGTGCTGGTGGACACTGCAACTTAGTTTGAAGGGAGGAGCTAACTACAGTGAAATTACTACAAAAGTATCACATCTATTTGTTTTCAGTTTCTGGTGGTTAAGTAAGCCTATTCAATATGCAGTGGGAGTGGGGGTCTTGTTAGCAGAACCATTCAGGACCATTATGGGTGTTTTCACAAATGCAAAGGACAGATTTCCCTATAGGGTCAATAAAATGCTGCTTTACCCATCCCAGTCCAAACGAAAGGCCACAAAGAGTTTCATTGTAACTGGCAGAAGTAAATTGAATTATAGAGTATACATTAAGCTATAATAAAACTGCATTTATAGACGCACTGATGTTACGATGTATGCTACGTGTGCCTTGAAAAGTCCTGACTAAGCTCTGGAGTGACTTTAACAATGTCGTAATGCTATCTACCATCAGGACAGTAATTAGCTTGTGAAAGAAGAGATGAATATAAAAACGACACACGTGGGCTTCACTCTGGAGATCAGAGAGGAGGAGACGCCGGCACTGGAGGAGTGATTTAGATACAGTTGTCACCGACAGCTGCCAGCATAATCTCGCTGCCATATTGGTTAGTTTGAAGAGCACTGATGAGGAGCCCGGGCCTTCGCCAAATCATTATTAGATCCCTATTGTGATTAAAGTTATTTATTGCTGTCAGGCTGTATTACCATTTAAAGCAGGGGAGGGACGTTAGAGTGTAGAGTTCAGCACCTTTAACGTCAGTTTGGGTAATGAATGGTATAGGCAAGGAATCACAATGTAAGTAATGTAATGTAAGTTTAAAGAAATGGAGAGCCATTTGGGATAATGTAAAATAAATGTGCACCCGGTTGTTGAAGGATTAGCACAGCAAGAGGGTCTTTGCATATCCTCCCCATGTCTGCATAGGTTTCCCTTGCCTTCAATACATACATTTTGACTCGTTATAGCTGCATTAACAGTCACCACAGTTTATGACTAAGCCTGATAAATGTCATTTGTTGTCCAACTTGTAAAAAACTAGCCTACAAGCCACACTTACAGTATATTCTCCTCAGATTTCCCTTGACCTCTTTTATATAGGCGAGATAATATATTTACTGTATTTCTATATTTTTATTTTTTTCTTGTATATTCAATTGTATAATTATACCTTATTTGACACCAGTCCCTTGCTATTTTCACTACTTATTTTGATTTAGAATTTATTATTGCCATGTTTGCTCTTTGTTATTATATTAATCTGAGCTACTTTGTCCAACTAATTTCCCTTGTGGATCAATGACGTTTGTCTAAGTCTAAATTGGAATGTATCTTGTTCAATTTCAAACCATTTTCTTGAACTTTTGTGTAAGGGTAATAATTGCTTGGTTTGTAACTTGTTTTATTATTCTCAAATATTCTCCTTCATAAATACTTAATGAACCAGATTAACTCCTGTCAAATGTTTTTTTTTTCCCTTGACAAACGAAACTAAAATCACTGTGTAAGGTTGACTTTTACCTGCAGAGTTCAAACTAGGGCTAAACAATGCTCATTTCAAGCGCTGAGGGTACGTGGTCCAATTTGGGGTTGAATGAACAGGCACCTCATCAAGGGCACATAAAGACAAAACAGGGTAGGAGGAGAGGAGGGGTAATGACTCTAATTTGCATTGATTTAAAGGGGGTAATGAACTAATAAAATGTTTATCTTCCAGGGCACTTTAATCCATGCTGCCGTGACACATTGTGGTGAACAGCAGTAAAGGCTGATGTGTATAATGGTAGCAGATGCGAGAGGGTCCAAGGATGGGAGAGGGAGGGGTAAGAATGGGTGGCACTTGTGTTGGCGGGGGGCACGCTCAATGATTTATTCATCAAAAGCACTAACCAGAAGCTTGTTTGGGTACTCACTATTGTAGCACACAAAGACGATTTAATCTCTGACCTCATCATCCCACAGTAAAGGCTTATCACAACAAGCAGCATTGAAAAATTATTGTCAACGCACACTAATGTATTTTGGCGTCTATAGTGGCATATATTATAAAATTATACAAAAACTAAATGTAAATGTGGACCAATTTTTACATTTTATAGGGAATGGAACTAGAACTAAGAAAAAATATTCAGTATCATATCATATCAGTTTATTGGCAACACATCTCAAAAGATGAAACCAATATCTGTAAACATGTTTCCATAAATCATTGAGGCTGGGTTCACACTTGCACAAACATGACAACAAAAATGGAACTAAACCTAGACTTGACTTGGACTAAACCAGGACTAGGACAGCACTACTGTGAGTTCAAACCAGGACCAAACCAGGACAAGTGCTAACACTCTCTAATAGACTAATAAGAATGTTGCACATTTACTACTGACACTACTACTGTCCATCCATCCATCTTCTTCCGCTTTTTCCATTTCTGGGTCGCGAGAGCAGCAGTCCAAGCAGATCTGCCGCCCAGAACACAATGCACCAGCCCCCATGAATCCTCCTGCGGGTGGTGGGTCCACAGGAGGCTACTACTACTACTGTTCCACATTTATTTTTTATCTCTACTTTCAATGCACATTCTATTGTACATTACTGCACATTTCACTGCTGCATTTTCCATTGCACATTTTGATGCACACTGCACATTTTGGACATCTGTAAGTAGGTATTTATTTATTCTTTGCACTCTTTGCACTGCTTTTAGATTTTAGATTTTGTCTTAGATAGTTTTTGTATTGTCTTTATATTGTATTTTGTACACTGTCTTTTTGCACTGCTTGGCCAGAGAGAAACGGAATTTCGATTCACTGTATGTCGAACAAATATGGCAGAATTGACAATAAAGCTGGCAATAAAACTTTGAAGAATTCTGTGTTTGTGTAAAGGGCCTGTACCCATCCATGTGTTTACTCTGTGTACTGTCTGCACCTAGTTGTAAAGGATTGTATTTTACGAGAATCAGGAAAAGCCTGTTAGCATGTTAGTTGTTGTTAGCATTACTATGTCTCCGTAACTCCGCTCTGGTCTCTGAAAGTCGTGAAACATGCTCATAAACTCATCATGCATCATTAAAGCGAGCAATAACTTTGGACCACTGCAAAAGGAACTAGTTCTGTTTTTATATTTTTTAGGCAGTAAAAATCAGACAGATAGTGTGCCTGTACAATATTCACACCGTTACAATATTCAAAAATATTTTAAAATCTATATTCCCATCCCTTGAGTCTGAAAACTAACATCACTGAAGTTCCTGAAATAAGATGATGATGTAAAAAGGGGGTCAGCCGCTAATCTTTATTCCCATAGTAAACTGCTCATTCATTATGTAAGGTTTGTATTCAGGCCACAGAGCAAGCTGCACACTCATTCACATACATATTGAAAGTATGGTTTAACTGTTATTCTTTTAGATTTGCCATGATTTAAAAAGGTCCAAAAAAAGAAACGATCTGTTAAAAAAGTGAAAAGTCTCAATAGTGGAATAGATTTGCTTTTGTTATGCTGTACAAATTAATCTGATCCCAGTGGACACACACTTCATTAAATGACAAAATTAAACCAATGTGACCTGTCAAAAGTGCTTTTGTGAGAATTACAGAAATAGTTCACATAAAAAAATGAATGCAAGCACACATTAAAGTATAGGGAATCTTTAAAATGTAAAAACTCTGTAATAAAGATGTCGGCTCAGCATGAAGAGTCCCTCAGTCGTCCAGGTAGAATCCATGATAAAAGAAGAAATTCAATTTGTCAACTGGACAAAGTTTGTTTGGTCAAAAACATTTCGCCGCTCATTCGAGAGGCTTCGTCAGTTCTGGTTCTAGTGCTGGTTAGACACTGCTTATATCTAGCTGCAGGGAGGAGCTCACTACACTGAAATTGTCCTGAAACTATCACAACTAATTTGTTTCTTTTGTTTTTCAAATTTCTCTGGCGTCTAGTTTAGCATACCTATTCACCCTAACGACTGTCTCCACCCCTCCGGCCCTGACCTGGCTTCCCTATTGTTTCTTTTGTCTGTTTTGACTTTGGTTTGATAATGGAATTATAAATAGGAGACAAGTTATGTCTGACTCCCCCATATCTGTTTAACGAAGGATTCTCTTTTTTGACAAAAATTGCCTCTTTAACTTCCCTCTCAAACCAGTTCTTTTCCCTGGCTAAGATCTGAACCTCACTGTCCTCAAAAGAATGGCCCGTGGCTTCTAGGTGAAGATGTACGGCAGATGACGGTCCACTCTGGCACGCCCGCCTGTGTTGGTACATCCTCTTGTGAAGTGGCTGTTCTGTTTCTCCAATGTAGCACTCACTGACCACATTGCTTTGTTTGTGGTTCGGTGTTTTGTCCTTTGGGTGGACAAGTTTTTGTCTTAAAGTGTTTGTGGGTTTGAAATAAACTGGGATTTCATATTGTCTGAAAATCCTCTGTAGTTTTTCCAACACACCGGCCAGGTAAGGAATTGCTACCCCTTTCCTCCTGGGTTCTGATTCTCTGTTGTCTTGTTTCTTGCCCTTGTCTCTCTTGGTTTTGTTGACAGCCCAATTAGGATATCCACAAACAGAGAGGGCTTCCCTTGCACATGTTGTTCTTCTTTCTCCTTACCCTCTGTGCTTGTGGGAACCACTTGGGCCCTGTGTTGTAATGTCCGAATAACACCCAGTTTGTGCTGCAGTGGGTGGTGTGAATCAAAAAGCAGGTATTGGTCTGTGTGTGTGGGCTTCCTGAAGACTTCTACTTGGAGTCGCCGGTCTCCTCCTATCGTTACTGCACAATCTAAGAACGCCAATGTGTTATCATTGGCATCTTCACGGGTGAATTTGATATTAGGATCTACAGAATTGATATGTGCAGTAAAAGGTTCCAAATCTTGAATTTTGATTTTTGAAAAATTATCATCAACATAACGATACCAGTGTGTGGGAGGAGTGTCTGGATATGAACCTAAGGCACTCTGTTCAAATTGTTCCATGTATAAATTAGCCATGATAGGGGAGACCGGTGAGCCCATCGCACAGCCATGGATTTGCCTGTAGAAGTTCCCTCTGAACTGGAAATAGGTGGTATT
Source organism: Paratrypauchen microcephalus (assembly GCA_036785185.1). NCBI lineage: Eukaryota > Metazoa > Chordata > Actinopteri > Gobiiformes > Gobiidae > Paratrypauchen > Paratrypauchen microcephalus. Next base: position 7,276,276 of record JAVJIX010000013.1, on the reverse strand, counting down.
CAGACAAATTTCCAGCAGTTGGCAGATTTGGTCAGGTGAAAGTTTGGTTCTCTCTTCTAGCTTGGAATCCTGTAGTAATCTCCTTCTCGCTGCTTCGACCACTACAGCTGTGGGGATACAAGTGAAAAGAGAGGTTACATCAAAGGAAACCATTGTCTCATCCTGACCAAACTGGAGAAACTTAACTTTGTTTACAAATTCGGCTGCGTTCTCAATGTGGTGCTCTGTGTTACCCACAAATGGAGCCAAGATGGTTTTTAGGTGTTTGGCCACATTATATGTGATGGAGTCAACACTACACACAATGGGTCTGAGTGGTACTCCTTGTTTGTGAATCTTAGGGAGGCCATAGATGCACGGGATAGCGTCAGCAGGGTACAGTCTGTAATACAGTTGTCGATCAATGACTTCTTCTTTCCTCATCTTCTGCAAGCAATCAATGATCTTTTTGTACCCATTGGTGGGGTCCCGTTTCAGTACTTCGTATGTTGTCGTGTCACTGAGTAGGCTGTTCACCTTTGCCTCATAATCAGCTGAGTCCAAGATCACCATGCATCTCCCTTTGTCCGCAGGCAGGATGTTGATGCTCTGGTCCCTCTCTAGAGCAATGATGCCCTTCCTTTCCTCTGGTGTTACGTTTGAGGGTGGAAGTTTAGCATTGCTCAGTGCAGCTGTTAATTTCAGTCTAAGGTCTCCAGCTTCTGTCTCTGTGAGCTTGTTGTTTCTAATGGCGGTTTCCGCTGCCGTGATGTAGTCCAGCGTGGGGATGTGGTTAGGTGTCACAGAGAAATTCAGTCCTTTGCACAGTACTTCTTTCTCTGTCTGAGTGAGTACACGGTTGGAAAGATTGGCCAAACACCTAAAAACCATCTTCCACATTACAACACATGGCCCATGTGGTTCCCACAAGCACAGAGGGTAAGGAGAAAGAAGAACAACATGTGCAGGAAGCCCTCTCTGTTTGTGGATATCCTAAATGGGCTGTCAACAAAACCAAGAGAGACAAGGGCAAGAAACAAGACAACAGAGAATCCGAACCCAGGAGGAAAGGGGTAGCGGTTCCTTACCTGGCCGGCGTGTTGGAAAAACTACAGAGGATTTTCAGACAATATGAAATCCCAGTTTATTTCAAACCCACAAACACTTTAAGACAAAAACTTGTCCACCCAAAGAACAAAACACCGAGCCACAAACAAAGCAATGTGGTCTACTCCATTCAGTGTAGTGAAGACTGCAGTGAGCGCTACATTGGAGAAACAAAACAGCCACTTCACAAGAGGATGTACCAACACAGACGGGCGTGCCAGAGTGGACCGTCATCTGCCGTACATCTTCACCTAGAAGCCACGGGCCATTCTTTTGAGGACAGTGAGGTTCAGATTTTAGCCAAGGAAAAGAACTGGTTTGAGAGGGGAGTTAAAGAGGCAATTTTTGTCAAAAAAGAGAATCCTTCGTTAAACAGAAATGGGGGAATCAGACATAACTTGTCTCCCATTTATAATTCCATTAACAAACCAAAGTCAAAACAGACAAAAGAAACAATACAGGAGCCAGGTCAGGGCCAGAGGGGTGGAGACAGTCATTAGGGTTGAATAGGTATGCTAAACTAAACGCCAGAGAAATTCGAAAAACAAAAGAAACAAATTAGTTGTGATAGTTTCAGGACAATTTCAGTGTAGTGAGCTCCTCCCTACAGTTAGATATAAGCAGTGTCTAACCAGCACTAGAACCAAAACTGACGAAGCCTCTCGGATGAGCGGCGAAATGTTTTCGACCAAACAAACTTTGTCCAGTTGACAAATTGAATTTCTTCTTTTATCATGTTGGCTCAGGTTACGCACTATAAGATCTGTGTTGTTTCTGTTTAATACAACAACAAATAGTGATTCTAACTTAAGGGCATTCACTATGTAAGCCTTTCCATAAAGTATTTTGAAATATAAAATGTGTCATGGCTAAATAAAACAGTTTTTACATAGTTTTCAGGAGTTACCATACTTTATTCTTTTGTTTTGGTTTAACATTTCAGATGTAGCCCTATTTTCCCTTAAATCCAAACTTAGGAGGACAAGCATATGTATTATATTGGCTAGTGAAAAGCTTCAAAAGGGACATTAAAACAATCATACATTAAACAGTAGTCAACCCTATCAGTCATTTATAAGAGAGAATTTCTAGCATGAACCAGCTCTGATCATCACAGGGGGGGTGTAAAAACATGCAGGCAGACAGGTACAAGGAGATATGTGTCAAATATGTGAATATTCTATTGTGACTGAGTTGGAAAAAGTGACAATGAACAGGTGACAATAATAATAAAAAGAGTTTATAATCATATCAAATATATCAAGTATATGCAAATAAATGCTCTAAACGATAATATTTTATTTGGAATTTGGGGGAAATGTTGTCAATAGTTTATAAACTCAAACAAAAATGTTCCTTTTGCTCAAACACATACCTATAAGTAGTAAAACCAGAAAAAACTGATAATTTTGCAGTGGTCTCTTATTTTTTTCCAGAGCTGTATATACTGTATATAAAACCATTTATTATTTGTATATCTATCTACAAAGCTCACAATGCTCTGTTCCACCTTGTGATGTCATGAAGTGGTAATTTTCAAGTGAACAGCTCCGTTTTACCATTTTTACCTTTTGAGAATGGCTATTCCAGGGCTGAAATCATCCAAATGATTCTAGTGAAGGTGTATAGACATTAAAAACACAGAGGAGTTTTGTATTAACATCACGAGGTGGAACAGACTGTTTTTTAGTTTAAGCCTAAATATGCAGGGTTCTGGTGTGAATGAAACAAAACAACTCCAGGTATGTTTTTGATTAGAAAATGACATTATAATATAGATCAGAAAATACTGTAATATGCTTATTAAAACAGAAAAGGTAGTTTTTGGCATTTGCAAGCACAGTATTGACTGACAAGCCTGATCAGCGTGCATGCCATATCTGATATAGGTGAGATGTGGATGGCTAAATATTAATGGGATGTTGATGTTGAGTTTATCCATTGGTCTTATCTTTTTCTATTAGAATGCCCATTTATATTTTCTATCAAATCACAAAACAATAGTCCTGAACACCATATTGTCAAACATTTGATAATTCCATATAACTTCAAATGGTAAAACAGTATGTTGACAGTCCAATCAGTGTAAGACTAAGCAGATTCAAATGAAGTGTCTCATATGGAGGGCTGGTCCGAGCATGTGCCTCTGAGCTGTAGGCACTCAGCACTTTGTTATAATGGGAAATTCAGTCTTGTCTTGTTTGCCTGGGAGCTGAACAACTCTTCTCTGCTTGTGTGTGCTCTAATTACAGACGAGATTAGAGTGGGCAAATTAAACCGCTACCAGCCACACTTTGTAATTGCCACAAGCAAATGTTTGTAATTATGAACAGATTGCTTTACTATTGATAATTAAAACAACCTCACAACTTGTTTAATGACTATCGGGAGATCAGGCACAGAAATTGACAAAGCAAAGGAGAGCAAATTATTTTCAGCCTTTTGTTTTCTTCTACAGATTTGCTCCAATTACCACAAAGACTGAAAATATCTGTTAGTCCATATTCCCCATTAGGGCTGGGAATCACAGGGTCCCTTGTGATTTGATACGATATGCGATACATGGCTCACTGTACGAAATTATCATGATATGGCAATACATTCGTTGATATAGTGCACATTATACTTGTGACATATTGCTGTTTTTTTCAAGAACCAAATACATTTTAGCAATAACATTTCTTTGTTTAACCATGACTTGCAAAGTGCAAAGTCAATATGAAATACAGTTTAAACATCAAAACAGTGAATATAGCAAGTGTGTTGCATAAATAAGTTTCCTTCCATGAAATAAGCAACAAAAGTGTAGTGCAGTCACAAAAAATTGCTACAAGATACCAAAAAATACTCTTGATGATATATCGATGCAGCAGCCCATGATATCAATACTGTATCACCAAATTTAGCATCACGATATATTGATATTTCGATAATCAGGTAAAGCAGCCTTAAGAACACTGTCTGGCTGAACATCCCAAATAGTTTTTAAACCTATATTATTGTTGCTATAGTGATTAATTCCCTTTTCAGTTTCCATCTCGAGTCTGACTGTTCTTCAAATTAACACTCTAGTGAAGCTCCTGAAATAAGATGATGAAAAAGGGCGTCAGCTGCTAAACTTTATTCCCATAGTAAACCACTTGTTCATTATGTAATAGTTAGTTTAAAATAGCTAAAAGATACCAAAAAAATACCATCCATCCATCCATCTTCTTCCGCTTCTCCATTTCTGAGTCGCGGGGGCAGAAGTCCAAGCAGATCTGCCGCCCAGAACACAATGCACCAGCCCCCATGAATCGGTCCACATCACAACTGGCCTTCATGCTTCTGTCATGGGGGTTAGCAGTGTCCACAGACACTGGGGGCGAGGTGGGGTTAAGTGTCTTGCCCAAGGACACAACAGCAGCACTCATCTGTGGGAGCTGGGATCACACACGGGCAACCCATCGAGAGCGCGATTCCAACCGCCAACCCCTGGATCAGTAGACAAACGCTCTGCCAACTGCTGCCCCCACCAAAAATTACCCTTAGCGATAAATCCATACTAGAGTCCAAGATACTATACCAAATTTACTATCACAATATTTTGATATTTTTGCAAACCCTGTTTTTAATTATCTATATTTTGTAACCAGTGCATCAGGCATATGGCAGTATTATTATTATTGTGCAACCACGTCTCTAATCCCCCACCTGTTGTTAGCTATCTGATACAGACACATTATATGAAGCTCATGCAGCTGACCCCTCACTCCTCTTGCTAATGAGGTGCTTTATGAGGCCAGTGCCAGCAAGTACACGCTGTCAACACCAAAGCGCTAATGCTACAACAGATACTAGACTCCCTCCTGCTGCCAGCCTGGGCACAGGGAAAACAAAGTCGTGCTAAACGGCTAGACTTTTATATAGTTTGCTTTTCCACTTTCAGACATGTGCCTGGGGCCTGCTGAGATTATGTACGAATGTTTTTACTAAAAACGTAAATAAGCTGCTGCTGCATCACTGCTGTTTGTCAAATAATGATTGTCAATCTTGTTATATTTGTTATAACAACTTTTTGATATAACTGTACAACAACTCACCCTTATGTAATACATAAACTTATGTCAGGTCAATCAGTATTTCATCTTTGCACTGTTTCTCCTTACCCAACTCACAATTGTATGTACAGCTCTGGAAAAAAATAAGAGACCATTTTTTTTCTGAAATCAGCATCTCTACATGTATTACAGCCATTCCATTCCAGCGTCTGTTGAATTCCAACACAAACACAAAGCTGAGCTACTTCACTTCTTGCACCAGGAGTGGAATAAAGTCACCCAAGAACAATCTGAAAGACTTGTGGAGAGCATGCCAAGACGCATGAAAGCTGTGATTAAAAATAAGGGTTATTGCACCAAATATTGATTTCTGAACTCTTCTTAAAGGGACAGTGTGTAAGATTTTTACCCGTTAATTACTGAAATTGAAGATACCCATTCAAAAATACATTGTTTTCCAAGCCTTTTCACTTCCATCATGAAATCAATCAATATTCTTTTGGACTTAGATATAGTCACATAAAAGCGGGATCTTCCCCATGCAGAGGCAGCCATTTTGAATACGAGAGCCGCAGAAGGACATTTGGGCTCCGCCTTCGGCAAGGCTCGTGGTTTTGGGTAAACAACAAAAGCATGCTGCCGGATCAGACATCGTAATGGATCTAACACGTGTTTTGGACTAAATTGTTTTACTGGATTTTATTCGCTGGATCCTTACGGACAAATTGAGAGCAAGTTTATGGTGAAATACAGAGTTTGACCTGTGCAAAGCATTCTAAGGTAAGCTAACCTCGTTTTGTGCTTTTCCGTATAAAAGCCCCATGTGCTCGGGGAGTGTTTGTTGTGCAGAGAAATGAATTGGATAGTCAAAAAGAGGAGACTGTAAGGTTTCATTTGATGTGTAGAGTGTCATGGTACATGATCGGGAATGTGTGTTTTCATGAGAAAAAAAAAAAAAAACGGGACCGCGTTTTATTTATACAGTAGCGGCGCGCGGCTCGTGCGCGCGCCCGGGTGACCCTCGAGGTCTGCCGTAGCTAAAACAGAAAGTGCAATAGCACCATCCACCTATGAGCCACGAATCCTACACACTGGGGCTTTAAGTGAAAACATTAGTGTTATGTTGTTTTAAAATATTTACGGTGGCACGGTGGCTGAGTGGCTTTTGTGTGTGTGTTCTGTGTGGAGTTTGCATGTTCTCCCCGTGTCTGGGTGGGTTTCCTCCGGGCACTCCGGTTTCCCCCATCAACCCAAAATATGCACCATAGGTAAAATCCTCCAGCTTAAGTCCTGACCAAGCCGAAGCAACAAGATCATGGAGATGGGTCCGAAGTCATGTGCTGCCCACTGCTCCTAATAATAAGGATGGGTCAAATGCAATGGACAATTTCTCCTGTGTGAGATCAATAAAGTCAATAAATTAAATAAAAAATAAAAAAAAATGAATTTGATCTCATTTCTTTGCATTGTTTGAGGTCTGAAAATATGTATCTTTTTTGTTATTTTGACCATTTGTCATTTTCTGCAAATAAATGCTCTAAACGATAATATAATATAATATAATAATACAAACGATAATATTTTTGTTAAATGTTGTCAGTAGTTTATAGACTCAAACAAAAATGTTCCTTTTGCCCAAACACATACCTATAAGTAGTAAAATCACAAAAACTGATAATTTTGCAGTGGTGTCTTGTTTTTTTTCTCCCAGAGCTGTATGTTTTATTACTATATTTCTATATTTCATTTTTGCTTGTATATATACAATTGTGTAATTATGCCACCAGTCTCTTGCTATTGTTGCTACTTATTTTGAATTTATTACTACCGTTTGTATTTTTGCTCTTTGTTTTGATATTATATTATGCTGTGATGTGTGAAGTACCTTGTCCAAATAATTTCTTTTGTGGACCAGTAAAGTTTGTTTAAGTCTATTTTGTGCCGCAAAATGGCCGCACTGATCAATCGCTCTGTGCCGACTTGCTGCTTTTATCTTATTTTTATTCTATTTTCAATCACTTTTTGCACTTTTTGCACTCTAAGCATTTCATTGCATTGTTCACCTTGTTTTGATCCTGCATATGACAAATAAACAATCTTGAATCTAATGCAATCAGAACAGATTCTTCATAATTCTTCACAATTTAAATGATTCAAATATGTTATTTTCTCAGTAGGGATTTACAATAGGGTTGATTACAATTGCCAATATCAGTTACACAAGCCCAGATGAAGTTGAATACGTAATATGAGTGGTGTTTAATGGAATGTGTTTTTGCCTTTGTGACTGCTTGCATTTATAATTTGTATTTTGTTCTTTCATACGGTTCACTAATGTCCCCAGAGCTGTGAATTATTCTGTGTTGTTTTCATATTCTAATGAGGTCATGTCCTGATTTATTTCTATTGATTGGCAGATGATTGTTGTTTTTGCTTTGTTTCAAGAATACATGAACTTTAGTATAGGGAGATATAAAGATTTAGTTTAGTACATTTTAAAAGCATCAAGAAGTACCATGTCATGGGACCTTTAAAGATAATAAACCTAAATTACAAAAATGTACACTTGTGATCTTTTAACCATATTATAATGTTATTTCCACCTCAAAAACACAACTGGAGTTGTTTGTTTGAATAATCCAGCATCAGTTTGTATACAGTATGTATAACTGTATAGCTGTCAGTTTTAAAACAGAATTTCACAGACTTGTTTCTTTTATCAAGTTGTTTTAGATCAATATTGTTATTTTAAATGTCCAAAATATAAAATAATGATCCACATGTGTCACTTGTGAGCTTTAAGTCATGTTATAATACTGTTAGCTACCCGGAGTTGTGTTTTGTTTCATTCACACATGTTTGAGTAATCCTGGTCTATTAGTCTGTCTACATCTACAATGCTCAAAATGCTCTGTTCCACCTTGTGATGTCATCAAGTGGTGGATTTCAAGTTAACAGCTACCTTTTATCTTTGGTTCAGTAGAGTGGCAATTCTGGAGCTGAAATTATCCAAATTATTCTAGTGGAGGTGTATAGAGGTTAAAAACACAGTGGAGCACTTCCTGTATTAGCACGTGCGTGACACAAGTTATAATGTTTACTCACCTCAAATATACCTGGAGTTGTGTTTTGTTTCATTCACACATGTCACACACAAACCCTGCATATTTAGTTCTATCAAACGAGCAAACAACATTATAACATGGATTGAAAAATAGTGTAATATGAGCCCTTTAAAGTAACAGCCCTTTTAATCACATTAAAAAAAAAAACCTGGCTGCACATATTCACAGAATTACAAGACATTCCCATGTTCCAGTAGGCTGCTACTATGAAGTAATATGTATTGTACGGCTTTGATGGACTGTATACTTATTCCGCTTAGAAAATATAGCCACTTGAATTGAAAAAGACCTATCTTTTTCTTATAAAGCCAGTCTTCCATCACATCCCATTATCCCCAGTATTCATTATAGTCATTCTTCCTCCTCGGCTGCCTTTGATTTTTATGTTCTAATAAGGCGGCGTTGATACGATAACAGATGGCGTTTCATTTTGCCGTGGCGCTGTCACAAAAGTGCCAAAGTTGTGATGTGTTTGATTTTATTAGAGATGAGATTTAGCACATACATGCTACATTACTGCTACCCAACTCCCATTTCTCATCTGAGCCAGAAAATGAAAGTGTGATGAAATGCAATATAGTACCCCTCCGGCAAGAACTGGAGGCGCTGGGAATTGCAGCACAATAAATCTAATGGATATTACTGCTCCTCTCTTCTTTTTCACTCGTTATTTTTTCCTCCGCTCTATCCCTTTTACCTGCTCTACTGCTTTTATTCTCTCATATAACGCACACACATTTACATTTGCCTCCTCTGCCCCCACAGAAACTCACTTATGTTTACCATCAGATCCATTTTGAATCATCCTAATGGATTTCAATTACCAGCTCTGAACTTGAAAGCTAATGAAGTCGATGGTTTCCCTTGGCCCTCGCTGCAACCGAAAAAGCATTGGCAATTCACAAAGCACCCAGTTGTATGTACTATTCATTATTGGGGCATTATGTGGAGAAACCGCTGCTATAATAGAAACATCATTTTAAAATGTCCTACACAGACTATGGACTGAAATGGCATGTAATTGTGTGCTCGACTGTAAATGTAATAAATTATAGCTAAGTAGTATTATAATCTATTTACGTAGCTCTGAAAAGTGCATGTTCCAGCGTGTTCAGTTGTTGTAGCAGGCAGGGCATAATTGAGTACTTTTCTTATGTTTTATTACTAAAAATTGCTTTTTTGTGGTTGTGATTTATGATTTTTAATGTAAAACTGTATTTTGCAATTGTGAGAAAACTGACTTTGTGATTCTGTGAGATGTTTTGCAGTAAAAATAACTCAACTAAGAATCAACTGGTTGCATACAAGAGCACCTGTGGAAGTATGGCAAACACAACTGGTAATTATTCTAGTTATGATTATAAAATAATAAAAAATATAGTTATAAATAAAACAGTAAACACAATGTAATTGGAAAATAGCATAACATAGCCCCTTTAATCAATACATGCAAGAACAACAACAAAAATACACCCACTAAAATCACACTAGGAGCCATTCTTGCAGGGATTTGTCCACATTGTTATTGGATATCACCTTTATGCTGTTCTGCACTTTCCGATTCATGTGCAAAATGTGCTCTTTTCCATTCTATAACAAAACTGATTAAAAAAAATAATGTTCCTCCAAAAGCACACCATATGTTAGTAGCTGGTCTCACTGCAGCAGGTTGAATTGTTTATCTTGGTCAGTTTTACAGTCTTGGTTCCAGTACAGACTAGAAGATCAGCATTACATTCTACTTAGATAATTACTTTTACACTGAACTTGTTACTTCAGATGTCTTCATGCATTTTGGGTAATTCGGCATATACATTATCGAGGACATGGATGTTTGGATGTCTCTGGCAATGATCTTAATGTAATTGGACATGACCTACATCACTAATTAGACAGAGTTAGATTACTGTGCTGTGGTTGCTCTCATACATACAGCTCATATTTCCATCTGGTCTTTCCATCTTCTCTTTTTGGTCATCAACTGGCAGAAAAATCACAAGTTTACACAGATCACTTATTACATCAAATCAAACATCTGGCAGAGGACTCAAATTCTAACTCTAATTGTTGAGCAATTTAAGCATATTCATTGAAGTAAAACAAAAAGCTGAGTGTTAATTTGCATACAGTTTGTGAATAACTTCTTCAGTTGGTAGCAACTAGATCGCTTCAGTGTTTTTAAGGTTATCTTCATTTTATGTTAATGGAGTACTTTACAAATGCCTTTCTATTGTACATCTCTGTATATTTCCTTAATATGTAATGACATATAGCCCTCTGTAATAAATCTAAGGTGACACAGTCCTTGTAGTTTAAAGTGTGATTCAGTTTTACATAATGTGTTAATGAAGATGTCAATACATGTCTCATGTCCAGTGTCATGCTGGGGTGAAAACAGGTCTGTTCTACATTGAGCTAAGGTTTATACATGACATAAATCCTACTATTTCAAATTTGGGGACTGGAGAGTGAATGCATTTTAGGGAGAGAAAAAAATAGCCAAACTTAAAGGTGCACTACGTATTTTTTCTTCTTATTTTTTCTGTTGGGGCTCGTCATCGGCTTGTCTCCATGGAGATGTTAATGCTGTGCTTGAAATATTTGACTTATCTATGTTTCATTTATTCACTGTCAGTTGATTTTAAGGCTAAAAACATATGTGTGGACAGATCTGACCTGTAACCTGCTGATGGTGTCCCTGCTTGTCTCCATGGTGATAGATCATACAGATACATACAGTGGGACCTTCTGGCAAAGCAATAATATTCCATGGAAACAAGCAGGTAGCAGATCCTCCATTAGAAAAGTTACATAATGCACCTTTAAGATGAAAAACTTGACCTTTCCTGTTGTGTTCCTTGAATTTATGTTCTAACTTTCTATTTCTCACAGAGTACAAGAGACAAACCCAGGCACATAAAGATATACAGTGCCGTGAAAAAGTATTTGCCCCCTTCCTGATTTCTGTGTTTTTTGCATATTTATCACTCAAAACATTGTCAGATCATCAAACCAATTTTAATATCACACAGAAACAACCCAAGGAAAGACAAAATTCAGTTTTTGAATGATGATTCCATTTATTAGTGCACAAAAAAAATCTAAACCTATCTGGCCCTATGTGAAAAAGTAATTGCCCCCCCTTGTTAAATCACAAACTAACTGTGACTAACCACAGTTTTGAGAAAACTTAGTTCAGTTCTACATGCCACACCCACACCTGATTGTCACCACCTGTGTTGAATCAAGAAATCACTTAAATAGTTCCTGTCAAACAAAGTGAAGTTGGCTACAACATCTCAAGAACAAACACATCATGCCACGATCCAAAGAAATTCAAGAACAAATGAGAAAAAAAGTGATAGAAGTCTATAATTCAGGAAAAGGTTACAAAGCCATTCCCAAAGCTCTGGGGCTCCAGCGAACCACTGTCAGAGCCATTATTCAAAAATGGAGGAAACTGGGAACAGTTGCAACCCTTCCCAGGAGTGGTCGACCAACTAAGATTACTCCAAGAGTGCGACGACGGCTCATTCAGGAAGTCACAAAAGAACCTAGACGCACATCGAAAGAACTACAGGCCTCGTTGGCCTCAGTTAAGGTCAGTGTTCATGACTCCACCATTAGAAAAACACTGGCCAAAAATGGCATCCATGGAAGAGTTCCCAGGAGAAAACCACTGCTTTCACAAAAGAACACAAAGGCTCGTCTCACCTTTGCCAAAAAGCACCTTGATGACCCTCAAGACTTTTGGAGAAACATTTTGTGGACCGATGAGTCTAAAATTGAACTTTTTGGAAGGTCTGCAGCCCGTTTCATCTGGCGTAAAAATGGCACAGCATTTGATAAAAAGAACATGGTGCCCACAGTAAAGCATGGTGGTGGCAGTGTGATGGTCTGGGCCTGCTTTGCTGCCTCAGGACCAGGACAACTTGCTGTGATTGACGGAAAAATGAATTCTGCTGTTTACCAGAAGATCCTGAAGGAGAATGTCCGGCCATCAGTTCGTGCCCTCAAACTCAAGCGCTCTTGGATCATGCAACAGGACAATGATCCAAAACACACCAGCAAGTCCACCTCTGAATGGCTCAAAGAAAACAAAATTAAGGTTTTGGAGTGGCCAAGTCAAAGTCCGGATTTAAATCCGATTGAGATGCTGTGGTGTGACCTTAAACGGGCAGTTCATACAAGAAAACCCTCCAATATGGCAGAATTGAAACAATTCTGCATAGAAGAGTGGGCCAAAATCCCTCCCCAGCGGTGTGAAAGACTCATCACCAATTATCGCAAACGTTTGGTTACAGTTATTGCTGTCAAAGGAGGCTCAACTGGCTATTAGATTAAGGGGGCAATTACTTTTTCACATAGGGCCAGATAGGTTTAGATTTTTTTTGTGCACTAATAAATGGAATCATCATTCAAAAACTGAATTTTGTCTTTCCTTGGGTTGTTTCTGTGTGATATTAAAATTGGTTTGATGATCTGACAATGTTTTGAGTGATAAATATGCAAAAAACACAGAAATCAGGAAGGGGGCAAATACTTTTTCACGGCACTGTACATAAATAACTCGAGTGAATATAGAGCCCAGGAGGTAGTCTGTTGCTATAACACAAATTCTCACCTACACGGCTGCAGTCAATTGCTCCTTTGTTCTCCTGAGTATTTTTACTTCCTTTATCCAACCTCACTTTGGAGCTCCACTCAGTCTGATTATATCAGCTGCACCTTATTTCAGGCCTTTTTGCAACATATACTTGGAGGGCTGTCATTACTTGACCATTCTCTATGTTGCAGGGAGTGCATCATCTGCTCACTTGAGCTTGACACGTTAAAACTAAAAAGATTTTTAATCGCAAAAGGAGAAATTCACTATGTCAACTGGACAAAAATTTATTTGGTTGAATATGTTTCGCAGCTCATCCAAGCTGCTTCTTCAGTTCTGGTTCTGGTTCAGTTCTGGTCAGGCGCTGGTGGAAACTGCCTTATATCTGCATTATATATCCCCTCTCAAACCAGTTAACTAGCTTGACAGGGGAGTTTAAAAAGCTATTTTTGTCAAGAAAGAAAATCCTTCTTTGAACAGAAATGGAGGTTCAGACATCATTTGTCTCCCATCTATAACTCTATCCTCAAACCTAAATCAAAACAAACAAAGAAAACAATAGGGTTAGCCAGGTCAGGTCCAGAGGTATGAAAACACCCATTATGGACCTGAATGGCTATGCTAACACACTTCACTCCCACTGCATATCTGCTCACCTAACTAACAGAAACTGAAAACAAATGTGATAGTCTCAGAGTAATTTCATTGTAGGTAGCTCCTTCCTTCAGGCAGATATAGGCAGTGTCCACCAGCGTCTGACCAGAACTGAAGAAGCAGCTTGGATGAGCTGCGAAATGTATTCGACCAAATAAACTTTTTTTTATATTTATTTATTTATTTATATCCCTCATTTGTCCCCGAAGGGACAAATACCATCCTTTATTCAGGAGCAGTGGGCAGCACATGACTGCGCCTGGGGACCATCTCCATGATCTTGTTGCTTAGGCTTGGTCAGGACCACAGCTGGACGATTTTACCTATGGAGCATATTTTGGGGGGGATGGGGTTGATGAGGGAAACCGGAGTGCCCGGAGGAAAGTGCCCAGAAAGGCCCGGGCGACTCGGGAATCGAACCCAGAACCTTCTTGCTGTGAGGCGTGAGTGCTAGCCACTCACCGTGCGAGTTGACAAACTGAATTTCTCATTTTGCCATAGATTCTACCTGGACGACTGAGGGGTTCTACATAGATTTTTAATGGTGAAATGTTCTCAACATTTCTCATAAAACAGGTACAACTGAAATATCGTGATATCGTATCATCAAAAGTCTCACAATGATATTGTGGGCCATCACAATATATCGAATTACAAGTCTCTTTGCTTAAATTCATCGTTATGGTGCAGCTATAAAGTGGAGAGAACTGTAGCTCATGAACCTTTACTCTGTTTCTGTGCAGACTACATGAAGAAAAGACCGCAGCACTTATTATATTGAAATTCTTTGGATTAGGGTTGTCTAGAGATTTTAAAAAGAAAAAGTAGCATATTCACAATTTTGTTGCCTCCACAAAATATTGCAATCAATATCATACCATGAGATGTATATAATGAAAATATAATACCAACAGATCTGGATATTGTTATGTCCCTAGCCCTCAGTGAGATGACTTAAGTACTTAGGAAGTCCATTGTGCTTTTTCATGAAATATACATAAGGTAAATTCACAAATGTTGAACCTAATCATTTCTAATAGTGTCTAGACTCTTGAACACACTATATTACAGCTATTTACATCTCAAAAGTATTCATTTTAGCTGCTCTCCAACTCCAACTATTTAATATCAGTGGCCTATAGAATGAAGTGATGTCTTCTGAAATCCTGTAATTATTCAGTATTCATCTGTCTGTTGCACACTGTGGATGAGGTTCAAATTGATAGCTGCAATGAATAACTCTGTGCACCGTCTGAATGTATTTTCAATCAATATCCAATGCCATTTGTGTTTGTGAGACTGTATCCGTACTAACCTCTCAACAAATCAATAGCAGCCTTCCTATAGGACAATATATGTTTTTAAATTGGGCTTACGTACAGTACATTCTTTGGAGGAAGAAAAAAATCTTATAGTTGCTGCTTTTATTTTTGAATGCACGGTACAATAATACAATAACTTCTCACCTTTTACATTTACCTTCTTTATTTATAATATCAAATTGGCAATAACTACTTCATTTGTAATTAGCAAGTGTTTATGATATACTTAAAAGGGTTATGTTACACTGATTTCTGTAAAAATAAAAGTTAAGTATTATTTGTAGAAGTTCGTAGTGCTTTCCTCTGGGATCCTCTCATTATGTCTGTGCTGTGGACTTGGTGCTCCAGATGGCCCAGTCTAATGGCCATCTGTGGCTTCATGAATCACAGAATCAAAAACATATGACCAGTTTATGATCACTGACCTCAGCCCCAGTTATACTACCTTTTGAGAGACATAAAAAGAAATTTTTGTGTTATAATAAAATGACTCTTTTCTACTGCCTTTCTTCAATGTACAATATGGAAATGCCCTGTAGTTGATATACTACAGCTCAAACAGTGAGAGATACAGAACTACATTCATACCATACTCCATACAACTGTACAACTCAATCTTAAAGGGATATGCCACCCCCAGGTCAAATTTGGGCATCTCCCCACAGTCCAGAGACTAAAATAAGTGGTGGAAAGCGTTTTCCTGGTCACCCAGCCATTGTCCGAGTCTGTCAGCACTGGCCGCCGCGGTATCTGCAGCTACTCCGCGTTAGACTGGAGTCTAACGGCGCTAGAGAAAGATTTCGGCCAAAAGGAATTAATTTGCTCGATGCGTTTCCCAATTACTTTCTGTGTAGTGCGCATTCATATCGAGTGCAAATAAATGTACAAATCAACACGGAGAGCTTGCCTTGGTCATTTTGGGTGGGAACTATTTTTCAGTGCGGAACAATAAAGCCGAAGCACACACCACGCTGCGCAACAGGGGAACTCCCTTCCTGGTGCGTAACAGGGATTCCCCTGGCAGCGTGCTGCGTGATTCGGCTTTCTTTTTCTCCGTGTTGATTTGTACATTTATTTGCACTCGATATGAATGCGCACTACACAGAAAGTAATTGGGAAACGCATCGAGCAAATTAATTCCTTTTGGCCGAAAATTTTCTCTGGCGCTGTTAGACTCCAGTCTAAGGCGGAGTAGCTGCAGATACCGCGGCGGTCAGTGCTGACAGACTCGGACAATGGCTGGGTGACCAGGAAAACACTTTCCACCACTTATTTTAGTCTCTGGACTGTGGGGAGATGCCCAAATTTGACCTGGGGGTGGCATATCCCTTTAAGCAACAGATAACCTTATGCCCTGTCAATCAGTACATTATTGCACAGCCGTTCTTGTCTCGTGTATATAGCTGTGATTTTATATTTTATTGGATTTATTTTTCTATTTTATTTTGTACATTTACTTGTACATTTATTATTTTTATTTTTATAATCATGTCTCGTTTGACACCAGTCTCTTGCTATATTTTTTTGCTATACCATCTATTTTTGTTACGCTCTGTTATATTATATTGTGATGAGTGAATGACTGTATCCAAATAATTTCCCTTGTGGCTCAATAAAGTTTGTCTAAGTCTATACTTTTTGTCCATGTGCACAGTAAAAAAAAAAACATTTGTTTCAAAAAAGTGAAAAATAAAGGTATGTATGTATTTATTTAACATGCAAATTTTATTCCAATACACTCTACTTTGATTAAATATTTTTTCTATTGGGTGCCTAATTTTTATTTTTTTTTTAGTGGGTAAATTGTCTGTACTTTCTTTATTTTTTCATTCAAAACTTTTAATTTCCTTTTCTCTTATTTTCCACTGAAATGCAGCGAACATTTGGGGTTGTACTAGACTGCCGAGCATAAACAGTTGATGGACATGCTCGTTTGGACTTCTACCTCCCTGCTCATTGTTGTCATCTTGATTGTACTCCGCTGACCCCGCTTTTCTTCTAAAGAGCTACCTCCCACACCTCTGATGACCGCCTCATTAGCCCTTACATAAACTGTGAGTGGGACCTCCCTCCTCCCACACCCGCCAAGAAGTGACTGGGAGCCCTCCTCTCACCAAAACCTGGGTACTGTTTAACTAGCGTTTTCTCACAGCCTCGGCTCTGTAGCACGGGCCAGAGTGCGCCTCCATGTTGCTTTATAGAACCAGGCTTATCCCCCTTCTCTTCACTCGTGATTGTTTGGCCACTCAATGCTGCCTTCAATCATAACGGCCTGCGTGAAGAAACAGATTGACTCTTAAATAACTGGTAAACAAGAGGTTTAACTTTGCATACTGCCTGGCACAATGGTACATTCAAACAAGTACGCCAAAACAGGGAGTTGATATGTATAATTGGCTTTTCATTACCTCTACGTAAAGCCCTCTTTCACAGTCGTTTGTGTGGCTTCAATCAAGTTGATGGGTAGATGCTTTCATTTAGTTTCAGATCTTACTCATGCATATTTTACAGATCTTTTTACATCTTCTGTTAGCCATTTTGATATATACAGCTCTGGAAAAAAATAAGAGAGCACTGCATTTTTTGCTGAAATCAGCATCTCTACATGTATTACAGCCATTCCATTCCAGCGTCTGTTGAATTCCAACACAAACACAAAGCTGAGCTACTTCAGTTCTTGCACCAGGAGTGGAATAAATTCACCCAAGAACAATGTGAAAGACTTGTGGAGAGCATGCCAAGACGCATGAAAGCTCTGATTAAAAATAAGGCAAATATTGATTTCTGAACTGTGAAGTGTAAACATTAGTATTATGTTGTTTTAAAATTAATTTGATCTTGTTTCTTTGCATTGTTAGAGGAAACATGAGAAAACATGTATCTTTTTTGTGATTTTAACCATTTGTCATTTTCTGCAAATAAATGCTCTAAACGAGAATATTTTTATTTAGAATTTGAGGGAAATGTTGTCAGTAGTTTATAGACTCAAACAAAAATGTTCCTTTTGCCCAAACACATACCTATAAGTAGTAAAATCAGAAAAAACTGATCATTTTGCAGTGGTCTCTTTTTTTTTTTTTTTTCCAGAGCCGATATATTTTTAATTCTACTGGTGAGGTTAGTTGTTAACTTGTTCCTATCCAACAAATTTGAACCTGTCAATCATGATTTCCCAAGTCATCCAGAAAGAACTGACAAAAGAAGGGGCAAATATATAGTTAGAAATAGTACACATTTGTGGTATACTAAAATGTTGGCCTATGTGTTCAAAATTATTTTACACTTATAATAGCCTAACTTTGAATAAAAGCATAATGATTTTTGAATTATTAATGAACGATTGGTTTATTAAGAATAATTTTAGTAACTATAGCCTATTCAAATGTAATGTATTAGTAATAAAGGCATAGCATTTCTAATGGAGGGTCTGCCACCTGCTTGTCTCCATGGAAATGTTATTTTTGTGTGTGTGTTATGTGTTGTGTGCTCCACAGTATAGATTAAACTATCTATGGATCTATCACAAGGGAGACAAGATAGTTCCAGCACTATGTTACATTACAATCCAGATCTGCGGAGAGTTTCCCCTATTCACCGAAGGAATTTACATGGATGTGTGTGATTGTGTGTTTTGGGTTAATGTTAGTGGGTGTATATTATGTTTTGCTGTGTTACTGCGTAATGAGATGTGTGTCAAAGTTAAATGTGTGATGCTGTGAGTGTGTATGTGTGTTTTAAGAGAGAAAATCTTTGATTGCTTTTATAGATATAGACCGTTGTTTTTTATCCATGTAACCAGGGACTGCGGATGGAAATTAGCTTTGTAGCTATTCTCTGGTGCAGAACATCTCTGTCTTTGTACATAATGTCTCTGTACATTGTCCCTTCAAATAAAGACTAAACTAAACTAAACTAAACTAAACTAATTTATATATTTTTGAGCAGTAGAAAAACCCATAATGAATAAAAGTGTTTAAAGTCATACCATTGAGCATCTCCATGGAAACAAGAAGGTGGCAGACCCCTCCATCAGAAAAGTTACACAGTGCACTTTTAAAGCTAATTAAGGTTGCCGAGATGGTTGATTGACAGTTATGTTTGCAACTTGCTTGATACTGGTGGGGTTTCTCTCATCATTACCATTTTAAACAGCCTTCTTTGTGCCCCTTGGGGAAGCAATAAGATATGCCACTTTACACCCTCACTTACTGGTGTTTGATCAAGAACAACTTCTATTGTGGCATATTTTAACAGCACTAAAAACTAATTTCTTTGTGTATAAAAAAAAGTACAAATCCCCACATATTTCGAAAGAATCTGTGCGTGCTGAGTCTGTCTCATAGTTTCAACGCCCAGTTTTCAAAGGGAGACCGCCTTATCACCTCATATTGACACCTTGTGGAATGTCGATAGAAATATTGACAAAAATATCAAGCAAACAGACTTATTAGCTATGCATGCAGAACAGTTCAGAGTTAACTAGCTGGCATGAATTTACCAACCCAGACCAAACCATTAAGAAAAACTGCTTCACTCGGTATTCTAACATGTACTCCACAGGGAAGCACAAATGAAAGCACCTACAACAGCAGTACAATTAGCAGCCACTGTTAGCCATAAATCTGAAAATCTGCACGGAACATCTTTAAACTCCAGTGTAATTTACCACCAATCTCTGGAGATTAGTTTCTGCTTTGATCCTCATCTTCATTTTTCCATTTACTCTAAGGACGGTTGTGCTCACTCAGCAACTCATTTGCATTTACCTCCAATTTTATTCTCACCTTCTTTGCCGGAATGGTGCAAGAGGATCACCAAATCAGGGAAAATATCTGTAGCCCAACCCAGCATTAAGCAAGGGGGTTGAAAATGCATTCCTGGCACTTTTTCTAGCATTATCTTGAGCTTTGTAAATTAAAATTAGATTCTCTTCCATTTACAAACTCATTTCATATTCATCAGCATGGGATCTATTTGTTATGATGTTTTGTTTCAATTGCAAATTTAGATTTAGACTTTAGTACCGCAATCATTACCTTTGCGCTATGTAACATTTCTGGTAGAGGGTCTTCCACCTGCTTATCTCCAGGAAGATCTTATTGTTTTTCTTGAAATATTCCACAGTATGGCATTAAACACATCCATCAGGTCGTTTTACAGCAGCCAAATAAAAACACCTGTTACTGAACATATGCAAGTGATAAGATTAATGGCACACTGTGGAACATGCTAAAGCAGTAACATCTCTATGGAAACAAGCAGCTGGCATACCTTCCGTCAGAAAAGTTACATAGTGCACCTTTTATATGAAAATGCATAATCAAGTTAATAAGGTTCATATTTTGTCAACCTCCAACTAAATTTGAGTACACTCCCTTAAAAGTTAACAGAAGTGAAGAAGGGCACAAAAAAAGTTCAATAATCTTGACACGAACACAGATTTATGCTGCTCAATACAATAATATTATCCACACTGATGTTTATTGACTGGGGCCAAGGCAGGCGATTGGTGGAGCTGCTGCTTTCTCCAGACCGGACTGCAAGTAAGTAAACACAGCTGTCTATAAGTTCCTCTCTCTCTGTTTTGTTTCATTCACACATGTTTATTATACAAATCCTGCATACTTAGGCTTAGTTCTTCTCTCACACAGAAAATACTCTGTTCCACCTTGTGATGTCATGTGGTAATACAGGAAGAGCACCACTGTGCTTTTAAACTCCATACACCTTCACTAGAATCATTTTGATGATTTCAGCCTGAAATTGCCCATCTCTATTGAACTAAGGGTAAAAGGGAGCTGTTAACATGAAACTCCCACTAAAGGATTACTCAAATATGTGTGAAACACAACTCCAGGTATGTTTTTGATGAGTTAACGACATTATAATATGGCTTAAAGCTCACAAGATTCTTGTGTAATGTAGGACCTTTAAATATTAGCTTTTGCTATGGTCTAGAAAACAAGTCGGTGCTTGAGGTCACACCGACAACCTTCACTAATGTAAGCTAAAGCTAGGCTAATTATTAACCAAAAGAGGAAGTGTGTGACTTTGTTTTGGGAGGGCGTGAAGGAATAAAACATGCTTCTCACTGCTACTAGGGTACTGCTTTGAAATTGAGATTGTTTGTGGCTATATATCACACAGTGACCTTTTGTATTAACTTTAAGAATATAAAACAGGTGGTCTTATAATGAAAAAGGCACATGCATGATTCAAATGTGTAGCAACACTCAACAGGGTTAGAAAAGATTACACAAGTCAGTTGGCTTTTTCTCCCATTGTGATGGCTAAACTAATTTTGACAGCCACTTATAGACGCTGGACCTGGCACTGCTGTCCCCGCCCACCAAATCCACAATCTCTGAGGTTGTGGTTGGGGGAGTCAAAGTTTAAAATTTCTCCTTAATCTAACCACCCCAATTTTCTTTCATCGGAGTCATGAAATACGTACAACACTACTGGATTATAACCGTTTTTTAGGCATGGTGTGGTCATTTGTCATGTGATTAGCGCTGAAAACCTGAGCTAAAGGAGGAATAAAAGCTTGGTGAATGACCTGGATGTCGCCGTGAGGGGAGAGAGTGAGGAGGGGGCCCCCAAACCCGCTCCTGAGTGAGCATGCTCGCCAGGACCCAGACAATGGACCCCATCGGCCCTGATGTGGCTTGACAAGTGAATGACATGCTGAATGGTTGCCATGGTTACAAATGTGTTCAATTTTATGCATGCATATTCTGTTTTGATTCGACCCCCCTCCATCCTTCTTGCTATGTTTTTCATGGATGAGGAGATTTGACTAATGGCGTGCTGACTCCAAAACAGTGCACTGCTCCACACTTTTTCTTATTTTTCTTTTTAGATTTATCGGACATTGTAGGAGCTTAATATTAACGGTGGGAGTATTAGCATTAGCATTAGCATAGACAGTATTGCACAGATAGAGCCGTGGGGGTTTCCAGTGCTAATGATCTCTTAGCAAATTCCCCAACCGCACTTTAGTAGACCTCACCACGTGGAGTATTTCTGTGGATTTTCAGCAGCTGGGTTAGAATATGCACCATAAACAACATGCAGTCATATATATTCCATTTAGAGCCATAGTGGATTCTGGGTAAGCGCATGCGACGGGGCAGGTGTGCAGTTTTTCAGGCCAACACATGTTAACTCACTGTATTTTTCATGATGCATCTGCAGGGTCATGAATCTGATTTGAACAATGTATTCCGTGAAAAGCAAACACAGCTGTGGGTTCTGGATAAGGCTGGCATGAAATTTATTGCTACAGCACATCAAAAGGTTAAAAAATAAAATAAAATCCCTATATCCTAAACCTACAGTGTACACTATATTCATAATTATTGTTAGGTGCAGTATTTTAGAGCTTCATTCTAAAATAAAAATGTTAAGTAAATGTTGTTTGATTGTATTGACTTTTTTTCTACAATGTGTTTCTCAGTTCACTGAAGCAGAGGAAGGATTTTTGGCCTCTGTGGTCCAGAAAAGAAGAAAAATACATTTTCTCTAAACCGCCGACATGCTGTTTACAAACTCTAAAATGTTTCAATCTACAAATGTCGCCCCCCCCTTCCCCATACATTTTATTTGATACGACAGCTAAGATAAGAGACCCATTTTTGTCTCATGGTGGGGAAATTCCACTGTTGCAACACTAAGTAGAAGAACAGCAGATGAATAAAAATGCAGTCAAAAATTAAAGGTGCACTGCGTAACATTTGTAGTGGAGCGCCTGCCACCTGTTTTCTCCGTACAGAGTTTATTGTTTTGTCTAGAATGTTCCACGGTATAGATTAAACCTCTCAATCAAGGAAGACATTACAATTCAGATCAGTGGAAACCCTCCCACAGAAGGGATTAATGTATTTTTGAGCATGAGAAACACCTGTAATGAATAAATGTTAGATGGATATGTTTAATGTCACACCATGGAACATTCCAGATAAACCACTGACATCTCCATAGAGACAAGTAAGTAGCGAACCCTCCATCAGAAAAGTTGGGAAGTGCACCTTTAAAGGTCCCATGACATGGTACTTCTTGATGCTTTTATATGGTGCCTTAATGGTTCCCTAATACTGTAAATGAATCCTTCTTCAAAATCAACACATAGTGCATGCGAAAGACAAATGTACAAAAAAATGTCAAATGTCAAAAAATAACTCTCTGAACACCTCATTCTGGGCCTTGTTGCTTGAATGCAAATGAGAAGGACACAGATTGGTTAGAGGAGCGGGTGGGGGGTGGGGGGCAAATGCGCCGCTGGTTCCTTGTTTTAGCGGTGCGCTGTGCCTGGCCCCACTTCCGCGTGTGTAAGCGCGAAGGAGGAAAGGAGAGCCTTTTCAATGAAAAAAAAAACACATTTTCACAGAAAATTAAATTAAACCACTGCTGTTTCAGAGGTCCAGAGGGTCGGGTTAAGGACTTCCGAGTCTAGAAACACTCGCATGTGCCTCCAGGCAAATAAAAAAAACGCATTTCGCATTGCGTAGCTCCTCCGCAATCCAAATTCTCTGGGCGTGATTTCCAGAGACAGGGGGTGGAGATCCAGACGGTGGTGGAACTGAATTTGCATTTCTTTTTTCGATCTGACGTCAATAAGGTGCCTTGTCCAGAATCGCCCATTTGAGCTGTGTTTTTTTCAAACGTGGAAAAGGATCGCAAATGCTCAGTTTAGACATTTCACAACTTTTAACCATGGGGGGGGGGGGGGCTAAACAGGGTAGGGGAGCTCACATTAACGTTCAAAAACCTCAGAAAGTGAAAATTTCATGCCATGGGACCTTTAAAATATACATTTAGCTGTTTTACTATAATATAAAAAATACTTTGAATGAATCAAAAGATACACAATTAAGTCAAGTTATGATAAAAAACACACAAGTAGAAAAAAATAGCATGTTATGTGCAGGAAGTATCAAATGGGACTGAAGAATGGGGAGAGACATTCATCAAAGTGCGAAAGCTGAAAATCAATCTCACAGATGGCACAAAGCCTGGCATATGTGATATTACCAAAGCCCTAGGCCATAGAGCGGCAGCATTTTTTAATAAAAGTTATAATTAATGTTCTTAAACCAGATGTTTTTTTCTGTAGCCCTTTCAAATGGCTGCTAAAAGCCCCCGGTATCAGTGTTGTTAATATGTAATTAATTCCAAAGCCTTATCAGCATCCAGATAAGCTATTTTAATGCTTGGATATTTTTAGCATGTGAGTTTGGTTTGTTTCCAGTTGTTAGCTTTAAATGAAAATGTCATTCTGTATGTGTCTTTACAAGGAAAACCCCACAACACTACATGCCGCTCCACTTGGGGTGATGAGAGTGGAATCATCCCTATCTGCAAACCTAACACGCATCAAGACAACCAACACAATAAAAATTGTGCAAAGGAGTCACACAATGAAACTGACATATCAAACATTTTCCCCCAAGCACCAATTTATCATTCTCACTCCTGTAAAATAGAAGGCAATCTTCCAAGCCGTGATTACACTTCTCCAGAAAATTGTGTTTCATGTACGGCCGTGGACAGGAGGAATATCTAAAGTGCCAATCACACAGTGTATACACTCCAAAGCCAACAATGCAAAAGGATTCATGACAGTGCAGGCCCTATCTGCAGTGCTGAGAGCATGTGTGTGTCTATACAGCAGCACCACTGGCCCAGGAGAGAGGCATTATACTGATGCAGTGCACACAGCCACCGTGCTTTTCAGATGACTTCTTGATAAGGCTATACAACACTGTGACCACTAGAACATGATTTTGTTATCTGCTCGGCTATTACTTATTACCAAAGAACCATATTGCAGAAACTCTGAAAAGGTAATGATATTTTCCTCACAATGCCACAATGCTATCGGTTCCATTTATGTAACCAACCAATCAGGGTCTGTTATAAGCTTATTCATTACACATGTGTCTTGTGTTTATATAGACTGAGAGAGAGATAAGGTGGCGAGCGAGGGGAAGCTGGGGGGAGCTGGGGGGAGGGGTATAGGAGCAGAAGGAGGAGAGTACACACCGCTGAATGTCCCAAGCCATTAGAACAAGGGATATTTCTGCTTGACTGAGCAATTCATTCTCGACATGTCACATTGAATTTCTTCCATTATAAAACACTGCTGCCTTCTCCTCTCCAAAGGCAGATTGCCTGCACCTATTTCGCCCAGTGAAATATTGCCTCTCCCTTCAAACAATCTTTTTCATCCCAAAGTTGTGAAAAAATCTTTCAAACAGTGATTAGTCTGTGTTCACAGAGAGATATTGAAGTATTGTGTGCAGGATCACTGTTTGTTTTATATACAGTGTTGTGCAAAAGTTTGGGAATCCTATATATTCTGTTTTGAAGAGAATTTAACTTTTCACATTTGGCTTTTGAATTTGTTGTCAAATAACAGAATTAAAATAACAGAATTAAAATAACAGAATTTTAGGGACAATGAACTGAACATACTTTTCCAACAAAAGAACCAAAGCTTCATGACAAACAAACTGTAAATTGCTTCTTTGACCACAGTGGGACATTGCACAGTGATAATAATACATGCAACAATAAACAGCTATTTTATTCTACTGAATCATATTGGGGGCACAGTATGGGTTCCAGTGTTCACAACAGAACATTTGCTTGGTGGATGGAACAGTGTCTCTAATGCTTTTTTCTAACATTGCAAAATAGAAAAACAGGACTTTTTTGGAAACAGACGACTGTTTGAATAAGCATGAGTAGCATGATTGCCTCATTAGAAACATACAATAAACAAACATTTGTTTCCATGGTCATTAACAGGAATGGAAGAGGGCATTTATATCAGTACCAGGGCGTGTACTCAGATATTCTACACTAGGGCTGTGCAAAAAATATTGAAATATTAATATATCATAATACTATGTGGCGATACAGTATCTGTGCTGCTGTAGCAATATATCGCATTATAATTTTGTTGCTCATTTTGTAGAAGGAAACTTATTTATGCAATGCACTTGACATATTCACTACTCTGATGATTAAAATAGATTTATTTCATATTAACTTTTCACAAGTCGTGGTTTAACAAAGAAATATTGTTGCTAAAATATATTTGATTCTTAAAAAACAGCTATACATCACAATATGCATCACATGTATCGCCATATCGTGTATCGTATTGAATTGTGAAGGACACCGTGATTCCCAGCTCTATTCTACACCTTCAGTTCTCGAGCGGTGTATTGAGATTAGAGGAGATCCAAGTTCAGTGTGATCCTCTTCCGTGGCATGTTGTTCTGAATTTTCCACAGACATGACTTTTGCTTGGTACTGCATCATGAGGTTCAACAGGCTCATATATTGTCTGTGCCATCAATCGCCATGGCCCTATACGTTCAGTGATGCCTGCCTGCACTGCTGCGGCCATTTTTTCTTTGATATTAGCCATCACTGAGGCTACAGGGATCTATCTGTTACTGTCACTCTTATATGGATTCGGTGCTGAATGGGGACTTTTACTCTAAATGTGCTGGGCTGACATGATGTAAAGAGGTGGACAGAGGCGTTTCACTGGTCCATTTGTATGATCTCTCATCTCTCCAGGCTGCACCCAACGCTATACTTCAGCTTCACTTCTCCACCGTAGCAATCCGGGAAGCCTGACTTTGCTCTACCCACCGCTGACAGTTCTGGCAGTACAACCAACAGAGATTGATGTTGGCTGGATAGAAAACAGAGGAAGAATGGCAATTATGTCAAGCTAGGAGAAACATGTGTCTGTGCAGTGCAATACAAAAGGTCTGGCTGTATTGTTATCATTCTCAATAACCCAAGGTGTGTTTGGGAGTAAATGGATTGCCTAGAGAGAGCAGTTCATTCTTCTGCCTCTCACTTCTCGTCACATCCAGTCTGTTTCTGTCTCGTCTTCTCCGAGCAGGAAACCCATTTGAGATCAAACATGTGGAAGATATCAAGACCTGCAAACCAAATCTTTGGATCACTGTGTGGATTATAAAAGATTTGTAATTCTGTGCACATAAAAGGAATCATAATATTTTAATTACATGTATCATTATTGTGTGGTGGATTGGTAGATGTAATTTTCTTGCAAATACTGTAGATACCGGGGAATCTCATTGTCCAAAAGACTATCTCTGAAACATTTTACCATTAACCATTCTTGGATGAGTGAATGATTGCTGATTTCTGCCTTAAGTCAGAAATGTGCAATGCTTGCCCTGCTCAGGGGCACAATAGCAACAGATGCTCAGGCAAGGTTTGCACCAGCTACACTAAGGTTGGTGGGCAAAAGCTCAGCCCACTGTTAACCTACCGTTAACACACAGAACATCTAAACTTGATGATCTACTGGTTTTCTGAGAAATGGCCAAGCAATTGCGCAATGGCTCCTGACATTGATAACTATCAGCACATAAAAGCAGTTTTATATAAATCAACTACTGTAAGCTTGCCTATAGCTTCTTCCCAAGTATGTTGGGAATAAAAACAAAAAAAAGTTGGTGAAATGACAGGTTTGGAGAGAGATATTGGAGGTGTCAGGGCACGGGGCCAACTGCTCTGTTGTGCCCCTTTGTAATGGGCCTGCCCTCCTGAGCTCATTCACACAGCTTAATACACTGCTCCACTGCTCAGGCTGACCCAAAACGCTGCATTTGTCTTCCTGTAATTATAGCGTGCAAATCAATTACAATTATCCTGACCACATTACTATGGTCTACAATAAGCAATTTGTTTTGATTAGTTACCCTGCTGACTGTATTTATTTAACCAACAATTTGTGTTAGACATTTGCAAATGTTTATGTTTTGGCTAGTTACATGATTGTATTGTGGAGTTTACTGAACTCAAAAACATGAGGTGATATTCTATTGATCCCTTTGCCACAGTGCCAGAAAATATAATCAGTTATTACTATTTGCATGGAATCTGTGATTTTGCATTAATGTAGCATATGGAAATTGTCATAATCAAAATATGATTTCCATTTGATGCAATAGTAAATTATTACATTTTTTGGCAGTATAACTGTGTTCTCTTATGTTGCAGATACAGCTCTGGAAAAAAATAAGAGACCACTGCATTTTTTTTCTGAAATCAGCATCTTTACATGTATTACAGCCATTCCTTCCAGCGTCTGTTGAATTCCAACACAAACACAAAGCTGAGCTACTTCAGTTCTTGCACCAGGAGTGGAATAAAGTCACCCAAGAACAATGTGAAAGACTTGTGGAGAACATGCCAAGACGCATGAAAGCTGTGACTAAAAAATAAGGCTTATTGCACCAAATATTGATTTCTGAACTCTTGTTAAGTGTAAACATTAGTATTATGTTGTTTTAAAATGAAGTTGATCTTGTTTCTTTGCATTGTTTAAGTTCTGAAAACATGTATCTTTTTTGTTATTTTGACCATTTGTCATTTTCTGCACATAAATGCTCTAAACAATATTTTTATTTGGAATTTGGGGGAAATGTTGTCAGTAGTTTATAGACTCAAAGAGCATGGATATATCCTGAATGTGTCCCGTGTCAATGTAGTATTTACAATCCATCTTCGCTGTCCTTATCCTTTTGAAATGAAGCGTAAATATTCACGAAGTTCACTCACAGCTGATAGGCGAACAGGCGAAAACAAAACAGCACTACTTGTTACATGAATGGGCAGCAGCGGCGGTATACATACCCTCTTTCTTTCCGAAAAACAAGCCAATTTGAAATACAAAATGTATGCTTTTAATGCAACCAATGCTGTTATCCGAAACATGGAGTGGCTTCTTCATGATGTCAACTAGCACATTCTGCAAAAAATAAAAAAAATTAAATGTAACTTTAAATTTTCTTGGTTTCACAAATGCCGACATGTGACTGGTTTTCTCGTGGCGGGTCACAAATGTTCCTTTTGCCCAAACACATACCTATAAGCAGTAAATTCAGAAAACTGATAATTTTGCAGTGGTCTCTTATTTTTTCCAGATTTTCCCCTAAGTTACTCATCGTCAAAATGAAGGCTGAAACAGAAATTGTATTCACCACTATTTTTATATGATATTTTATACGATTTTAAGAAGAAGAAGAAGAAGAAGAAGAAGAAGAAGAAGAAGAAGAAGAAGAAGAAGAAGAAGACACGCTTTATTCATCCCCATAGGGAAATTACCGGTATTTCTCTGCATTTGACCCATCCTTCAGGAGCAGTGGGCAGCTCATCTTTCAGGCGCCCGGGGACCCATCTCCATGATCTTATTGCTCGGCTTGGTCAGGACCTAAGCTGGAGGATTTTACCTGGAGCATGTTTTGGGTTGATGGGGGAAACCGGAGTGCCCGAAGGAAACCCATCCAGACACGGGGAGAACATGCAAACTCCACACAGAGTTGGCGACCCAAGGATCGAACCCGGAACCTTCTTGCTGTGAAGCATGAGTACTAGCCACTCAGCCACCGTGCCGCAAATAAATATTGAATATGTTATTTTATTGATTAATTGTGTTATAAGTCTGTGGTTATTCACAACACAACATGCTGTACCTTCATAATTTACTGTCCCACAGTTTCAAGCAACACTTTATAATAACTACTTCCTATTAGCCAAAGTTCTTTTTTTCTCCATGTTTTTAAGACAGTAAAATCAAGTTAGATACTCTAACCCTAACTCCTAACCCCTTAATTAAAGGCAAAGTAACGTTTTTTTACAATCTGAGCCTTCTTTCGGTAATAAAACAAGTAGTTTTACTCACCCATAGCATTTTTCTGTCAATTGGAGCAGTATCGCAGAACTTATGTTGAGCCGTTCTGTTCTAGTAATGATCCCGTATCCTTAACATGGTGCTGTATCATTTGCTCGGGGCATTACTTTGCGGTCTCCAAATAACACAAACTTTAGCACTTTTCAAATCATAGAAGCCCAATGTCTTAATGAAAAATTTCGTTTGAAGCAAAAGTGGCCTGTAATCCGAGATTTAGCCATAGTTTCGAGTAGATGAGGACGCCAGTGCGCATGCGCGGACTGCTCCCGGGACCCAAATAGGAAACGCAAAGCTGAAAACTATGGATAAACCTCGGATTACAGGCCACTTTTGCTTCAAACGAAATTTTTCATTAAGACATCGGGCTTCTATGATTTGAAAAGTGCTAAAGTTTGTGTTATTTGGACACCGCAAAGTAATGCCCCGAATACAAACGCTAACAAATGCTAACAGAAACGCCACAACGTAACTTTCTTCAAACAGCTTCAAATGACACGAACATGATATGGGTGAGTCAAACGACTTGTTTTATTACCGAAAGAAGGCTCAGATTGTAAAATAACGTTACTTTTCCTTTAAGTAGTTACTAAGCCTAAATAATTTAAACAAACTATTTTTCATTATTAATTATAGCTTTTTCATGATTTTAAAGCTTATTATGGTGTAGTGATAATAAAGTAACCAGCCTATGAGGTGTATTATGATTGTATGTAATGCATGCCTTTGATATGATGCTGCTATTTCTGTTATCTGCCTGGGAAGAAGCAAGATATAGTGAAAGAAATTACAGCCTGGTGAATTTGGATTGAAATTAACTGCTCGCTACAAATCAAAGACGTGTCACTCAAGCATGGACAGCTTCTAGTTAATTTACGAGCACAAGATGGGGCTTTCTCATCTATATCAGCAAATAGGACATTTATATTCAGTGCAATATGAGGTTACATTTTGTTTTACACCTGTGTTGACATTTAATTCACGAGACAACGGCCAAGAGGGCAATGCTATTCTCCAAGCCATTTTAATGTATTTCGACCATCGTAAAAATGACTCACGATTTGATTGTGATAATGGAAAAGTGGACTGGAAAAGTGGATTTGGAATTGGTTTGCACATAATATCTTTTGCCATAAAAATGAGATTTGCAGCCATAGGGGAAAACAAATCAAGATCCTTTCTTCAGTTATTGGACAATGGAAGAGAGAATGCAGTTATTTTAATGTAGCCGGAAAAGAACGCCTGCTTTTATGGCTCACTTTGCACTCTATTTTTCAGCTCAGAGCACCAAGCTATAGTCAAGACTGATACAAGGCTATTTAAAACTCAAACTAAATTATACCATTTTTATGATTCAAATAAACAGAGAAATAGCTCTAAGGACAAGAGTAACACAAATGGATCTTGTTATATATAAAAATGCAGTGAAGGTATAGCCCTTCAGGTTCAGGTCCATAGCCCTCTTCTTTGTACGCAGTGGCCAATATGTAGATTAGATTTGAGTCTCAAGGCAAACAGGCCTGGAGGGGGCAGTGTTTCAGCGGGGGACATAAATATTCATGAAGATTCCTCCAAAGTCATGATATGAACATAAGAATATGGCCAGTGACAAGCATTAGACAGTGGCCACATTGAGTCAGATGGAATAGCATGTGTTAGATGCACAGTGGCTGTTACTGTGATTATAGGACATACAAGGAGGAATGGGACCAAAAATAAAACATCTGCCCCTGGATGATTCATGCTGTCGGTCAAAATGAAGGCTAAAATAAGAAAATGTTCCTAGATTATCAAGCCAAGAACATTTTTTTCCCCCTCTGGAAGGCATTTCTCTCAATTTAGAGATCAACTTCATAAAAGAGAAAGATCTGTTCTCCTGACAGAGTACATTCAAAAGTAAAAATTCTTTACAAACGCCAAAATAAATGCTACTAAGGCAATTTACTACTAATAGTGCTATTATCTGCAACTAGCACTGCTGCAAGAGTTTGTGCTAGTGACGGGCAATACTTTTGATGGGAAATATATTTAATTATTATTGCAATTCAGTATCATGCAATACTATGGAATGTATCGCGACATAGATCCAACTTATTTTGGTGTATAGAGATTAGAGACATTATTAAAAAAAAAAAAAAATGAGTACCAATATTTTCACATGCGAATCTATACTTTGACAGTATCGAAATAGCAATAATTCATAATAATTAATGCAGCCTTTTCACTTTATTCATAAAAAAACAAAAAACATGATCACATAAACAAAATTAAGATATATAAAGAAACAGAAACATGTCTCCTTTTTGTACTTAAATTAATGTAACTTCTCCACCTCTGCCTGTCAGAAAGAACAACCTCTTGATTTTCCTCCCATAGGGGACCAATCACAAGACAAACGTGTCAGTTACTGTTTTATTCTAAACCTTAATGTAAACGACAATACAGAGGCGCTCTCATATGCACGTAAGAGGAGACGTGTTGCAGACATAAAAGCCGCTTTAAATAACCATTGTTTCTGACAGGTGTTCCTATGAGACGGATGAGAAAACACAAACCCGATGATGAGCAGAATGTAGGTTAAGAATCCCTTATGAGACTCTATGATGAAGACGGTGTAACATATTGTACCACACTGCATGTATTAACAAGTCTACAGTAATCGCGCATTATTGGCTTCCCACCTTCTTTGCTATTTTGACACGGGCTGTGCTGCTGTGTATGGGGTATAATCTACTAGACAGGTGACAGTTTCTTCTTTCTTTGCATGATAAGGTAACAATTACACCCATGAGCACTGTAATTTATATGGGAAGTGAAACAAAGGGCTTCTTTCTGTGGCAGACTCTAACTGATCTGTAGCCAGGCACAAAACACAATAACTTGATTGTAGCCTCCGAGCAGTAATCATTATGTACTGGAAATAACTCATTATAACATTGTAGGAGGTGGCTATTTGCTGGAAGATGTTATTTTGGAAGAGAGTCTACTGTTATCTGTATTTTGGAGATGTTTTTCCACACAACTTGAATAAACTTTTCGGTGGTGGTTTGTTATCCAAAAAAATGACATTTTAATAGAAAGGTTCCTCTCTATAAACAACAATGTCCCAGTTTTTGCCTAGACCTGTGCTGTCAACAGTTTGCAATATTTCAGACCGAGAATAATTTATTGTGGCAGTGGAGAAGGTACCAATGCAGACAGGTATATGTACCTTTGAACTCGAAACTCTAAAAAAATCTAAATTTTAAATATAATAACACTGTCAATCTATATATTCTTTTACAACTTACAATGATTTATTTGCGTCAGTAATGTCATCTGCCTCAAACTTTCTGTATAGCCTGACAACACAATTTAATTTTCAACACAAACACATTTTCAGGGGTTAAAATATGGTACAGACTCCAGTGGCCACCATCCTGCACCTTTGACCTCTTCGACCACCACCACCACTCACTAAAGTGTGCAATATAAAATTACTGTACAATAATGTACACTGTGCAAAGATTGGAGTGTGCAATATAAATAAAAGCAGTGTGCAATAAGTGGAGTGTGTAATCTTGTTAAGTGTGCAGTGAGTG
This sequence comes from Paratrypauchen microcephalus, assembly GCA_036785185.1. Lineage (NCBI taxonomy): Eukaryota > Metazoa > Chordata > Actinopteri > Gobiiformes > Gobiidae > Paratrypauchen > Paratrypauchen microcephalus. The sequence continues at coordinate 7,243,113 of JAVJIX010000013.1, read as the reverse complement.
GCGTCTGCAATATTATGGAGTGTACAATATAGAGAAGTGTGTAACATTATGGAGGGAGCAATATTGTAGAGTGTGCAATATTATGGAGTATGCAATATAATAAAGTGCAATACTGTATTGCAATAATGTGAACTATGCAATCAGTGGAGTGCGCAATATAATAAGAGTGAGCATTAAAGGATTGTGCAGTAATTTGAATTGTGCAATGAGTTGAGTGTACAGTAACATTTGTATTGCACACTGTATTCTTGTATATATGGAAGGATTTCTTTATTGTATCATTCGTCGCCCAGGCCTTTCTGTGTGTATTCTGTGTGGAGTTTGCATGCATGGTCTGGGTTCGATCCCCGGGTTGCCCAAGCCTTTCTGTGTGGAGTTTGCATGTTCTCCCCGTGTCTGGGTGGGTTTCCTCCGGGTACTCTGGTTTCCTCCATCAACCCAAAACATGCACCATAGGTACTCCAGCTTAGGTCCTGACCAAACAGAAGCATGAAGATCATGGAGATGGTCCCTGGGCGCAGTAATGTGCTGCCCACTGCTCCTAATAACAGGATGGGTTAAATGCAGAGAAGAATTTCTCCTGTGTGAGATCAATAAAGTCACTTCTTGGCTCTTTTGTGACCCCAACTCCTTAGAGAAATGGATGGAAATTAGCCATCAGGTTTGTTTACATTAATTTTGTATCATGTCTGCCCAGTGCCCATGCACTGTCTCAACAAAATAATTCAATAAATACAATGAGCCCAAAGAAACAAGAACAATCTGCAATGCCAGCAAGGTGGATTGGACCATCAAAATTCAAACAGTGAACCACTTAACTGCATTGCATCTGTTTCACCTTGCACAAATCATCTCTTGTGAGGCAGACAGAACACATTTTAGTATGTCTTCACTTCTGCAAACTGCAAACACACTGTATGAGAAGAGAAGTCAGAAAGTTCCCACTACTACTTTTGAAAGTGTTCACCTCTTCAGATTTTACTCAATTAAATCATTTGTACATTGCCGTAGATTAAATGTAGCAGATTCATCACAAATAGTGCAGACCGCGGGATATCTGAAATTATGAAAAGCAAACTGAAGCATATAATGTAATTACTTCCGCGCTTTAAAGGAATGTCAATCAAGGGCATATCTTTGAATCGCTTAATGGGATATTGAAATATCCTCTGCAGCTTGTGGCATAGAAAGCACACACTAATTAGTATGAATCACGGACCTTGGGATGACTAATGCTGCCGAGGATAGCTTTTAATTGAGAATAATATAATGAAGTGTTGGGCTGATTTATCATTATGGGGTCCTTGTTCGTTATTGGACCACTTTGGCTCAAGTCTTGCAGTAAAATAGCCAACAGCATGTCCAGCTAATTTTCAAACAAGTCATCATTGCTGTAGATGGAAATACAAGCAGAGCAGTGCAACCTAAATAGCTGGCGAACTATATCTTTAAAGACTCTCATATTCATTTATAAATGGTTTGCCTGGCAAGTCCAGAATGATATCACTCTGGTCACCACTTACTATGCTGTGCCTCAAGCCAAACTCAGACAGAACCATGCAATCAGAATTATTTATTTCAGGAGAACAAAGGAGCTCTTTGGTCACTCATGATTTAGAACAAAATCCAACTTCTCTCATTTGAGATTAAGAATTTAGTGCTTTGTTCATTTATTTCTGCCTGATTGGCTAATCCACCTGTCAATCATGCCCATCTGAACTTTGGAAGATTCACCAGTGACCAGACTCACGTCTTCGTAAAGTGTATATTTGGCAAATAAATGGGGTACAGGGTGTCACAATTTTGTAATATCCATCTAGACGTGTATTCTGTCCCAAGTGGAGAGCAATATCAGTCAATTTGCAAATATTTTCAAATTATGTCCTCGCAAAAAATATGAAAAATATGTTTGGAATGGGCAGCTGTGACTCAGTAGTTGAATTTTCTCTCAGATGAGTCCATGCTGTTGCTTCACCTTGTATGAAGTGCAACCTTGATACTACCAGTCTACAGCAGTGAAATGTGTGAAGTTCATTACCAAACCACAAAAAATAACAACAAAAATAAAAATAAAAAACTATACAAAATAAATAAACTAGAAAAATCTTGCAAACATCAGTTCAATAAAAGTATAAAATGTGTTACAGCATCATTTGACAAGATGTATGTGAGCAATGAACGTTTTCTTTTTTCCAGTAACAGATTGCTGTGACTTTTATAGAATAACATTTTTAATTATCCCGAATAAAAGGTCATTGCGTTGGTACATTTGAATTAGCAGTAAAAACACAGTGCACACATTAAGCGCTGAGCAGTGACCAGTGCACAGTGTTGATCAATGTCCAGAGAATGGAAGGAGAGTGTACCTTTACTGTCTAATCTGTTCCTTATTACTGATAGAGTGTAATAAAAGCTATGACACCCAAGGGCTTGGCATAAAATGCAAACACAGTGGAGTGTGAACAGAGCTGTGCTAGTGTGTGGTCTGTGGGGGCCGTTTTCCACACTGTACAGACAGAGTTCATACTGTCTGCCCTGTGTGGTAAACCTGAGCCTGGGTTTCAATCAGGTTCAGAAGTACTAGTGAGATTTGACTGAAAACTCCCCAAATGAGACTGCTCAGGCTGAAAGTTTAATGATTAATATTTCAAATAAATCTGATTTTTTTTTTATTATTATTATGAGGCATGCAAACTAAAATGAGGCTTGAAAATAATTTAGTATACGTGAAATAAAATGTATCGGAGAGAGTACGGTTCTGAATAAAAAATGTGATGTAAGATTAGAACTTTTTGTTTTTTGCATTTATTTGTCACTAATTAGATATTAGCATTTCACGTCTATTCACTGCAAGAGTGTTATTTTACATTTTTCACACTAAAACCATGCAGATTTAAAACTAACTTGTGTACAGCAATGTATTAATTTGATTTTAACAGTGAACACCACCAAATAAACAAGATACTACACAAAATTTGTATTCCGAATATATATTTTAGTACATATACAGCTCTGAAAAAAAAAATAAGAGACCACTGCATTTTTTTCTGAAATCAGCATCTCTACATGTATTACAGCCATTCCATTCCAGCGTCTGTTGAATTCCAACACAAACACAAAGCTGAGCTACTTCAGTTCTTGCACCAGGAGTGGAATAAAGTCACCCAAGAACAATGTGAAAGACTTGTGGAGAGCATGCCAAGGATTATTGCACCAAATATTGATTTCTGAACTCTTCTTAAGTGTAAACATTAGTATTATGTTGTTTTAAAATGAATTTGATCTTGTTTCTTTGCATTGTTTGAGGTCTGAAAACATGTATCTTTTTTGTTATTTTGACCATTTTCTGCAAATAAATGCTCTAAATGATAATATTATTATTTGGAATTTGGGGGAAATGCTGTCTATAGTTTATAGACTCAAACAAGAATGTTCTTTTTGCCCAAGCACATACCTATAAGTAGTAAAATGAGAAAAACTGGTAATTTTGCAGTGGTCTTTTTGCTAGAGCTGTATTTAGTTACTTACCTGCAAATTATGTTCACTTTTCCAAAGGTGTGAAACAGTCTGAATATGACTCCAGATTGAAAATGCACACCCACGAATATAATGTATTTGATAAATGTCTCTCCTAATTAAAATATAAGAATTATATTTTTGCTTTTTTTTTTCTTGAGCAACAAAATCATTAACTTTGCATTATTTATCATGTATTCTTCTTTTCATTGTTAATAGGTCTTCTTTAATTGGAGCCTGCTTTCTGTAACCAATAAAAGACACATATTTTGCTATCATGTTTTAGTCATTGTTAAAATATGCACATTTTTATAGTATTAATTATGTATGCCATTTTGTCTGCAAACTTTGGAAAACAAAGCAGTGCAACAGATCATTAGTGCACTGTACAAGATTTGTCATTTTACCTAATTAGAGGTTTGAGAATGGGATTACGGCCACATACAATTACTCATTAAAAAGTATTGGTTAGTTATTATAAGAAATAGTAGTGTAATAGCAAAATTGTAACTGTCAGTCAACAGAGTCTTCAACTTTTTACATGCAATATTGTAAAGACATGCCATGAAACTTTACTGCATTTCTTTATACACTGGCTTTTTGCCATTTCACTCATTAATGATGCCGTAATAAAAATTGTAAATACCCAAGCTTTAGGGTAAACATGGGTAGTTTTTTCTTGTGAATGTGACCATGGTTCAATGTGTACCATGTAATGTATGGTTCTGTATATTATAAATGCTTTTTGTTATTGTTTGTCATGTTGTTGTCTTTAAATGTCGGAGGACTACGGATGGACAGTAGCTTCTAGCTAAATCCGGCATATTTACACAATGTCATGAAAATGTACAAAGTGTTCATAAATGTGCACTGTCCTCTTCAAATAAACAAATAAATAAATAAATACTTATAGCTAATTAAGCAGGTAATTTGCTTGAATAATGTAATCAGTTGTTCAGTAATGTTCGTTTGAAATGACTAATTTATAAAACAACCTTTATGTTATAATTACTCATCTCAACATAGTCTGGCAACATAGACTTCAGGTGCATTTCAAGAGCAAGAAATATCATTCAAGAAATATCAAATGTCTCTTCCACCATACATATTATATAAAGCAAAGTCAAAAAAATAAAAAGCTGTTTAACAAATTATTATTTTCTATTCATTTGTTTGTGTTTGCTGTAAGTGCTACAGTTTAACTGCAGTTTTATATACTGCTTTCTGGACAGTCAAAGATGCTTTACAGAATATTATTCATTCACTCCATACTCGGTGGTGGTAAGCTACTATTGTAGCCACAGCTGCCTTGGGGCAGACTGACAGAAGCAAGGCTGCCAATCTGCGCCATCAGCCCCTCTGACCACCACCAACACTCACTCACACTCCATTTTCTTACTAGGCAATGTGGGTGAAGTGCCTTGCCTAAGGACACAGTAACAGTTTTTTACGACTGGTTGCCCACTGTGGTACCCAATTTTCCCAGTGGCCATCCAAGTACTGACCAGGCCCAGCCTTCCTTAGCTTCTGAGATCTGACAGGGTCAGGATTTGACAAGTCGGTATGGCCACTACTGAAACTAGATACTCATTTCAGCAAGTATTGATACTAAAAAAGTCACATTCACAAGACACAAACCAAAATAGATATTGAATGATCTTGAATTGTATCAAAACAAGCACATGACCACGTAGACCAGGGATCTCCAGCCTGCAGCTCAGGAGCTACCAGTAGGTCTCCGCCCCCTTTCCAAGGAGCTCACCAAGGGATTTCTGAATTAGGAGGAATAAGTAAAATTTGATTAATTAAATGTATTTTACCATTGTACATGTATCAATTTAATGCCTAAATTTGCACACTAATAAATGGATAATGCTTTATATTTTATAGGAATCTAACTGTACCTCATCTAAGGCTTGCCATGGCACTTATCTATGCTCAATTTCTTGTGACCACTGAAACTAGTAGATCTCTGGAATTTTTGTTTTGTAAAAGCAGTTCACCAGAGGATAAAGGCTGGAGACCCCTGACGTAGATTATGCGCCATGATCCACTGTGGAACCTACCTGGACCACACTGCATTTATACTATGATTTAATGTTGAAAATGACATTCTACAGTGTTTTTTTTTTTTTTACCCCTGATTACACCTCATTTATCACATATTAAATAACAAACATTTAACCAAGTTGTTAGCATTCTACCATTAATTTGCACAGCCATTACAAATGGACAAAATCACTTATTATTAAGCCGACCCCTCAGTAAATAAAGACCATTAGCCTAATTCACTTTTGCATTTATTTCACTTTTGTACCTCTGTGTAATTACTCCAACCCCCTTTAATTGAGCCAAAGCCAGAGGCAGAAGATAATTTGTTTTGCACGTATAACCAAATGGGTCTAGTGTTCAGACTGCAGAGGAAATGACATATGGTAGAAAACCATAATTCATCTGGAGACAGTGATACGGCATCATCATAAAGGAAATTAATTCTATTTCTTAGCTTGGTGTGGTGCACTGCATTAAGTGAAAATAAATAACAACATTGACCACAACGCACAACTGCCATATTGAAACTAGAAGATCCAATAACATGGCCTGAACATGCTTATCTGATGCTGTTGCATATGGGGCTTGTGTGGGTGCATGAATGTGATTTGATTGGGTGGGCATATCGATGTGTGCCCTGAGTTTTTTATGCATGCAAAAGAACACTATCAAACAGAAACAAGATTCAAAGTGGTTTTGCATATGCATTTGTGCGTCCATAGTTACGAAGCGCGTTTCTTGGCGACTCCAGTGGGTTGTTGACCATGTCTATAAGTGAGCGAATTCAAGGATTATCTCCCTGGGCAGAGCACACACGAGTTAAGCACTGTATGTCATTGATTAGACTGTGTGTATAGTGCATGCCAGAACACAGCCCACGTGCACAGTACTAACCCACAATAAGTGCTTTAAACAGCCTTATCTAGAAAGCACAAATGCACATAACTGGAACAATAACATGTATTGGATCTGATTTGTTTCTGAGCTACACACTGGAGTTATATTTGCAGGGTACTTCAGTTAGAAAGAAAGAATCTCTTATTTTATGAATTACTTTTTATTTTATATAATATTCAATGCATTGGATGGTTCCCTCCAAGGTACTCAAAGTGCTTTACTAAATTATTCAGTTGCTCCATACTCACTGATGATTTGTAACTTTTGAAGCCAGAGCTGTGTTGGGGTAGATCGATCGGAAGCAAATCTGCGCCCTTGATCTCTCTAAACACAACTAATTAAATTAAATAACTCACGCACACTGTATAGAATATGTCCCCAAAAACACAACTACAGCATGCACTGGCCTGAGCTGGAATACAATCGGTCGGCCAACACTCTAATCACAGCCACTGTCCATCATCAAGTAAAAATATTCTTGCCTTTACAGCCCTTTCTGTTACCTTATGTGCTTGCTATTTAAAGTGTACACAGGAGAGTTGTAGAATTTCCATGCCTTTCCATGCTGCTCTGGTCACATATATTATGGACTAAAGAACAGCAGCGCTATTGTTTGTGGTAACTGTTTGAAATATCAATTGATTATTGTTTGCAAGTAGGCTAATTTATTTTATTCCTGAAAGAATCAGAATCAAATCAGAATCAGAAAGGTTTTATTGCCATATGTTTGAACATGTTCACAACATTAGGAACTTGCTTCGGTACTTGGAGCGGGATAAAATAGAATAAAATAAAATAGCAGAAAACTTTAATTAACAAATTTACAAGAATACAAGAATATAACAGTGCAGGTGCAGGTAATGGTCAGGTGCAAGGAATAGGCATTTTCAAAATTTTATATGACATTCTCTGGTAAAACAAGTGTTGATGGTTATAATAACAACTTGGGGTAACAGTGTTGAATGTGCGGTGTTTTGGAGGGAGGGGCTTGTTGTGTTTGGGGTGTGACTTAGTGTGTTTGGGGAGGGGCTGGCATGTTAACACGCTTTGCCTTGTTCATCAGTGCGACTGCCACAGGCCAACGCTCAGCTGGGACCGGAGTCAGTGTATGATCAGGCTATAGAGAGAATTACAAATAATAGTTTCATCTGTGGAATACTGCTTTGCCTGTTTTGTTAAGTCATTACAAACCACGTTGTTAGCACATGGGCTCGACCGACCACTTTAGATTGTCCAACTACTTAAGCGCGCAGTTTGTAAGTTGGACCGATAAAGTTTTGACCCAAGGATTTGTGAGCTCCGTAGCAGAGAATTGATTCACTTGTGGACATATGATTATCTTTTATCGTCTTTTGTGTGTTTTCTTCATCGAGCATCTGAACATAAAATTGGAAGGGGGAGGAAAAAGAGGAGGACTCACGCTCAGTCGCCGGTCTCGTGGCTTCTTTGTATACAGCAGCTGTGCGTAAATGCATGGGCATCTTATTGGGCTCTGTCCAACCTTCATAGGCTTCCTCAGACTCAGAGCACTTGACCCACGTGGGGAAGGAATACGAGAGGTGAACTCTAAGCTCTGCTTGCAGCGGCACCTCGTTTAGCCCAGCACAGCCCGGGTCAGTACACTGCCCGTGTTTCTCCGTTTGTGGATTGTCAGCGGCAGAAGCACACTGAGCTGTGTGCAGAGCAGCTCCTGCTTCAGCTGCGCGCCACTCTTTCAACATGGATGTACGCTTTTATCCCGCTGCCGGGGGAAATTCTATTCCAGGAGACCCACCGAACCTGGATTTTGGTCACTGTCTGGGCTACTACAACTTTAACAAGGTAAGAATCACTTTGTAATTGAGTAGTTTTTGAAGAGAATTGTGCGTAAAGCGCCATAAGTCCCGTTGAATGTCCAAGTTGCAGTGAAAAAGCTGATTACGCACGGGCTATTCTACATTAAAACTTTAAAACTAGAGTGAACTTTGTTACCACCGCGCAGTGTGTAACATAATTAGGCTTTCAATGCATCACATGCACGGAGTCATTCTGCTCAGTAGTTTGTTCCATAGACACTGACCGACATAAACAAGATGATAAAAATGAGTTGTAATGACAATGTGCCGGGTGCATTGCCCTGGAACAATATCTCATACTTGATTAGTTTAATTTAACCACTAGAGAATATCAGCTTACGTTGCGCACACAAAATCAACTCCAAGCTCTGAGTAATACCTGCTCTGCTATAGCGCACATATATGCCACACTGGCCCCAGTCTTCTATCTTCTAGTTGGCCTAATAAGTATGTTTGTTTACATGTTCTCTCAGGTTTTACTAGGTTCGTTTTTGTAATACTGGCTACACGTTGTAAGACTACATACGTTTGGAACAAGCAAGAGCCCTGGGCTTCAATACATCAACTTATACCTAATCGTTAAGGTTATTCATGAATATGTAATTATACATGTTTAATTATTTTTAGTCTCTGACACTTGAACTTTGTCGTGTCTGGTTCACCGGCAATTTGATCTCTATAACTGGCATGAGCAATGATTATTTTGCAATTAATACTGACACAACAACATGGGACTGATTTTTAAAGTCTAAACAATGGTAGCCCTCACCCATACCCCCTCTCTCCCTCACAACACGCAGCCGCCCCCCTCCCCAATTATTCAGCCCTACAGAGCAGCCCTGTTTGCTCTTGCAATCTGATGCTTGGTGAAACAGTTACCAGGTTTGTCTCCCCTGTTTCATCAGCTCTTTGTCATGTGGCCAACTTGTCATATATGTGCCCAATTTCATCATGTCTTCATCAGCCTGCAGAATGTTAACAGCCTGCCTTTGAATCAACTATAAATATGTTCCTACTTGTAAATTCCCCAGGTCAAGTGAAATGTTCCATCTGTAACAGTAATTGGCCATAATGCAAAAGTAGGCAGAGAAGGAGAAGAGGGAGGGAGGCTGAGCTAGTGTCTCTAACAATACAAAGGAATAGAGAGGAAGCATACAAAAGCATGCATTTCATGCTAATTGCAATCCATTTATGCAATGAACAAGTGGCCTCATTTGGATGTTCAATAAGCATACTCTGAGAAGCATAAAAGCTACACTATGACCCCCTAAACTGGCTCCACATTTAGGACTGAATAATAATAATTGAATTCAAGTTGAACTGCATTTTTATTTGAACATTCAAAAGGCAGCACTTTGTACTTTTTGTCAGACAGAAGATCATAACCTTTCATTTTACATGCAACGTTATTAATCTTATGAGTTGCTGTGTAGAAATAACGTTTTATTACAAAATAAAAAGTAAATTATACAAATATGACATTCACTCTTTCTAGTACTGGTACATCAGTTTTAATGACTGTTAAAAAAAAAGAGAGAGAATTGGCCCAGAGGCACATTGAAACATCACAGATTCTTTTAAACTTACAGAAAAATCCAAACGAGTGGTACAAAGTCAATTAGGTGCTGCAGCCATGACTAATGACACTAACCACTTTTTGGCACCAAGATGAAAACAGAGAGAAGCATGACACAATGTTACAGTCTATAATGTTCACATAAAACATCACTTATAGAACAGGCCAGGTGTGTGACAGCTGACCCCTAAACACCATCTTTGTTAACTGTTTTCCTGCCCTGCTGTTTAACTTTTAATAGTTGAGGTATTATTAAGACTATATCCTCAATTATGATAATGGTGGTTAGTCATAATCATTAAGATGAATGCATAGTTCTACACTGTGTTATGATATAAGTAATAACAATAATCACGTGATGCTTGGATAATAATTGTATCTTCTACAACTCATTTGTATAATGGCTTACTTTGGTTGAGCCAGTCATGCAAAACACTTGAATGAATACATCTTTTTCCAGTGCAACCCTTCAGCCAGGCACTAACATTTACATGTGAGAGCTCTAAGTAAAAGTCAGAAATGATTGACTTTAATGGTTTCATGGAAGCAGGGCTGTGTTATTTTCATATTTATGGCCATCTGGTCTTTTCTTCCTTTAAGGTTTAATAATCTTACAGTATCCATTTAGTGTGGACTTCATTACCTCCAGGCATAGAAAGAGAGGGACCGAAATCAGCAGCAGATGTTAAAATAAACTCTTCACCTGCGCTGGTACCACTTCAACTTTATATGCTAAATTAATTCCAGCACTCCAAAGATATCATTATGGCTTCTATGAGCTATATATCACCATGTTTTTATAGTTTTCTTTGTACTTTATTGGAAACTGTTAAGTAATTATCTCTTGTACATGATCTAACTGGACTGAATAAAAATGTATTTCATAAACTTCTTGACATGGTAATCCAGCATCAGTAGCTCTAGAGAAGTAAACATAATTGCCAACATATTGTATTCCCCGTGACATACAAATCAATTCGGACATAGATTCAAACGTTCAAACATTCTCTCCTTGATTTTGCAGTTACCAAAACAATAATATGCAGTCCTTGTACACACAGGTCTAAACACATTCAAACTAAGTGTCTATCTTCAATTGCATTTGAGTGCCATTATGTTAGACTTTGACAGCTACAGCTCCCTGGATCATGTTAAATGTTTCCCTGTCCGAGCAGTGAATAGCTGAAGTGTTTTCCTTGCTCTTATAATTGTAGCTTGTCAGGGGGAAGTAGTTTAACAGATTTATTAAACACCTCATTTTCCCACTGAGATTACTGACTGGTATTTTTAGTCTTCTCCACATGAAAATGCAGTGTACGTGGAGAACTGAAAAAAGCTGAGTTTAATATTTAGTAGATGTGCATGGAAATCAATGGTTTTCAGTGGATTTTTGCAAGCATGCATCATAATACTGGCATTACTGGCTGGTTAGCTCAACTGGTAAGTCACTGACTTTCCCCCGGGGAAACCTGAGTTCAAATCCCCCCCGGGCAATGAGCAAGCCAGTGTGGGTCCTTGGGCAAGACCCTTCACAGTACTGCCCCCCGGGTGCCGAAAGATGGCTGCTCACTGCTCCTGAAAAAAAAGGATGGGTCAAATGCAGAAGTAAAATTTCTCCTGTGTGTCATTTTGTGAGACCAATAAAGGCTTAATCTTAAAAAATCTAATCTTATCTTAATAGATTACTAGAAGAAGTGATCTCAGGCTGCTTTGTTATTATGTTAGGATAGGACTGCACAATGTTGGAAGAGATATGAGTTTGCCTTAGTGGCAATATTACCGGAATATTTTAACTTTTTGACACAATCATTTCAGTTGTATTGACGCAATATGCAAAATACTAATTAACATTACTACTTTTTACATTTTAGATACATACAGAAGACATCATATATATGAAGCAAGATGTATGAAATTATTTAGTAAAGTTAAATAACTATATATTTTTTTTTTTTGACAAAGCAAAAGGTGGGTCATTGGAGGAAATATATAGAAAAAAATTGAATGAGTCCAAACTTTTGACCTTTGGTAGTAGATGAAACCAAGATTAAATCGAGGCTTATTCAAGACTAGAGAAATAATAAAATAAATAAAATCTACATTTTTCATATAAACCTTGGTGTTTAATATAGATTATTGCACCAGCCAGTGCTATTATTGATATTATTGATATTGTTCAGCCCTACTTTAGGACTTTAAAACTTGAGCTTGATCCAGTCTGATTCCTGTAGCATTGCATTATGCCATCTGCCACTCTGCTTGCACGCTTGAGTTGAGATGTTGATGTGTAACTTGTATGCACATTGACACAAAACATTCCCACTTTTTTTTTGTTTTGCTCATAAAGTCGAACCAAGTGCCCCTCAAAACATATTACTTGCGTTGTTTATGAGGTGAATATGACAAAGGCACTGAAATGTTGGACTGACACAAACCATTACCCGGATCAGCACTCGTAAAGACCTTCTGTAATCCTGCCATTGCTGGCCATAAATCTACTTCATTACATCTTCTCATGCATTACTCAGTGTTGCCTCATTTAGACAGAGCACTCAAAGAAATCTCCTTCAAAGTGGAGGCTTTAGGAGCAGAAAGGGCATCAGATGTCTTGACATGATTGCAGATAAAAAACATATGCCCCAGGCTGTGATCTTATGACCGGAGACAAATTAGTTCTAAATGCAAACCAATCAGGTATCCATGCAGTCAATGTATATATGTCTTAACGGGCTATTGGATAGACATGCATGTGATTTCCCCACATTGTATTTTTGCATGTGTAAGCTATTGGGGTCACTTTGCATTGTCAAGGAGCCATTCAGCTACATTCAGTCTATTTTTCTTAGCAAAACAATTGTGTCATTATTATTCTACTGCATGCCATTCTCTTCTGTAGACACCATCTATGAAAATAATGTCTTCCTAACATGATGTTTTACATTTATCTGAGCTTGGGACTGGCAGTTGGAGTTCACCTCTAAAGTGTCTATGAATTACTGAAAATGTTATTAATGTTCTATACTTAAAGATCTATAGATTTTTTTAAAAATCTGATCTTATTTGATCTTGGAAACATGGATGGGAATACCAGGTGCCACAGTGGGGCAGTAGGGGCTCTATCATTGTGTCCATAAGCAAGACACTTCACCCACCTTGCCATGAATGCCAGTGAGTGATTGTTGGCAGCTGCATTTCCAGAGCAGTTATGGCTACATTAGCAGCTTAAACATGGAATGACTGAATAATGCACAAAATTGTACAGCAGCTTTGAGCATTTGAATAAGCGCTATATAAAACTAATGCATTAGCCTCAGGTTGTAATATAGATGCTGTAGGTTTGATTTTTCTACATGTACTGTGTATCCAAGACCCAGAAAATATATTTTTCTCCACTATTTTAATGTGGTTCTGGTTCACTAAATCTTTGACAGCCTTAACCTTGCTGACTTAAAGGGAAGGGGGGATGGCGCCTCTAAAAAACTAGCGCTTTTACTGTGAATTAAGCACTTCTCAAAAGGAACAGTCAATCACTTCTAGTTGGATGGTTCAATAAGCGCCGTGTCCCAGCAGTGGTTAGCCTTACTGTTAAGACACATTTATTTTTAAAGCCGCTCCACGGAGAGCTAGCCATTCTGTGTTTCATAGATCTAATGCCCAACTCTTTAATGAACCCACAATTTTAAGCCATTTTCCATTTTATTTTCTATGTTTGAGCTTTGGTTAGTAATGAAATGAAAATTGTATTAAAGATGTTTTGCTGATATTGGGAAAAGGCTGTTCAAATGAAGACTTGACTAACCACGGTGCAGCTGTAGTGCAATTTCGCCAGTATTGACATATCCATGAAAGAAATTGAAGCAGCAGATCTTATCCTTTCTAGTGCACAGTTGCAAATATAATCAACATGGAATCAAGTTTTAACCCAGATGCCCTTCCCAACCTCTGGACCATTATCATTTCTGCATAATTACTCCACACATGTATTTTGTACAATGTCAGTACTATTGTATGGCAGTGTCTTTGTTTACTCCACTATATAAACCTTAGCCATAGCACCAACATTGTTCATACCAGCCCAAGTCTCCTTTCTTTCACATTACCAGCTGTATTAGCAAGTGAATGTAATGTAATATACAATCCACTGTGTGATTAATCCAGCCCTTTTTTCATCCACCCCTCCCACATCACACATTCCCACAATGCACTGTGTTACCAGGTTGCACTAAAAGCACTGACAATAGTAGCAGGTGTGCAAATACGCCCCAGACCTGCTGGACAAAGAGCTTAAATAATGGGAGTAAATAAATCTTGTATTAGAATTGGTAAATAGAAGGCATGTTGGAACAGGCTGCAGCTAAGGTCAAGGAAAAATAGCTGCAATTGTACGCGTTATATTTCATAATTTTAAAATATATACAATAGGCTAGGTTATGCTGTATGCTTTAATTATACAAGTATTTTGAAATTACCAGACTTTCTCCTTTGTTCCTTTTTCCATCCACACACCACTCTATAATTTATTACCACAGTTTATTTCAGTTTTAAGAGTTTTAACCTTGGTGTCGTCCGTGCAAACATGTTTTCAAGTGCAAGATAAACATTTTTCAACATGGGAGCGCTGTATATAATCTGCCTCTTTAACCCTAACCAGCAATTCTGACATGACTAACCATGACCACATTGGCGGGTATAATTTGATCCATATTGTACAGAATTGCATGGTTCCGTGGATTTTTTTTCCTTGTATAATTGTTGCGGCTTGTCTTATTTAAAAAGTTGTTTTACTGTGAATTGCGTGCTCAGATCAGGATTTGCATGGCCATGGTATTGAAATGGTTTGCAGTACTTTTAGAAATGGATGGTTGATATTGCCAAAAATCAATATACAAACAATAACATTTCCACATTTTTGCAATCCATCAGAAATGTTTTGATTCATATTTGTAAATAATTAAATCATCAAAACATTAAATCAAAGGATCTAAAAATATAAGTTCTTTCTGGAGCCTTTTGAATTAATTTTTATTATACAGTTTTCATACTGAATTTTGAAAGCACGTTTATTTGTACACAAAGTAATTCGAAGTGGTTTACAGAATAAGAAAGACATTAAAATCTCAATACAAACAAATCAAAACATACATAATTACCATAAAATTTACATTAAAAGAGAAGAGAGAAGAGTACGGAATAAATAACACAGTAATTGCAATAATATCTATTTTCAGTTTATCTCCCACCATCAAAATGTAGTTTTTGATGACATTCTTTCCTGGAATACCGATCTAGCTTCTTTTGTTTAGTGGCTTGAACTCGTGGTGTACTTTTTCAAACCTGCCCAGAATCTCTCTCACTATTAAATCCATTATTACACTTGTGTCTCCCGCCGGTGAATGGGAAGAGAAGCTAAATGATTAAACTGTTTCAAAGGCAGTGCAGGCAGCTGATTAGAGTGTTAGGTCAGAGTTAGCCAAGGTTAACCGTCCATAATGAAACACATTTTGAAAATAATGATACGGCGCATGGTTTTATGAAAGCTCGTGGCTGCTCAGCTCAGCAGTGGCGACCTTCAACAGTTCCACCAGCTAATCACAGTGATCCCTCTGCTCCCCCGTAGTTTTCCAGAGTCCATTACCTTCTGATATGCATCTGTGAGAACAGGCTCTGAAACTGAGGTGGACCGTCACTTCATAAGATGCACTGTGACAGACTCATGTGCAGATGGGAGAAGAAAGTAGACTAGTTATATTGGGGGAAACATGTAAAGTGTTGTCACTGTACTGAAAAGTGATAACATATACAATTGTAAAAAATAAATAAAAATAAATCAGTTATTTCTTCATATCTATTAACTGCAATAAAGAAATAACAGAATGAATACAATATGTTTGTATCTATAATGAGTCATAGAAGTTCATAATTCAAACCTGGACTTCTTAAATCTCATTCATTGTAGTACCTAAAAGTAACCAAAAATGTCCCACTAATACAAAGAAAAGACTTAATACCCATGATAAATATTAAACCCCCTAAAAGTATTGTTCCATCGATATAGTTTTCATCGTTGGAAAGTGGATGACTAGGAAGTTTTGGTGGGTAAGTGGTTTCTAATCTTTTTTGACTTGAGTACAGCCTAAAATTGTAGATTGGGTACTACGCAACTAAATTAGGACTGGTATATTTTCTTGTTTAATGAGCATCTTTATTTTGGATCTTCATTAGTCATTAACTTTTCTTCCTGGGTCCACATGCATTGATGATCCAAAGCATTCAGAAGGATATCAAATTTATAAGAAAGAATGTTATGCAGATATGCTGGCTGTTTCACCGTCTTTGAAAATCTTAAATCATTCCAAGTATCCCCAACTGAGTGTCTGTGTACCCGCTGGGGAAAAAGGGTGCGGACGGTCAAGAGGGGTGCTCATTAAATAGCCATATTGCTGATTAAAGTTGTGGCAAGAAAGGCTCTAGTTTGGAACTTAAGAGCATGGTGCAGAGATGCAGTTCAGAGATTCTTCCAGTGATTAAGTCCAGTTCAAAATACAGTACAGGCAAATAATCAGACCACAACTAAGGCAATGTTAAACCAGGACTCTGCCAAGAGTGATGCAAAGAAATGAAATGTAACCTTTTTGGAATATTTAAATTTGTTTAATGGGCATTATTTAAGATTCTATAAAGAGACTGACCACATACACTACCAGTTAAAAGTTTGGACACACCCACATTCAAGTATTATTTTTTTCATTATGTTTACTACTTTTATACATTTTATATATTTACAGAAGACATCAGATACAAGCAAAATATGTGGAATTATGTAGCAAAGAAAAAAGTTAAATAAAAGTTAAAGTTAAATAAAAGTTAAAGTTAAATAAAAGTTAAATAACTCAACAAAATATTTTTTAAAAAAAATATTTTCATATTAATATTTATATTCCATATATAACAAGTTTTTAGTTATTTTGAGTTAAGGTTTGTTTACTACATTCCATATGTGCCCATTCATAGTTTTGATGAGAATCTACAATATATATAATTATAGAAATAAAGAAGAAAAATAAATGAAAAAACGTGTCCAAACTTTTGACTGGTAGTGTAAATCAGGGATGGAAGCAAAATAAACATTCTAGTGATTCATTGTATTTATAGCTTCTCCAGTATTGTTTAAGTTGATATAGTGATGACTATAAAT
Source organism: Paratrypauchen microcephalus (assembly GCA_036785185.1). Lineage (NCBI taxonomy): Eukaryota > Metazoa > Chordata > Actinopteri > Gobiiformes > Gobiidae > Paratrypauchen > Paratrypauchen microcephalus. Next base: position 7,226,042 of record JAVJIX010000013.1, on the reverse strand, counting down.
TTAAAATCCAGCCCTATCAGGAAGTGAAACTAATAAAAAGCAATGGGAGCATAAGTTGAGCAGTGCAGCTGCATTGCATTTGTATTAACTGTGGAGTTGTGTCACATCTCATTGGAGTATTTGTCATGTGTTATTGAAAAGCATGTAGCCTGCTATTAAAAGCAGCTGTATAAACTGCACCTGGGCCATGTGGACACTCTCCAGCCCATGCTTTAGATGTTATATTGTGAACTGGCTGCTCTCCATGATATACACTTACACAATCTTTAATCCCAATTACAGCAACAGTATTAAGTGGGCTACAAAGAGTGGGAACAAGTTTAACAAGGACAGAAATAGCTGTGCATGCACCGGATTTTGTTGAGTAATTGCAAGCAGATAGCACACCATTAGACAGCTGTTCATTTGCACTATTTTGTTTTTTAGATTCTTCTCACAACAGGAACTAATGAAGAAATAAGACCTATTGTCCCATTCTTTCATTCATCAGCGTGTGCTCTCATAACAGGCAGGCTTCAAGTGTCAAGCATAAATCAAAGTGTTCTCTGAGCCAGTCTCAGGCCCTTTGGGAGCCTACCTTGGTGCTTAATTAAAATCCAGCAGGATCATGTTTTAAGTGTAGGTGAGCGAGTGCAGAATAACAATGACAAATCATGCCCCAGAGCATTGACTGGTGTGTTTTGGAAAAGAATAAGTGCATCTCACTTTCTGAATCCAAAATAAATTAGATTTAATGTGAAGGGAAGCTGGTGGTGCTGTACCACTGTGGCTAATAGGTTCCTGAAGCTGCCAAAAGGAGACTAACATTAATCTTATAATTACACTTAGTCTATTCTAATGAACAGCTCTTTATGAGGCATTATTAAAAAGGCATAATCCTACAGTTCATTATCCTTTTTGGACATTTTAATCTCTTAAAGGTCCCATGACATGGTACTTCTTGATGCTTTTATATGGCGCCTTAATGGTTCCCTAATACTGTAAATGAATCCTGCTCCAAAATCAAGACTCAGTGCATGAGAAAGACACATGTACACAGTCAGAGTCAGAAAATCTCTCTCTGAACAACTCATTCTGGGTCTTGTTGCTTGAATGCAAATGAGAAGGACAGAGATAGGTTAGAGGAGCGGGTGGGGGTGGGGGGCAAATGTGCCGCTGGTTCCTTGTTTTAGCGGTGCACTGTGTGCTGGCCTCATTTCCGTGTGTATAAGTGTGAAGGAAGAAAGGAGAGGCGTTTCAATGAAAAAAACACATTTTCACAGAAAATAAAATTAAACCACTGCTGTTTCAGATGTCCAGAGGCTCAGATAAAGGACTTCCGAGCCTAGAAACACTCGCACGTGCCTCCAGGCAAATAAAAAAAACGCATTTCGCATTGCGTAGCTCATTCGCGGTCCACACTCTCTGGGCGTGATTTACAGAGACGGTGGGTAGACATCCAAACGGGGAACGGAGCTGCATTTTTCGATGTGACGTAACATAGTTGCCTTGTTCAGAATCGCCCGTTTGAGCTGTGTTTTTTTTCAAACGCAGAAAAGGACCGCAAATGCTCAGTTTAGACATTTTGCAACTTTTAGCCATGGTGGGGGCCCTAAACAGGGTAGGGGAGCTCACATTAACGTTCAAAAACCTCAGAAAGTGAAAATTTCATGCCATGGGACCTTTAAGAACATTTCTCCAACAGAAAAATTAAAACTGTGTTGTTTTTTTTTTATAAGAGTATGCAATAAGTGATTAAAATGATTAGATTCAGTTAAACTTAGACATTTTCTGCAAGCATGAAAAGTCTTAGAGTTTTAAGTTACTCGGTTGTCAACTAAAAGGCAAGTAATATCCATTCAATTACAGAACTCTGGAGAGCCATCCTTGCGTTGGCATTCTTTGCGTTGGCTAATCAGTCGCAGCAAATTGCACTGGTGAATATTTCAGACGGACTCAAATACAGATGTCATAGCTAGATTTCTAGAAAAGAGCTGGAGAATCCTTGCAAAAACCCCATAAGAGCTGCAAAACAGATAGTGGAGAAGACTTCATGAACTACCCCCAGTTGTGGTTGAGGCAAATTGGGTGGAAGATCTTATATTACACAAGATCGACTGCGTTTTAAACCATGTTATAATGTTGATCCCTCATCAAAAACATACATTGAGTTGTGCTTAGTTTCATTCACACATATTTGAATAATACTGCATTATTTGGATGCTCCATCTCCAAAGCTCAAAATGCTCTGTTCTACCTTGTGATGTCATGTAGTGGTAGTTTTCAAGTTAGCATCTACCTTTTACCTTTTGTTAAGTGGAGATGCAAGTCCAGAGAATTATCCAAATGATTCTAGTGAAGAAAAACAATGTGGGGCACTTCCTGTATTACCACATGACATCACAAGGTTGAGCAGAGTTTTTTCTGTTTAAGAGAAGAACTCCATAAATAAGCCTGAATATGCGTGCTAAACATGTGTGAATGAAGCACATCTCCAGGTATGTTTGTGATGAGGAAACAATATTATAACATAGATCAGAAAATAATATAATATTGGTCCTTTAATTAAGTGAAGATGAATAAAGAGATCTGCCCTCACGGTGTTTTCAGTAGATTGTTCCCCATAACTGAAGGTAAATAAGCTGATTACAAGTTGACAGTATTTTTAGAGACTGATATCTATTTGCTGTCTCACATACTTTGCTGAGAAATCACATATACTGTTACAACATTGATCTATTGGATTAGAGTCATTTGTATAAGCAGCAGCTGACTGGCACGGGGAATTTGTTAGTGCTTTCAAAGTACAGTTGATATAATACATTTACAAAAGGTTTTTCCACAGTGAGTTAAATTCACTATAGTGCCAACATAGACTCAGAAAACAACATGGATTTTATAAGGTCAAGTCAGCCCAATAGTTCTTTATACACAAACGCGCTTTGAATTGTAACTGCATGACATATTCCACAGGTCAAATGTCAGTTGTGGGTAATTATTGTATACAGCAGGGCAGTCTATTTTAACTCAGGGTCACATTGCTAATCACAAGGTCTTAATATAAATAACTAGTTTGCTCCACCCAGCAAATTCAATCAGTAAAAATACATATCAGATTAAGTTTGTTTGCAGATAGTTTAGGTTTTAAAATAGGCTTGAAACCTCTGCTGAAGTTATTTGAACATTGATTTGATGTTTTTCAGATGCCCTTACAGAAAATTTCAATTTTGTTTATCCAGGTTAATATTAAGTGTTTCTTTTTGTTTTATATGTGGTCATAGACTGTGCCAAAACAGTAGTATGTGAGTTACAAGGTGAGTTTGCATGTCTTATGTTATTCATTTATTTTTATCAACAAGATCATACCAGGATATTTTCCAGTAGGGCTTCACGATACATGGCAGTTAAAATAGACTCGCAATTATTTTGTTATTCTTATAGTTTAGACCAGTGTTTCCCAACCTTTTTTGTGTTGTGTACCCCCTGAGCCTTTTTGTCATACCTCGAGTACCCCCTCACTCATACGTGTTGATAATTCTCCAAAAGTAGAACGGGTTATTAAATGAAAATCATTTTATTTCATCTCTTTAATTTGAAAATGTAATTCTCAAGCATTTTCTCTCTTTAAGTCAAATTTCCTCAAATTACAATTAAAAAATAAAAAAAAAATCTCCCCCTGCGCCTGGCAGTGACACTGCTGAGTACCCCCTGCAATGTGCTCGCGTACCCCTAGGGGTACTTGTACCCCTGGTTGGGAAACACTGGTTTAGACCTCAAGAAATATGTTCTGAAATGCATGGGATCCTTGTATTACGTATCAGGTCTTATTTATCTTAAATTTTGTTTTATGTTGTTACACTGAGCACTATTTTGTTTAACCTATTTCATAAATGTAATTGCAGTTGGAATACTGAAGACTCCAATTTGATTTTTGTTTTTCTTATAATTGTGATGCCCTACCCAAGATTCATTTACCGGAAAAGAATTGTAGAATTTGGGCAAAGGTGTTTGTAATGAAGACACATGAAAATCTCTCATGTGCCGAAGATGTGGGTACTGCAGATTGTGGCCTACTCTCATTTATTTCAGTGCCGAAAGTCGCAGCATGTTCCTAAAATAGAGGTCAAGGCTCCGAAACAGAACGTGTCAGTGACCCCATTTTGAGCTGCTGCACAGGAGAAATGGGAGAGACATGCTCAGAGGGATCTGTGCTACCGCGATACAAGGGAATCAGTGGAGCCCTTAGGAGAGGGATAAGACTTGTTCAACACAATGAATGGAGGCTAATTATTTTCTTTTGGCCATAGATTGATTAGACAGAATGCGCAAAGATTGAAATAACCGGGTTTATCTTGTGACATACATTTCAGACTGTACTGGATTGAGATTTCATCACTGAGTATTTTATGGTGAAAAACGTCTTTGGTCATATTTGTCTTTTCTGTTCAGGCATTGTTTAGTTTGTGTAACCCACTGCAATCATGCTGTATTTACTGGACTGACATAATGCAACAGGGATGTAAACAATAACATATTGTAATATCTTCAAAGGTCACACAGTAATATCATGAGCACTTCTATATATCAAAGTATATTGCCTCATACGTTCCTTTGCTTAAAACGCAGAGTGGACTACATAGACAATGATCCTTTTCTTTTTTTCAGTGCCTTATTATGCTTCTATAATACTGCAAGGCTGTCTACAATACCACAGTGTTATTGGACTGTGAGGTGAATATCATATTAAGGGATTTGTATATTATCACACCACTAATAGGCAATGACTTTTACAGTTGTATAACACAAGTTCTACTCCTTACTTTTTAATAAATGTCTTTGTTGGTTGGTCCATGAATTGAACCCACATCCTGCTTACTCAAGGGTAGGGATATTAAGCTGCTTAGCCAAGTCATTTGAAACATTAATTCTGTCAGGACTATATACTGTAGTAGCCAATAGAAATATTTCAGAACATGGCTAACATCTGCTACTATGCAGCCCTAATTCTTATGAATGAAGATTTCCTAATATGATCTGTCCAAAGTTAAGTGAGGATACAGTAATGAAAGCTTGAACTATTCTAATGACCTCACTATCATTTACTATAATAAACATTTAACCCTTCTATCTCAAGGCTTTGAGATCTTTGAGCTCCAACCTGTTTTACCCCAACCAAAGTCATCTCTCCTGCTCAAAAATCTCCCTTTGTTTTAATCGGATTTAAATGTCAGTGCAATAATATGAAATCAAAAGACAAAGCTTAGTGTTTGTAATTATTTAAAGCCGGCGCCTTAATCTCGATCTGCTTTTGAGTGGGGAAATGTTAAAGTGACATTTTGAGTTTAAATAGTGTTCAAAAACATTAGTGAAGCACTTAGCCTGATGGCTCCTGTCAGTAGAAAAACAATGTGTTCTTGTGCTCTCTGTCAGGTCTGCTAATGATGTCCCGCTGTGCTGTCAATCCAGCCCACAATAGACAATGGTGCATGCACTAGAAAAAGGCCTGAAATAGCTAATTGCTTCCTAGCCACTATACTGTACAGTATGTGCTTAGATGTCTTTTTCTCTGTTTCATTAGCACGCTTTAACACTGTAGTGCCTTTGCTCATTATTATAAAGAAATCAGACTTGGAGTGCCAGATCTGAGCATCTATATTTTCATTATTTCCACTAATTTGGCTGAGTCATTTGTGTTCATTTCTGCCCAACTTGTTGATTGTCAGTTTGGAGGTTGGATTCTGGAGGGGTGCCCGAGTGCATTTGCCGCCTGGACCTTCTCTGTCAGTAGCGCCAAGCAACACAGCCACAAATTGGAATGTGGTACAGCTCTGGGAAAGCAGCCAAGATTTAAATTAGACAATAACCTCTTGCTCTTTCTATATTGCCTCTCTTTTCCAGCTGCAGGCCCAAGCCATTTGTTTAATACAGTCAGCCCTGTAGTATATAATAGACTGATATATGAGTGGATGCTCAGCAGTTTGTGTTTTTTCACATTTATAGAGATTGGACAATGGTCAGTTTGTGTTTATGGAGGTCTTAAGGCTAAGAACAGAAAGGAAGCAGGTAGCACTAAGATATTTCAAAAACACTGTGGACAACGTGGCATGATACTAAAATGTCAAAATTTATTTTAGCACAAAGGAAAAGCCCTGATACGTGATACTAAAATAATCCTTTTTTTAAGATAATATAATGTAAGAGTAGTTTCATTAATGTTACCATGTGGTGGTATGCTATTTCTGCAATAGTTGGCATTTGTATGGATAGAAATATAATACATAAACTGGACGTGTGTCTGTGTGTGACTCGGTCCAACAAGACAAAGTCACTTATAAAATAAGTGCCTTATGATATTTTACTGTTATATTTCCCATTAAAAGTTTTCTTTATCAAAACATAAACACAGCACAATCCGTATTGATTTTGATGTTGGTGAAAATATAAATTCATATTGATTGAAAATGACTCCAGGCTGTGTTCTCCATAAAGACTGTTTTCTTTGCTCTACAAACAGCTCTTGTTATTATTGCAGTAGCGCAGACCATAACATGATATATTCCTTTAAATAGAACTTTTATCTTGTCCAACATGCAGTATTTAAGGGCTTGACTCTCTAAAAGCACTCTTCCATAGACTTGTACAAAGCTGCTAATAATGAGTATATGAGCTGGTGATGGCTCTGAGGGAGTAGCAAATGCATGTGTCCTGCTCCAGCAATAAGAGCACACTTTAACTCCCAGTGGCTTAGCGCTTTATGTGGACCAAGTCCCACAGCTCATTGCCATACAGTGAACCAAAGGAAATAGCACAATGCAACAAAGCTATTTTTACCAGGACTGTGCCTGTGTTAAGTTTAGTTATTAGCTTCAAGCCTGCAGTGTTCACCTTTTTACATGAGCCAGTGTTTCTTAATGGCGTCACTAATTAGCATAGGGCTCTCTTACATAGGTACATAGAAATCAACACTTTTAATTAGAGAATATATTTCATGTAAATCCTGTTGTCATTTCAATACATCACAGTATTTGCCCTTGGCACGTCATCATTTTATTTATTTCATATACAGTGCATAATAATGAGCATCTGTTGCTACACTGTAAATATGCTATATATTTGAGCAAACATGTTTATTTCTATCATTGACCCTATAAGTGTGAGCTTCCTGATTTTAGGTGATATTTGAGGACTTTTGCCCTTTCAGTTCATAACAAGGTAATATTTTGTTTTGAATTGTTTTATGGCAACGGTGTTCGATTTTTATCACTCTGAACCCCATGAAGTGAACCCCATGGATAGGCAGGTGACCAAGAAAAACAAAATTCACCACATATTACAAATACAGTGAACTATCACAAAACAGGAAAAAAGTAATCATATACAATCATTTGAATTTAGTTCAAAGCTGCAAAAACTTGTAAAGACAACTGGACATTGCTACAAAAAACTGAAATGTCCATGGCAGCCCTTTTCACATTGTTTTCTTCTGAGCTGCTGCGTCTTCATGCTACAGCGGCTGTTGTGGGAAAGCTAGCCGTGTTTCTAAGGCCCTCTCATGGCCTAAGCTCCTTTTGTGGCACTGGGCCAATGGCTTTGCACCCACCACATCAGAGATGGAACCCCATTTAGAGCGCTTTCTTTTGGGATTTGCTCTCGGGAGTTTCGAGTAGACTCAACAGAGAGGAAAAAATGGGCCGTTGGATATTGACCTGCGTTATATACAGACGACTACAGTGATCAGGCACTGACTCTGTTATTAGATATGCTCAGAGCTCTTTGTTTAGCTGCTCTTGGCAGAAGCTGTGGCTAAGCTCTGTGGATTTATGTGTCAATGTGTGAATGAGATGATTTTGTACTGTAAGGGGACAGAATAAATTTAAGAAATGTTTCTGATTTACATTTTAGATTGTGCCAGTTGAACTTTATTTTAAAGCCTCATGGTGTAATTTTTAGTCAAAAAAATAAACAAATAAAATAAAATAAGGGCATATTTTTGTTATTGGGTTGTTTTTATTGCACTAAACAACTTCCTGTGAGTTTGCATCTCCACAAAACTGACTCTTACTTGGCCTGGAGGAGGGCCTCCTCCTGTTTGTTTCCATGGAAATTTTCTTTTGATTTGATAGATTTTTCTCTATGGAGAATCTTCCAAAGTATGGTTTTAACTTTATATTTCCATGGAATTATACATGTGACACCCCACTACAAAGTTGTTACTTAAACAAAGCAACAAAAGATTCAAACTTAATTACTTTTATTTATAACAGACCAATTAATGCAGATGTTTTGACAAACTTCCAGGCTGTTTTTATAGCAAATCATTTTACTTTATGGCATGCTAGTATTTTGCCAATAACCTATTTCTAAGTACCAGAGATGAACAATGGGCAGGTCCTCACACTATGAGCTTAATATTTCAAAGTACTTGTACCTTATGCATTTGAGAAGTAGCTGTCCTAATGGTAGAAGACAGTACGGGGCTGGGCATGTAATGATTTTAGCTTTAAAGTGAATTACCAATCGATTGAGCCTGCAGATCAGAACAGAGCTTGCCGGCCAACTGTGCGGACATGCTGTGTTGTGCAGTCACTTTACAAATTGACTAGAGCAGCACACATAGAGAAGGGATATATCTATATATGTCTGCTGGCTCTGCACACACAGCTACAGAGAAGTCTTGAGATTATCAGAGTGGCATCTGTAATGTGTTTAGTCTGATTTTAAACGTATATGGGAAAGTTATGTTAAGAACTAGTGCTAGAGAACAACCCTGAGTCTGGAGGTTACTGTAATACATTTGTGCTTTAAATTATGCATATAAAAGTGGTATTTGAATTAGGGATGCAAGTTATCGATTAATTCATTAATCTATAGTTGATTGACCTTATTGATCGATTAACGATTAACTGATAAGCGGCGTTTTTCACCTGAATTTTAGTGTTTCAATAGGGTCTTTAAGGATATAAGCTATAGTATACATAACACTGAGTCATAAATATATCATAGTATTACTATATTGTATATTCCTCAATTAATTATTCCTTAGTAAAAAGCAGACAAATGTATTGATGCTGAATAACAAAATACAGTAATCCCTCGCTCTATCGCGGTTCACAGATTTTAATTTTTTATTTTATTTATTTTTTTTATAGTGTAACATTTTTGTTATAGTGTAACATTGTGTTCTGCGTCCTGATTGGCTAAGAGACTAGACCAGGACTAAACGTGGACTAAACCAGGTCTAGACCAGAACTAAACCAGGTCTAGACCAGGTCTAAACCAGGTCTAAACCTGGACTGGGCCTGGACTAAACCAGGACTGGACGAGGTCTAGACCTGGACTAAACCAGGATTAAACCACCACGTGCCGCTGCTGGTTTCGTGCAGCTGGTTTGTGGCTAGGGCTGAGACTACGCATTCCGGGCGCCGCGGTTCGATCTCGTGCTCAGCAGGCCCGCGCGAGGCCCGCGCGTACACTGGGCAGTGCCATTGGCGCCTGCGGCCGGCTGTGAGTCGAGCTTGGCGCAGTGCGGTGCACGGTTGCCTTGTTTCGTGACCATGTGGGTGCGCGTGTCCGCGATTAGCGATTAACTGCAATTAATGCATTTTGATCGACCAACGTCTTGATCAACAATTAATCGTAAGTCGATTAACTGTTGACATCCCTAATTTGAATTGTAGTGACTGCAGATTTATGTGTCATATATATATATATTTTTTTTAAATGTCAGATGCCCTTCTTTACACAGCTCTATGTATTGCTTGGATGTTGCACTGGACTCTTGCAAACCAGAGCTGTATAGTTTTCCTTCTATGAACTGTATTTTGGCAGTATCCTACCATTCCACAACCCTGTAAACATGCATGTATCAGACTACAATAAAAAGTCTTGTAATTGTGGTTCACTGAATGAGACACTTGGCTGTGTGTTGCTCTTGAAAGGAAATTGCATATAATAAAACACAGCAAATAATCAGGCTTTTAAGATGGCATTTGAATTTAAATAGCCTTGCTTTTTCTTTTATATGGTGACTACTGGAACACATATTAGCAGCAGTGTCATGTTCCATTGCCCACATGCTAGACTATGATTACTGTGTTCTGGCCCCAACTGTAAAATAACTTGTCAGCAGTTGATGTGTGTCCAAACCTCTTGATTGAATTAGCCTGGTGGGTTTTAGAGCAAGAAGGAGAGAGAAGAACCAGCACAAGATTTGACTGTACATTTGAAGGCTACTTTGCGCTGTTTGAAGATTCACAAAGCTCTGTTTGGTTTTCAGATGAGATGTCCAGTATGCATGTAGTCCTGGCAGCTGTGCTATCAGTGCCTCTCCTGTGAGTTCGCTGGATCTTGGCTGGTCCAGTTCATGTTTACTGATAGGATCTGTGTGGCTACTTCATCATATCGAGGGTGAGGCGGGGTCATGTTGGTGTAATATTGTGTTTGCCCTGAGGTTGAAATAATTTGGTTTGCTATAATAGCTGTAAAACACCTTATTTCCCACTGGGCACCCTCTCATACAAATAGACCTGCTTTGGGATTTTGAGAGGAATCAACAGAATTACTCTTGCACTATTTGGAATAACAGTTTGCAATATGCATTTTACATTTTAAGATAAGACTTTATTGATCTCACACAGGAGAAATTTGTATATAGCGAATGCATTAAAGTATTGCAATGCCAACAAAACAACATTAATATCATGAGAAATGTATGAATATGTTTTGGTAAATACTGACCACATTTTGTCAAAGTTAAACGTGCATAACTTTTCTGGTGGAGTGTTCCTGCTTTTCTCCATGAAGATGTTATTGCTTCATCTGGAATGTTCCACAGTATGGTATTAAACCTTTCTATCATCATGGAGACTAAACCAGGCCAAGTTACAGGTTAGACCTGTGGAGAGGTGATCCCGCTCACTGTAAGAATGCCTGTTTTTCTAGGTATTTTTGAGCTATAAAACCACTTGTGACTTAATAAATGTAACGGTTTAATGTCATACTGTGGAACATTCCAGGTAGAGCTAATGACACATCCATAGAAAGAAGCAGGTGGCAGACCCCCAACAAAAAAGTTAGATAATGCACCCTTAAGTTATGCTGTAGCCTTTTTTTATTTGTGTTTTCTTGATTTTATTGACATAATCCCCAAACAACATAAGAGAATTTGGAAAGTCCCACTATTATAAATGTTTCTTTCCATTTGCATGTTCAAGTCTAGTACTGTACTACCAGACTGTTGTTAGCTCGGATCCTGATACAACTTGAAGCCTGTCCTTGCTGAGTGATTGTTCTGACATGGACAGCACTTTCCATTTAGCAAAAAATATAGAAATCTGTATTCACTGGAGGAGCGCTGTTTTTCCATCTGGCCGTGATGGTGGAGACAGTGGAGTCTTTTCACTTGGGATCAGGGTCCACGTAAGCTCTTAATTCTCTCCTGTTAAATGCTTATTGAAGAAATGTGCTGGTGGTGCAGGGGCAGAAATCAAAACATTAAGTCTCCTCTGTAGCCATGTGTCTGGCTCTGAGCGGGAGTCATATTACAGAGCACCTCCTGGCACTAAAATCACTGAGTTAATAAAACAGTTTGCTTTTCTGTGGGGTTTAACAAGACAAAACATAATTATCCCAAATCTTGTCAAATGGGTTACGCTCGAAATAAAATGTGAAATTTGAATAGCGGGCTGTTAGGGCTGGCTCTGACTGTATGTAGATATTGCTTTTGACATGTTAGATTAGTTTAGATTTTATTTAAATTGACATTGACAGAAGAAAACTTTTGAATGTTTAACCTGAAATGCACTATTCATTAGTTTTGTCACAATACTAAAATTTTAAACTGGATTCTGATTCTGATAGAGAAAAGCATGTTACTCAGTGTCAATGCCGCATAAAAATAAAGTACAAAAGCACAAATTTTACAACCATAGAATGTAATTTTCAGCACAAAATAGTAGGCCTTTAGTCAACTTTGTCCTGCCAATCATTTAGTCAAATAAAAATAGAGCGTGGCAAAAGCTCTCAAAACTATTACGTGTATCTATCCATCTGAGCCACACTACACTCACAAGACTAAACCTGCATAGGAGTTTGTGTAAAAACGAAAACTTGATTTATGTAAAGACAGATTAAACATGTGAAGTGAGTTTAATCAGCCTTTTCACATATAAATGCCCCAAAAATACCAAATCTTCACTATCTCACTCTAACTTCTCCATTCTACTGATGTCCCTTATAAATCCTTATTATTTCAATAAAATGATAAGTCGACTCTAAATTAAGACACCACCGACCAATTAACTGACTAAAGGACTGGAGCGCTACAGCTCTAACCTGGAAAATCCCAGGCTGCTTTCGTTCGTTCCGATCTGAAAGACAGCCTGGCGACTATGGCAAGCGAGCTCTCCCGATTCTGGGAGCCAATCAGAGAGCGGGGAGGGGTGGGAAGACGGTGGCAAACTACGTGGCAAAGGGAAACTTGTAGTTTGAACTGACAGCTGACATGTTTGGCTATGGGCTATGTATACGCTAAATGATAGACATTCGTATCGCTGCTGGCGATCGTAAACCACACCTCCGCTACGAAATATTTAGAAGGTGGCTCCCAGACCATATATCACTTGTGATATGGTCTGGTGTAAACCAGGCAACTACAGCCCTACAAAATAGTAATTTCTTGAATATTACCATCAAAACCATTTTTAAAACTAAACAGATTTTTTCTATATTGATAAAAACACTAAATTAGCAATATTTATCAAGACAAAATCACCTATAAAGCACAAATGATGAAAGGATGTTTATTATTTTTAATGTGGCACTATTCACTTGAAAACCCCATTGTAATAAAGGTCATCAAAGTTATAGTCAAAGTTAAATCTATGTATTTTTAAGATAAGGACATCTGCTGATAACACTTTGCATGATATGGTGGAATTGTGTTGTACAAATATCAGGCAGATTTAGCCGTGTATAATCCCTCCAATTGTTCATCTTGTTTCCCCATTGACACATATGGCTGTTTGGCTTCTCCCCTCTCCGTCTCTTGTCTTGCTCGTCACATCGTTTTAATTACAGAGGCTTCATTGTCTGTGCTGACCCATTTTTGAGTGGCTCCCTGGTTGTCAGCTGCGTGGTCCCCTCCAATCACACTTAATTTCATCTGACATTTGACTCAATCGCCTCTGCTGTGAACAGGAGCTCTCAAAGCCTTCTAAACTAAAATGAATTTACAGGAGCAACAACTATCTCTTGGGTTTTCACCTCTGAGGGTTTTCGGGCACACGACATAGGAGAGTTTTTAGTGGTGACGATTCATACGGGCCACTGGGGATGAACGTGGGGATGTTAGTCACTGTTTGCACTTAAAGGAGGGGGGATACAGTAATATTATGGGCCCCTTTGGGTGTTTTTAAATTGGTGTTTGCTCAGGAGATGTAATTGATTCATATTTTTTTCTGTGGATTACCATTTTGCCACAAATGTGCCCAAATTTTTCTAATGTCGGCAATGCAAATCATTAAAATCCCCTCAAAGGGTTAGCCGATATGGCAAAAAAAACAACAACAAAAAAAAAAAATTATATTAACGTTGTCCTGTGCACAGTGCAGCCAACTAATACCAACTTTTAATAATCAGAGCCATTTCACTGAAAGAAATTGTCCCAATTAAAAGACCTCTCAATTAAAACAAACCCCAAGCTCATCTTTGAAAAGTTAAAATAATTGGATTTCTGTTCAGTTAAATTTAGATAAATTGTGCAGTCTTATCATACCATCTGTATATTTCAGCATAGCTCTATTCAAAGTTTTGGCATGGGCTCTTAACATATGTTCTTGGGACTACACAATGACATGAAAATTGCCTTTCTGACATAAAACATTGTTTTGTTTCGGCCTGTCATATTTATTGTATTGACTGATTGTTCAGTTCAATTATGATGGAACATTACATTTTTGGGGGCTCAGTATTTATCATGAGGACCCTTTCTTAGTACTTTTTGTTATTTTTCGTACTAGGATAAGATTTAAGCTGAAGAGGGTTGAATAAACAACTTCTATGGCTCATTACAGATACAAACAAACTAGTGTTTCATTCTGCCATTCATTTATTAAACCATATTAAAAAAATATGAACCATATTAAAAATGTAGAATTTTTTTGAGGGAAATCCTGCTTTAGAGTTGTTGCATCAGTGGCATAAATTAGTTCCAATATTATTGATTATCCTCTGTATTTCCTTCAGCAATATATCGCACTTCAAAATGTATTATTGAGGCAGTCTTAGCTCTTTCCATAGCTTTCCATAACTGGACAAAATCGTATTCACTTCTGAAAATAGAGCCATAGTAACATAGGAGATGTGAACCACTATCTCCCCGCTCCATCTCAGCAATGTTCCCAGTGCTCGGATAGGCTGGGATATCTCTTAGACTTCCATTTTGTTATCTAAAAGAAGAAAGGGGGCAGAGTAACACTTGCTGCGATAACTGGATACGTAAGGTTAATTACCAACCAAGTCTGATGCACGTAACCCCCAGTCAAGTTATACAGCGTTTTCCGTATCAAACCACAAAGACATATGTTGTGACAGAGAAGATGCTTGTTTTTATTTGTTTTTGTGTCAGATATAGTTTAGTGGGCTAGTATTACATATAGCAACACTACAGGGCTGTTACGTTGGGTCCCAGCCACCTGCTTTCACAAGTGCTCCTAGGGCTGCACGTCTCACTGGTGCAGAACACTGTTAACATTGCGGCGGATTCCCAACTCTCTCTCCAGGGCATGGACTAATTAATGGATACAATTTGGAGTTGATTAGCAGCAGTTCTTCGGTAATTACATTCACATACAAATCGCGCTGAAAGAATGGGCGAAGACCAAGAACAAAAACACACAAAAATATATTAGCGCACTTCTCATTTCGGTCCGATCTTAATTAGTTTCCGCTGTTGTTGAGATAGCGGCCTATTAGAGGTCTTTGTCAGTCATAATATTTAAAGAACTTTGTAATAAATGCATAATAGGGATTAGCCGGATGCTTTGTTAGAATACGGGAGCGTTTTCTTAGCGGTTGCGTTTCTTTCCTCTCTTTTTTTTTTTTCCCCGAAGCAGCGTTTGCACTGCTCACTCACACAGAGGTGCATTGTGCTCTTGGGCCCAGCTGCTAACCCATAATTCTTCATTCTGTGTCCCATTGTTCCTACCTGTCAGCATGCTTGTGTCTCTAAAGAAAGGAAGTAGATGCCATTTTGCTACCAGGCTATGTGTGCAGCTCCAGGGGGCGGGGAAATGTTGTGGAAACATATTATTTCTTACCTAAGTACGGGGTTCTAATAACACATCAATTGCTTTTTATGCTAATTTGTCTTTTGGGTGTCAGTCAAAATCTCACTCCTGGTTTGACTTAGAAAGTTATCACTTACTTTGAAGTTGTTTTGTTTGAAAGAAACAATGAGATTTGGGATAGGGTGGAGGTTTTGTGTTAAGTGCCATTTGGATATTTGGATTTTTTAATTTTTTGTTTTTTTTGGTTAGCATTCAGCATTCAGCCATAATAAACAGAAAATGTGTTTATAATGAACAAATTGTATATTAAGACTGATTACCCGAAACCCTTAATTAAGTAGCTACTGAACTATTTGTTCATTGAGTTATTAGGCCTAATTACGGTGTATTTACTATAACGTTTTACTGAGCAGTATTTTTGAACAGTTATTTCTGGAATGGCTACTCTTGTGCCAAATCTAAATATAGGTGTTAATTCTTCTATATTTTTAAAGGTTCTACTATCTATCTATCTATCTATATACAAAGGCTGTGTCCCACCATAGTGGGGTAGCCTAGACAGGGCATACAATTTTTGTTCCTTTCCCTCCTTCCTTCCTTTCCCCAAACCCTCCTTCCGTGACTTTTTTTTTTTTTTTTTTTTTTTTTTTTCCCTCGTTTGTACCAGCGTCCTTTCCTCATCACCATCACCACTCTCTTCCCACACTGGCGTCCACCCACCCCCCATCCATGCACTGGACAACCGAGAAGGCAGCCAGCGAACCCGAGCGGAAAACCCCCCAGGACCCGCCCCAGGCGGCACAAAGGGATGACCGGCCAGACCCAGAGCGTAAACCGGACCACCGCCAGCACCCAGGAATCCTCCAGAGGACCACACAGGGACAGCACCTAGAGAGGGACGAGCACCCAAGCACACCCTTCGTCCATCACCATCACCGCTGTCGCCCCACTTTAAAATCCACTTCTCCCCCCTCTCCGAACATTTCTTCATATCCTATGTTGCCCTATATCTTTTAATGCAAAGGTTCTACTACACAAAATTAATTTTTGTAAGCTTTAAGCCATATTAGTATGTTGTTACTTCCTTAAAAACATACCTGGAGTTCTGTTTTGTTTCATTCTCACATGTTTGAATCTTTTTATCTTTTGTTCATTGCCTGGAAGAATCCATGACTCATCGCTGTACCAGCGCTGGTAACGCTTGGTCTAGAATGCGCTGCTGTTGCACGTAGACAGACAGCTAAGTGAACCAATCAGAGATTGCGCCATCTTGATTCAAAACTGAGGAGGAACATCCGCTGCCTAAGAGTGACGTTGCGGGCAAAGGCGGGTGCACTGACGTCACCATCTTTGAACGAATCAGAATCGCGGAGTCCGTTTTTAACCGGAGGAGCGAGAGTGGAGCGAGGGTGTCCAAATGGTATCGCGCTGTAGCAAATACAGAGAGATATCATTTGGCTGGCCAGGTAATTTTGTTCAGTAAAGATTGGGCATTCTAGGGTTGTAATTACCCAAATGACTCTAGTGAAACTGTACGAGTTTAAAAACACAGTAGAGCACTTTCTGTACTACCACATGAACTCAGCCTAAATATGTAGGTTTGTGTATGTTTTATGTTGTTTGTTTTTGATGAGGAAACAACATGATAACAGATCAGAAAAGGACATAATAGAGTCCCTTTAAATGTGTTCCTTGCTCTGCCTTTGCGGTTGTGAGTGTTCTGTGATTTTCTGTTCCTCCTAGTCAGTGTTTGTATGGTAGCCCAAAAAGGACACGCCAAAGCAAACATGACTTTTACAGAAAACACACTATTTCAGTCAAAATGAATTAATGTCAGAAAGTATTGGGGTGAAATTGATTCTTTAACCTACATAATACCTCAGTCATTCCACATTAACCCTTTGTCACATCTCCATTCCTGTCCACTATCAAGGCGTTCCCATAGGTTATATTGAGTTAATAACCTGCCAGTGCGTCTTGATGCTCGGCTTTGTGATGCAAACACAGTCTTAATTGCCATCCCACAAGAAGTGAATAGTCTGACCGGATTCTCATTACCCTGCTATGAATCAACATGGGCCTCTCTCTATGTCACTATAATGGCAAAGTGGCAGCATCCACTCGGGCGAGTAGTAGGAAGAGGGTTAACACAGTGAGTAAACATGCACATGCACAAGAGCTGTGTTTGACTGACAGATGCCCACCATTCAGACTGTATAGTGGCTATTAGGTGGACACTTGTAGCTCATTGTGTTGTTTTGCTTTCTCTGTTTGCAGTTCCAGAATAACAACAACTACATGAACATGGCCGAAGCGAATGGGGCGCTGCTCAGTGCTGGGGATGTGAGTATATACCTTTTATTTGACTTCAACTTAACAAGCACAGTGCAACAGGCCTGTAAGATTAAAGGTCCCATGACATGGTACTTCTTGATGCTTTTATATGGCTCCTTAATGGTTCCCTAATACTGTAAATGAATCCTTCTTCAAAATCAACACTTAGTGCATGAGATATGACTCTGACAGTCTTCATGAGGCTAGATATGTGTCTAAAATGCTTTATTCTGAGTGTTGCTGCTTTAGTGCAAATGAGAAGGACAGAGAGATTGGCTAAGGAGCGGGGGGGTGTTCTTCCGCAGCTCGGCACCGCTCTCTGCTCTCTTCCGTGTTTTACACACGAAGACCGATGAGAGACTTTGCAATGAAAAAAAGCATATTTACACAGAAAATAAAATTAAACCACTGGTATTTCAGAGGTCCAGAGGGTCGGGTAAGGGACTTGCGAGCCTAGAAACACTCGGACGTGCCTCCAGGCAAATAAAAAAACGCATTTCGCATTGCGTAGCGCATTCACAGTCCAAACTCTATGGGCGGGATATACAGGGACGCTGAGCGGAGACAGAGGGAGCTGCATTTGCCGAGCTGCATTTGCCGATCTGACGTCAATAAGGTGCCTTGTCCGAACTCGCCCGTTTGAACACTGTTTTTTTGTAACGCAGAAAAGGACCGCAAATGCTCAGTTTAGACATTTCGCAACTTTTAGCCATGGGGGGGGGGGCCTAAACAGGGGTAGGGGAGCTCACATTAACGTTCAAAAACCTCAAAAAGTGAAGATTTCATGCCATGGGACCTTTAAGCGCAATCCAATCAAAATCGCCATTTGGCTAAGTCTAATTTGAATGGACCTAATTAGCAACGGCTGCAATTTTTAAGTCTCATAATTTCTAGGATTGCATAGAAAAGATACAGGTAACTGACATTTTCATTGATCAGATATCAGTTCCAAGATATCGGTTCAGTCAATATCACCATAAACTGGTGTAATAAGACGATCTATTGATCGATGTTGGCTCAAAATGTGTCAGAATATTATTGAACTTTTTTCAAAGCTGTTCTGTACTTACAAAACACAGTTGGATAATTTTTCACCATATGCCATTTGTGTTTGAAGGGAATAGATTATATTTTCAGTCTCTGCGCTAGTATCGGATGACAGATACTTGAAGCCAGAGTATCGACATTGGTATTCGAACTGTAAAAGCTGGATGGTTTTATTCTGCATAAAACTCGCAATCATGTAGTTTAGGTCTGTGCAAACATGTTCTGAAATGGGATTATTGTACAGTGGTACCTCACCTTACGAAATTAATTCGTTCCAGAAGTGGTTTCGTAACGTGAAAAAATCGTAAGTTGAGTAGCTATTTCAATGGAAAAAGCCTGATTCGTTCCAAGGCCCCGATCCAAGTTTTTTTTTTTTATAGTGTAACTTTTTTTTATAGTGTAACAATGTGTTCTGCGTCGTGATTGGTTTCTCAGACTGGATTTAAACTTTTCTCACATTTGTCTCTCGTTTAAACACTCAAACTTTCATAGATTTTCAACAAAATTATTAATAGTGAAGTGTGGGGGGAAGGGGGAGGGGGGAGAAAACTGCGCTCTGACACGTGTGATAGCGCAGCATGACCCGGCGCGGGGCTGCCAGCAGGTCTAGACCTGGACTAAACCAGGACTGGACCAGGACTAAACCTGGACTAAACCAGGACTAGACCAGGACTAGACCAGGACTAGACCAGGTGGATTATTCACTATTAATAATTTTGTTGAAAATCTATGAAAGTTTGAGTGTTTAAACGAGAGACAAATGTGAGAAAAGTTTAAATCCAGTCTGAGAAAAGCGTATAATGTGTGTGGCTGAGCGCGCATTATTTGAATTTTTGAGATTTCGCGTTTCGTAACTTGAATTTTCTTTCGTATATCTAGAGACCTAAATTTACCGTGAAGGCGTTTCGTAACTTGAAATTTTTCGTTTGTTGGGTCATTCGAAAGGTGAGGTACCACTGTATTAGTTTGTCAGTTCTTTGTCAATTCTTCTGGACACATTTAAAATATGAACTTTCAACAGAATCGTATTATTATTATTTCCAAATCTAATCACAATCACAATGCTTTTCAGAAAAATCACAATAAGATATTTTTTTCCCCAAATTGTGCAGTCCTACTGTGCAAATAAAATGAAAACAAATTGCATTTTTATTGTTTAGATATGTCAGCATTTTATTACAAAAAGAAATTGCAACCAGATTAGACCCAGGTCTCTTTATTGCTGCTTGAACATTTTGATTGAAAGAGATGAGGTGACTGCGCATTACATCTAGTTTTTGAAACCTCCTTTTACGACAATTTCCAAGTGTGTATTTTTCCTTATGACCTTCACAGTAATAGAAAATATCAAATTGTATTCCTTTCATCGACCAAAGTAATTTATAATACTGAAAATATGCCTCTACTTTCTCAGTCCAATTTTCCCTGTCTAATGGATTCTCACTCTGCCCTGTTTAGAGGTTTTACCCATTCTGCAAAGAAACTTTGAAACGTCTTTTTAGGGTAATTTTTGTATGTCCAATCTCAGACGCCAGATGAAGTCTTTTTTTAAACATCTTTCGGATGTCCAGTATTGCTGTTTGTTTTTCCTGTAGTGATGCAGAAAAGAGAATGCTAATGCCATCTGTTGGTCAGTGGATCTGAACACTCAAGTGATGTTTTATGTCGAGAGCGGGATTTGAACCAACAGCCTTTCGGATCAGTGAGCAAACGCTCTACCAACTGAGCTACACTGCCACCCGCCACTGGGGCCCTTTTAATGGTTGAGGCCCATAGAATCATAATAATTGTATAAGTCGGCTATAATCTTCCACAAATTGCATTACCAAATAAATAAACATAAATGCCTGAATTAGTTGATTAAAAAGATAACAAAATATCATGCACTCAAATAAATAATTAATAATACATGTTTAATTACAAATAATCTAAATTAATATTAATGAATAATATTCATAACAACAATGTTGATATTTGTCATCAAAAATAAGTATAAATAATGTCATTCTCCTGCTCCTGTGTTAGATGACCCCATGAAATTCAAAAAAGTCACCTAGTCTGTGGTTCAAATGTTTGACTGCATATTGATGTCTAAGTTGTCATAGTTAGACAAATAGTAGACGTAATTTGCAGCTCATTTAGAAGTCCAGAATTGGTCTTGGACCGATGGACGCAAAATAGACATAATCTGCGCGTCCATAAGACGTCTTATGTTTAGTAATGTTTTAGTGGGTATTTTACACAACATTGATTCTTGTGAGTTTTAAGCCTTGTTACAATGCTGTTACCTTTTCGAAAACATACTCGAGTGTGTTTTGTTTCATTCAGATATATCTGAGTAATCCTGGATTATTAGTCTGTCTATATCCCCAAAGATGAAAATGCTCTGTTCCACCTTGTGATGTCATGAAGAGGTCGTTTTCAAGTTAACACTTTTACCTTTTATACTTTTACCTTGAGTTTTTGCAGTGGAACTGCAAAAAAATATTGCTAACTCCTCAACTACTAAAATAACCACTAGATGCAATCCTAATACATTTCATTTATAAATTTAAGATAAATGTGTGTTGACTAATATGATATGAAAAACATGATATGAAATTGTAAATATGCCAGAATTATACTCTGTATTGCCACATGTACTTTACCGAGTCATATAAGGTTGAACAGTGTGCTAAATTTACCCTTTTTATTCCCCCTCCGCCCACTCCGGCTACCCTGTCATTAGAGACAAGTGCACCAAAAATACTCAACCTCCTCTGTGGTTCAAATGGGCCAGTCTTCTCCAGTTTAGATTCTGTGGATGGATCAGGCTCTCCAAACCCACCGCAAAGCCCCATTAGGCAGCCCAGATACAGCAGATAGACTTATTGTTATGGCACATCCACTGGGCATTGGGGATGACCTCAGAACACTGGCCGCTCACACAGAGGCGTTTGTGAAAGGAGGTTTATTTCCACCTATTCTCAAGCAACTAAATGTAATGTCACTTTTGTTGTTTCTTAGCTCTTGTCTGATTGTATACACTTGTATAAATTTTGATCATATAATTGACAACGTATATTTCACTATTAGGCATACTATTACAAAATGGAACTATCAGTATTGGATCTTAACACTTGAATGTAAAAACTCCAACAATTGTATTTTAGGTTTCTCATTCTCATTCTATCTTTGTGTGGCCTTATTTTCCACAAATATGACATAATTAAATGTATATAGATTAGAACTACAGCAGTTAACCTGAATAATTGTGACTAATTGACTATTAAAATAACTGTAATTGGATTTTTATAATCATTGGTTGTTGCCTAGATACAGAAAACACAGGCCAAAATACATTTTACAGCAGCAGCATTATTATTACAAGACAGCAGCATTATTACATGAAAATGGCAAAAAAATAAAAAATTAAAATAAATTAAATGATACACTTTATTCTACATTTTATTTATAAGCCTCCACTGAGCATATTTTCACTTTTATCACATTTAAATAGGATCAAAAAGTTCTCTGGGTGCAACAGAAATAATTGCTTGACTATTCAATCAATCAAAAAAAACACTAGATGCAGTCCTAATGCATTTCATTTGTAAGCTAAATGTGACAAGTACTTCCTGACAGTTCATAGACATCCCTGCCCTTCCTTGACTAAATAAAGGCCAACTCTATAGAAGTGCTATAAACATTATTTTAGGGGCCTAACTCTTCATGTGAGTGGATCCGTGTATCAATAGGGGGCCTCGGTAGTGGGGTAACGCCAACGCAAGCTGCTTGTAGAGCCCCCCAGCTGTGAGGCCCACTCTGCAGTAAAGGAACAAGGGGGAGGGTTTAAGGTTTGAGGATGAGGGAAGAGCCGTTCTTGTAGGAAAAAAAAGTAATTTGCATTTTATCAAAAGGAACAACTGTTTCCAGTGTTGGGGCACAGATGGTATTGTGCTTAGAAAGAGCCACAGAGAAGAAAGTCTTAAGAGTGGGCTTTATTTCATCAAACAGTAAGGTACAGTGTTATTGTTGCAATTCAAGACCAGTTCAGACTGCGTTTAGTTTGAATACACTATGTTCTTCCAAGGGTACAGTGGTAGAGGAAGTATGCTGTACACTAATGTCACTACATAATGACAACTGCATGCATTTAGCGAGGCCATGTTAGTGAATGCAAATTCTTTTTAAATACACATCTCTTATTTGAGCACAGCCTTGCATTTTTAACTACATTATTACATTTTTGGCATCAACTAATGACAGGATTCCAGTTGTATTATTTCTTAAAGGTCCCATGGCATGAAATTTTCACTTTCTGAGGTTTTTGAACGTTAATGTGAGCTCCCCTACCCTGTTTAGGCCCCCCTCCCCATGGTTAAAAGTTGTGAAATGTCTAAACTGAGCATTTGCAATCCTTTTCTGCGTTAGAAAAAATCAGAGCTCAAACGGGCGATTTTGAACAAGGAAACTTATTGACGTCAGCTCGAAAAAAGAAACGCAAATGCAGTTCCACCCCCGTCTGTCTCTACTCAGCGTCTCTGTAAATCACGCCCCGAGAGTTTGGATTGCAGAGGAGCTACGCAATGCGAAATGCGTTTTTTTTATTTGCCTGGAGGAACTTGCAAGTGTTTCTAGGCTCGGAAGTCCTTTATCTGAGCCTGTGGATATCTGAAACAGCAGTGGTTTAATTTTATTTTCTGTGGAAATGTGTTTATTTTTCAATGGAACGCTTCTCATCTCTCCCTCCCCGCAAAAACACGGAAGTGGGTCAGAGCACACAGGGCACACCTGAAAAGGAAAGAGTGGAGAGTTTGGCCACGCCCCCACCCGCTACTATAGGCCATCTCTGTCCTCCTCATTTGCATTCAAGCAACAACGCCCATAATGGAGTGTTCCAGAGTGACATTTATGACTCTTTCTCATCTTCATCTCTCTATCTCATGCGCTGAGGCTTGATTTTGGAGAAGGATCCATATACAGTATTAGGGAAGCACTAAGGAACCATATAAAAGCATCAAGAAGTACCATGTCATGGGATCTTTAAGCAAATCAAAATCATAAGTTGAGAAATCAGAATAGACTGACTGAAACATAGGTGAGGTAATACAGTTTTTTATACACCTTGGTGCAACATAATTTGACGTTCACTTACAAATTATGGCCTATTGAAACTTGCTAAAATGTTAAAGGGATAGTTCGGGTTTTTTGATGTGAATCTATATGGCATCCCCTTCAGCAGTGTTGTGCATTAACACTGACTTACCCCTGACAGCGTCCTGTGAGCCGAGTTTCTGCCCGGTTCTGGAGCCGACAAAAGTAGGAACTTTCTGGCACACTCGAGGACAGTTTCCACCCCCCGCTGGATGTCTTCTTAAAACCGTGTCTCAAAAAGTGATGTAATTTGGACCGCAAAACAGTTGCCCACGAAAAAGTCAGAAGTCATAATTGCTTTTCTCTCGAGTTCTATCACTGTGTGCCTATTACTATTATTAGCCTTTTCACTTGTAAACATCGCCACTTACAAGTGAACAGGCTAATAACAATAATAGGAGCACAGTGATAGGAATCGTGAAAAAATAGGACCAAGTGATTATGACTTCTGACTTTTTCGTGGGCAACTGTTTTGTGACGCAAATATATATCACTTTTTGGACAAATATTGTTTTGAGAAGAAAAACTCGCTTTATTAACTGTCCTGGCTAACTTGCCGGACCTACTTTCGTCAGCACCAGAACCAGGCATAAACTCAGCTCACACGACGCTGTCAGGGATAAGTCAGTGTTAATACACGGCACTGCTGAAGGGGATGCCATACAGATTCACAACAAAAAACCTAACTATTCCTTTTAAGGGCTGCACCTATTTTAATTGGGGACCAGTCAGTGCACATTGGCGCAAAAGGGTGCCCTGCAAAAAACATGTTCGCGCCCTCATTTCAGGTGCCTAAAATCATGTCACTTAATGAAAGCATACAGCCCTGGAAAAAAATAACAGACCACTGCAAAATTATCAGTTTTTCTGATTTTACTACTTATAGGTATGTGTTTGGGCAAAAGGAACATTTTTGTTTGAATCTATAAACTACTGACAACATTTCCCCCAAATTCCAAATAAAAATATTATCGTTTAGAGCATTTATTTGCAGAAAATGACAAATGGTCAAAATAACAAAAAAGATGCATGTTTTCAGACCTCAAACAATGCAAAGAAACAAGATCAAATTCATTTTAAAACAACATAATACACTTAAGAAGAGTTCAATATTTGTTGCAATAACCCTTATTTTTAATCACAGCTTTCATGCGTCTTGGCATGCTCTCCACAAGTCTTTCACATTGTTCTTGGATGACTTTATTCCACTCCTGGTGCAAGAACTGAAGTAGTTCAGCTTTGTGTTTGTGTTGGAATTCAACAGCCGCTGGAATGGAATGGCTGTAATACATGTAGAGATGATGATTTCAGGAAAAAAAATGCAGTGGTCTCTTATCTTTTTTCCAGAGCTGCATTGTGTTTGCACCCATTTGAAAGTCAAATGTACCCTCAGTTTGGTCTGGGCATGAGTCAATCAGCTGGTCAAATGATCATCAAAATACAACTATGATTATTTTTAATAGTTTACAGTTAGTCATTGAATCATTGCTGTCCTAATACCATATGATTCGAATAACCATATGATTCGCTCTTTTGCCAAAAAAAAACAAAAACTATTGCAAACTTTACCTGTGATGAAGACTAGTCATTTACTACCACTTCTGTGAAAAGTCCAATTTGAACTTCCCATTTCTACATTATTCATAAACCATCCATCTTTTATAGGAGAATTTAAAGGGCCCATATTATAATATTTTGTGATATGTTTTAATATTGTTTCCTCATCACAAACATACCCGGAGTTGTGTTTACTTTCATTCACACAAGTTTAACAAGTTTTAAAGGAAAAGTAACGTTATTTTACAATCTGAGCCTTCTTTCGGTAATAAAACAAGTCGTTTGACTCACCCATATCACGTTGGTGTCATTTGGAGCTGTTTGAAGAAAGTTATGTTGTAGCGTATCCGTTAGCATGCACCCGGGGCCTTTGCGGTCTCGCAAATAACACAAACTTTAGCACTTTTCAGGCACAGGAAGCCCGATGTCTTAATGCCTCAGATTTCGTTTGAAGCAAAAGTGGCCTGTAATCCGAGATTTATCCATAGTTTTCAGCTTTGCGTTTCATGTTTGGGTCCCGGGAGCAGTCCGCGCATGCGCACTGGCGTCCTCATCTACTCGAAACTATGGCTAAATCTCGGATTACAGGCCACTTTTGCTTCAAACGAAATCTTTCATTAAGACATCGGGCTTCTATGATTTGAAAAGTGCTAAAGTTTGTGTTATTTGGACACCACAAAGTAATGCCAGGCAAATGATACAGCACCATGTTAACGGATACGGGATCATTACTAGAACAGAACGGCTCAACATAAGTTCTGCGATACTGCTCCAATTGACAGAAAAATGCTATGGGTGAGTAAAACTACTTGTTTTATTGCCGAAAGAAGGCTCAGATTGTAAAAAAAAACGTTAATTTGCCTTTAAGTTTAGAGTTCTTATCTGAAACAGAAAACACTATTCCACCTTGTGATGTCATGTGGTAATACCGGAAGTACTCTACCATGTTATATATAGTACCTTTTATTGTTTTAGTTCATCTATAAACATGTAATACACTCTTATGCATCTACCCAGGTCTACTCCTTTTTACATGCCAGCTGTATCATTTACCTTGTGCACTTAGAGGAGGAGATAAGATGACCTTGGTGCACTGTCTAAAGCATACATCCTCCACTGCTTTCTCCACAGGGAAAACAATACTGTACTCCGAGATTGTGTTCCAGTCAGACGGATCACTTTTCTCCCCCAATCCAATTAGAGCTGCGTAATCAACTATAAATATGTAGAAATGGACTCCAAATTTGAAATAATGTTGATGAGGAGGATAGTGGCTGTTGTCATTTGAGTAGCAGCACTCTCCCAGTGTACATGTTTGAAACTGGATCTTCACTCTGACCACTATTGATCCTGAGGTCTATTATATGCAGTAATCACATGTGGGTACTTTTAACAAGTCTTGCTTATTGCAGTGTTTATTGAAGGAGGTCGGAATATTGCCTTAAAAGCCCTTTTCTTGAAATTGAAAAAGAAAGAGGAGGAGTGCAAGAGTCAGTTCATCGATAAACATCTTTTCATCACCTCCATTTCAATTACTGTACATGTATAGTTGTGGTTGGAATTACCAAAGGGATCGCGGTCTAGCGGGGCAAAAAGCACAACCATTTTGTCAGAATCTATATTATATTTTTGTCGACTTGGTTTCATAGCGTCTTGCATCACTACGCCTGATTGTAGCTATGCTTGATTCAATAGAGTTGAATGTAACACTGATTGGACAAGATTTTTCCTTTTTTCAAAATGATAGACTATAGCTGCAAATTTGTAAAGCGTTTGTAAAGTATTTTTAGTCTCTAAGGAACATTCATCATTCATCAGTTACTATTTATTGACTGAGAGGTCTGTATAAGTAATTGTGTTGGAGCATGGATAGGTCAGATGTAGTGGTAAGGAGCATTATTGATAAAAGGGCAGTTCTGTAGCAGGGAATCATGTGCATTCTGTCTTGAGCAAATTAATTAAAAAAATAGCGGTAAGACATGCCAAATGGATTTGTGGAAAAACGAAATGTTTCAAGACAGTGTTTCCTTTGTTATTGCAGTTTGTATGGCATCAAAATGAAAACAAGATATAAATAAGTACAATCAAATCAGCGTAATCTGGGCTTCACATTGGTTCCAAAACATGCATGTGCAAGACTCAGGAGGAATTACATCAACTTGATACATGAAGAAATACATGAAAAAAAAAAAAAAGGAAATATACAATCAAGATGGCCTCAAGCAGCTTCATTTGGGTCAAAACTCTTTCAAATTCACAGGTATTTTTCAATCTAAACAGCTAATAGATTAATGTAAAGAATTTGCATTATCATTTGAACACACGAGTGAGACTAGCTGAGCAAAATGTCTTTTTCCATGACTTTCTGTGTACATTACATTATGCTATCCTGCCTCTGTCCTCACTCTTGGCTGCACTGAGCATTCTGAATAATTTAAATGGATTATTATGAGGTTACCAATGCTAAAAAGAGAAACATAATCTGCAAGAGCCCCCAGAGACTCTACTAGAGCAGAATTGATCTGTTATGCAGGATGCCATTAAACATAGTGTCAGTCTAACAGTTCACTTAGATTGTGCACATTAGAAACATTTTCTTGCGAGATTTTTAAGTGTTTACATTTGGATTTGACAAAAAAGGGTTACATGTTGATGATGATGTTACATCTCTTACAGCTATACTAGAATGGAAAAAAACATAATAAATCAAATAAATATAAAACTGCGAGGCCAAAATTGGAAACTGAATAGTGAAATTTATATATTTGATCTCCCCACCTTCAAAAAAGAACTCAAAACCCACCTGTTTAAAATTGCTTTAAATGTTTGATTTTATATTGTAAATTTTGTGATATTTTATTCTTTTATGTTTTGTGAAGCGTCTTTGAGTGTCTTGAAAAGCGCTATATAAATCAAATGTATTATTATTATTATTATTATTATTAGAAAAAAATTCTCATCTTCTCATCTAATGGAAATGGTGTCTTCTCCCATCTCTAATATTAACTGATTATTTGTTATTTTATGAAGAATTTTAAGTGTTCAAGCAGCTCTTTTTATTACCCGTGACATGTCATTTTTCTCTGGTTCACTTTCACTCGTGTCTACACTTCTACTTCAAAGGTCAGTGTCACTCTCTCGAAGTAGAAACCACCTGAACCTCTCTACTTCCTTGACACTCATCTGAAATCTCACCTTTAGTTATATAACACTGCAGCAGTCCAGAGGAGCCACTGGCCTATTTAGTCGTGCCCTGCTACTGTACTCTACTGTACTGCACTCCCTCAGCACGTGTTCATGGTAAAACTCAGGTATAACGCATATGTTGACCAAACGTTATGCGTATAGCTTGAGTTTAACAGCTGAATGGTTCAATTTCTTAAAAGCCGGAAACACACCCAATAGATTAGATTCACCCATTTTCTTTTACAGTCAGATGAAATTTAAAGAATGCAGAATAACTTGGGATGCTATGACATAAAACTGTAGTGATATGACTATGGATGCACAATATATCGGCATTAACATTGGTATTGGCTGATATTGCCAAATTTTTAACATATCAGTATCGGCCCGATGTGTAAAAGTGGGCCGATATTAACGACCGATATTTGACAGTACAGTAATCCTTCGAATTAACGACAAAATCAACAAAATTTATTAATAGTGAAGCGTGGGGGGAAGGGGGAGGGCGGAGAAGTGTGCGCGCGGACACGTGCGCTCATCGTGCTCAAATCCGTGATAGCGCAGCATGACCGGCTCGAGACCACGCGTCCCACCCGGGGCTGCGAACACGAGACCCGTGCCCAAACCATGCCTCCTCCTCGGGACACCTCAACATGAACGAACGCAAGAGCCGCACAAAACCAGGCAAAGAGGTGGTGGTTTAATCCTTCTTTAGACCTGGTCTAGTCCTGGTTTAGTCCAGGTGTAGACCTGGTCCAGTCCTGGTTTAGTCCAGGTTTAGTCCTGGTCCAGTCCAGGTTTGGTCCTGGTCTGGTCTAGGGGTGTGCAAAATAATCGTCATGACAATGCATCGCGATACTAACTTTCACAATATACTGCATCGATTCTTGATGCCAAAAATCGATTTTTATTAATTAATAATTAATTAATTAATTATTATTTAGTTAATTAATAATAAATAAATAAAAATATTTGTTTATTTTTTTAAATAAATCCTATGCACTTTTTTCTTTGTGAAAGGGTATTGTTTGTTATGATGGTAGCTACCTCCAAAATGGCAAATGTTTGAACATCATTTTTTGTTTTAGAAAAAATCCTATGCACTTTTTTTTTTATTGGTTTGGTTTATTTGTTTTTGTTATTCAATAAATTCAGTTATGAATTGAGTTGCTCAGAGTTATGTATCAATTGAAGACACTACCCAGATACACAGCCACTGATATTTAAGTTATCCTCTTTTTTTTGGTACATTTTCACTGAAGTATGTCGAATATATTGCAATGTATCGCAATAATTCAAGTATCGTGATGCATCGTGATAGTATCGCATCGTGGCATATGAATCGTGATTCGAATTGAATCGTGACTTCTTTGCCAATACCCACCCCTAGTCTGGTCCTGGCTCCAGTCTGCCCCCCCACCTCAAAACACGTTTTGAAAATAAAAGAAGACATTCAAAAATTCATTTTGCATGATTTTCAGTATGTATAAAATGTTATCTCAGGATTATAAATAAATAAATAAATAAATATCGGCAAATATCGGTATCGGCTGATAGCAGCAACATTAATATCGGATATCAGTATCGGCAAAAATTTTCACATCGGTGCATCCCTAGATATGACTAATGTGTTTGTGTTTTTTTTTATTTCAGTAGAATTGAATTGACTTGCTTTCGCTTTGAAAATGACTACATTGACTATTTTTCTCAGTTATTATTATTCTGTGACTTGAATAATCCCAATAATCGGTTAACCACATCATTTTGATGTCCCTGTAATTGACACACGGATTTGTTACTCATCATGCGACAATGACACTGAATCAGCCTTTAAAAAGCTGCTACACAGGTGTAACTTTATTCATTTTTATTCACAAATATTGTTTAAAAATGCCATATTATCAAATGGCTTGTATAAGGCAAACTTAACAGTCCACAGTCCTCTTTAAAGGGGCACTCGGTAACTTTTCTTGCTTGTTACCACAATACGGCATTAAACGTGTATATCTTATATATATATTCGAGTGTTATTGTAATAATAAAATAAAAACATTGGAATAAAAACATTTATACACATGCATCTCCACAAACCTGTAATAACTTGTAGATAGTTAACGTAGAATGTAGATAGATAAGTGTAATGCCATAATACTTAACAGTAATCTTCGCCTTGGCTTGTGGCACTTATTTTATGTACTTCCTAAAGAGTCTACATTTAAATTACATGCTGCTGATGAGGCATTATTGTGACATGATATTAGAGCGGAGCAGTGGTAGTAAAAGGTTTTTCCTCAGGTGATTTATACAGCGCAGTGTAAGCCAGAGGCCAGGCCTGTGATAAATACTGCCTTGGCTCCTTCTAAAAAGAGCAGCCATTCCCTCTCTGTGAAACAAGCCCTGCAAAGTGAAACATGGGTCGGGAGGAGGAAGACAGACGAAAAGAGAGAGTGAAAACTCTATTAGCTGCGTATGCTACCGGAATTCATCAGTGCTTGTCAAGACAGCCGGCCCGATCAAGCTATGAATTAGTTTTGAGTGTCTGTGTGCTAAAGAGAAGGGGACATTAATACTGTCTAATCAAGGGCTACGCTGGCATATTCCTAATGTAGCGTCTTGTCTGTTATTCCAGGTTAGACGCACAGGCAACATGGCAGTATGTTTGTGGTTTCATATCATTGTCTTTCTGATGTAATACGCTTTCGTACCTTGTTCCCAAAGACAAATGCAGCTATTTTCAAGCAACAAGTTTTGCAATTGTTTTTATATCAGTTTTATCAGGTCTGACTCATTCTTCGTGGCACAGTTACTCACAGTTTTGCCTGTAGCTTAGTTTCATAACCTTCCCTGTTACGGGGGCTCAGGTTTTCAAGGTTTTATATATAGCTTTTGTTATAAAAAACAAAACACAACACATTTCATATAATTAAGTAAAATAATTTGGATACAGTGTGATTACATTTTAACTAGCCAATTCACATTACTGACTGTGAAAGATGACTCAGAAAGCTCAAAAATAGACCCCAGGACCTACAAAACACAAAAACTATCTTATATCTGTGGAAAAATTGACTTGGTTAGCGCTGAGGATGTTTTATACGTTTTCCATGCAGGAAGTCATTCAATATTGGTAATGGTGCTGTTACTTTAACTGGATTTGAGCCCTTATGGAACTTTGTGTAATTACACTTAACAGTAGGTAAAGTAAATGAAGTTAAGATGCTCTTCTGGTTATGAACACATGCACATTTTTAAGAGGTTTTCATCATTACCTGGAATATACCTACTCTTGTGCTTATATGAGATTTCTGTTGCAGGAATTGAAAGTAAAGATTCACCTACAGTGTACACATAAAAGAAAAAAAATACATTTTATATACTTAAAGAAGACATCAGATATATGAAGTAAGATGTATGGAGTTATGTAGTAAAGAAAAAAAGTGAAATAACCCTACTAAATATATTTTTTGACATATTAGAATAGATATTATATATATATAGAGAGAGTATATATAGAATAGAGTTATTTACCTTTTTTCTTACACATTATTCCATATTGCTTCATATATTTCATGTCTTCTGTATGTATAAAATGTAGAAAGTAGAAAAAAAATTGCTGGCGTTGCTGTCATAGTATTGGGAGGAGGCGAATAAGTTGGTGTGGCACTTGTAATAAGCAACATCAGTATCTTGCTGTAGTTGTAGTAGTTTTTTTTTTTTCCACATTGCTTTGAGGTCCTTGTGAATATTTGAACACAGCAGCTCTTGACAGTGAAATGTTCTGATGAAAACAAGATCCAAGTAGGTGAACATCTCATCTCAGAGAAGGCACATAAGCAAATTAAGTATGACCAAAAGCCTTAATTTAAAAGGCACAAGGATTACACTGTTTGATGAGCAGATTTGAGGGCATGGGTGAGAGGAACAAAAAGAAGCACTTCTGGCCAAGCATAATAATCTTTGAAAATGTTCTCTTAAACCCATCTCTCGCTACGACTTGTATTTTCAGCACACTTCAACAGCCAGCATCCCCTGTCCCTAAGATTAAGGGCTTTTATCATGTATCGTCTCTGTGGGCCACGATTGCTGCTTTTGTGTGTGTGTGTGTGTGATTTTGACGTCCACTACTGCGCTCTTGTGTTCCTCAAAGTGGACTTTAATAGGTTTAGGAAATGTTACATCTTAGTGCACTTACAGACAAGAGTATTACCTCAGCTGAAGCACTCTACTCTTAAACAAAGTTGTCTGATTTAATCCCTGGTGTGTCAGATAAGACCAAGCACTATTTTTATTTCCTTTATTTTTCCTTATCACATTCCTCTTCTTCACAGACGTTCCATACACCCAGTTTGGGAGATGAGGAGTTTGAGATCCCGCCCATCACACCTCCTCCTGAGACCGAGTCAGGCATGGGTCTATCAGAAGTGGTCTCCCCGTACCCGGGAATGTCCGAGCATCCGCACCAGCACCGGGGGCACCTGCTGCCACAGTTCCCCCCACAGAGCCTGGAGCTGCCCTCCATCACCATCTCACGCAATGCTATGGACCAGGAAGGAGGACCGGGCAATAATGGCCAATCTGTGGTAAGTTAAATGAACAGAAAACAGTACATGCAAGTAGGCCTGTCACGATAATTACTATATTGACTTATCGTTAGTGTATGAAAGCTGGAACAATATATTTTAGTGCTCAAAACTGATTATGTTTACAGTTTTTTTGTAAAAGTGGGGAGGCGTATTGGCATATTTTATATTTTTATTTTTTATTGTAATACAAAAAGGTTAATAAATAACTTCTATGGCTAATTATTGACACATAATAGTAGATAAAATGTTATTTTATTGTGACAGGGCTACATACAGTGCAATTATGAGGTCTATTTTTCAACCAGTCTCTCTTTAAAGGTGCATTAGATAACTTTCATCACCTTCTTGTCTCCAGATGTCATTGCTTGGCCTGGAATGTTCTTGTATATTCAATTACAGATGTGTAAATTGCAAAAGATTACTCCACAGTTTTTACCTGTAATGTGGTCTGCAGGCCCCCTATCAGAAAAGTTTCATAGTGCACCTTTAAATTTATCTTACTACTCTTTACCAAATTCAACCAGATTTGCAAACATTTGAAAAGTTGTTTTGTTTCAGCTTTGATCTTACAAAAAAAAAAAAAGAACTTGGGAATTCCCCTAAAATATGCGTCAGCTACATATTAATCAAAATCAAGATCAAAATTATAACCATAGTGTTTGCAATTTGGTCCTTTTATGTAGTTTTCTTTCTGCACATAAAAGCAGACCTCCATGTTCTCTAAGGAGGAAGAGTTTTTGGCCACTGCTTTTCAGTCTGACTGAAGCCAATAAACTAGCATTTGGAAAGCCAGAGATAACTGCATTTTCACGCCGCTAACTCATGCTTACATTTTTGTGTCAACTTTGGAGTTGATTTTATTGCCATGCAGACACCACAAGACCACATCAGTGAGAGGAGCATCTGCCACGACTGGTTCTTAGGAACATAATAGCCTCTTCCTCTGTGTCATAGTTGTACCTGCTGGACCTGCTGTTTTTGCAAAGTAAAACCATGGTTTCAAACTATAAACTGCTGACACCTTTCATCAGCTCCTAAATGGTGCTTTTAGTGAACTATAATGTCACCTTGGCTGTTTTTAAGTGTGGACACATCTGGTCCAGCATCTGGCCTTGTTTAAAACACACGAGGCCTATGATCACATTGAGTAAATGTCACCAGATTATGTTACTTACGGTGAGGATTTTTCAAGAGCTTTTCAACCTGGCTCCAGCTCGTGTGTGGTTTGCAGATGGTGTAGAGGTAACAAAATGCATTCATCTTGTATAGAGGAAAAGACAGGAGCGTACACTGACATGTAGCTATTCATTATTCATACTTCTCCAGATTCGACTGCGAGCGCTGGTGCATCTGTGTCACTATCTCTAAAAAGACCACACAAAATCATTCTTTTTTTTAGGAAGATAATCAATAAAAGTGTTCTTAGATTATCACCTTGCATGGTCCCACTGTAGAGGAAAGTCTTTCAGGGAAAAAGATACAAACAGGGCTGCTTGATTTGCAAAATAATAATAATAAAAATAAATTATAATAATTACAGATAATAATTTGGGTTTTAATTGGAGTCACAATCATTTGAAAGAATTATTTTAATACTTTTAAAGAGAAAGACTAGCCTTATTATCATATTATATTAGCATTTGCTACGTTTTATGAATCATGTTTTAAAAGCCACTCTTATTTAGAAAATTGGCTTTGCTCCACGTTTAGTAGGGCAAAACAGCTTTTTTTTAAGAACAAAACTGTTTCATATCTGATCAAATGCACAGACTTAGACAAAATACCACACTAGTAATACACATTTTCTGAATATAATGTTTGAATCTTTGAAAACCGCTCTTCAATCCTTTTTATTTCCCTTTTGTTTTAATTCTCCATCAAACTCCACGGATGGCTAGACAAAGGAAAGTAGTATTCACTGTGGTCATGTTGCTACAGTAGATTGTGAGATTGTTGTCAGAGTGTGGAAAGCCATTTTCAAATGCCACAATCGTAGAAGCATTGAGGAGGAAAAATGGAAATGTCACTGGCTGACTAGTTGTCTCATAGACCTATTACAAACATAGAAGGCTTCATTTAGGTGCAGAGAAATGAAAGCGCACAAGCCTGAGCAAAGGGAGCGAGCGGTATTGATGGAGAATTCTTCAAAGCACAAATGGTACTGCATTAAGAACTGTGTTGAAAGGAAACACATTTTAGCCATTTTTCCCTGGAAGCCATGTTATATATTTATTTACATTCCATATGGAAAAGGGTTATAAAGTTTTACAGCTCTTCCCCATGCTTCCCTGCTTCTGGCATGTAAAATAATTGCAGCTTTTAAAATATCTCCGCCGCAGTGTACAGTAAGTGAGCCCCAGAAGGCATGGCCCTAAAGAATTTTCATTTCATGGTCAGTTAAGCTCTCTACATCTGGAAGAAACGGAACCTTGGCCCAATTACATTCCAGACTGTTCTCTCTACTTGCTGGAGGATTAGATTTGATTCTCAAACATTATTCCTCTTTAACACTATTTGCATGGCTCATGTGTCTGATTGTGCGGGGACTCTATTAAAAACCCAATGTAGTTTCTTTCTCCGCCTTGTCTTGTCTATTGTCGCCATTGCACTCCTCAGTGTTATCGGCCATCGCACATTGTAGCACATGAAAGCTCACGTTGCCCTTTCATTCCCACCGCAAATGGGACTGATCCCCAAAAGTCGCACCTACAAAGCCATTGGAAACTCTATTCATCTGGAGATATATCTGAATAGGGAATAGAAGTTCTAAATGAGATAACTAACAGCACCGTTGTGGCTGCTTTCCATACCCGGTGACAGTGATTAACGCGGGCGCTGAGAGGGGTGTTTTGTCATTTTGTCAGCACACTGATAAAGCAATGACAACCTTATATACATGATTACATTCTGGGTTATTTGTTATGGCTGCAGGGGCAAACAAATAAACCATGCACTATTGCAATTACATTTTTCATCAAGCCCCCGCGCTCATATTTTCCAAACACTTTTCCTTGTGTTTCTCAGTATGCACTCACGCTCACTGCAGCAGAATATTTAGCATGTTGTCCCTTATCGCAAGCAAAATGAGAAATCCATCCGTTGCGTATACCTGGGCTATTTTCAAAGCCTCCTTCCATGTCATTGCGTTGCCAAGAGTTCTGCTAATTCCTCTCGTAATGTTGGGCGTATGTCGGGCTACATTGGCCACAGATGCTGCAGCAGCCCCTACAAAGAGAAATGCATTTTGTTTCGGCTGCTCTGTGCCTGGCAAGCCCTGAATCCGAAATCATTATTTATTTAATCTGCTCTCCTAACAAGCTTCTGACTCTCATTTTTGTCTCGCAGCATGTGTCCTCCTGATTTGTGATTGACTCTCAATAGTGCCAAATAGTACTGGAGTTAGAGCTGCCAGTATTGCTTTATTCACAATTTCTTTTCGATTTTCTCCTGGCTGCACAGCAAGGGTCTGGGGTTCTATTTCAAAAAACACCTGGTGCCTTCACTATATTTGAGGTTTTTTGTGACAGTAAGCATGAGCTGGAATAGGCTCAGTGTATTTCACAATTGGACCTGAAACCACTAACTGCCTAAAACATGGGAAATATACGTAAAATGTCATGTGCCTTTAGAGCTAGATGTGACTAACCAGTTTATTTACATTCATTATTTCATATATTTAATATAATAATAAGATATTCAGGCTGGGATATGAAGATTAAGGACTCAATACAGTACAGCAAAATAAATAAAACAGGACTAGGGGCACACCAATCCAATCCAACTTTTTTTGTTCTGATACGTTGGCTTTCAGTATCTGCCAATACTAGGGCAGAGACGGAAAATAAATTTTCTTTAAACACAAATGGCATATTATAAATAATGTGGTTTCTTGTAGTAAGTGCAAAAAAGCTTTGAAAATATACATGTTCAATATTTCATTGTGTTTGGGATGAACATTGGCCAGTAAATTATCAAATTACACCAGTTTATAGACCAAAATGGGATATCGACTGAACTTGATCTTGGGATATTCCGTCCAACAAAATGCTGAATATCAGCGCAGATATCTGGCCTCAGTATTCTATGAGTGCATCCCTAAAACTGTCCTACTATTCAATACTGGTCAGTATTGTGGTTTGTTATTAGTACATGTTGTTAGTTACTAGTTTTCAACATACATTTTATAACTTTAGTGATCAGTTTAATTTATTGGTTAGCCTTATCAGATTACTGTGGTTCACAGTGCATCTTAAGCCATATAAAGTAATATAACATCGTAAAGTCATGGGCACCAGCGGAAATTAAAGGTTCACTATAACTTTTCAATCACCATAAGCAAGTGACACCACAAGGCCACATTACAGGTCTGCTCTGTGGAGATGTGACATTGCTCATGAGTATTTATGAGTAATACTAAATCTCTACCACAGAATAGTTGTTGTAAAATACCTTTAATGCCATATTCTGGAGCATTCTAGACAAAAAAATAATATCTCCTTGGAGATGAGCAGGTGCCGTACTCATCTCCAAAAAAGTTACATACTTAAGAAAAATGTTGTACCAAAATCTTAATAGCTATTTCTGCTCATTTCACTTATAGTATAGTTGCATATTTTTTACTAGGCTATCTCTTTTATCACCACTTTCTCATCTCTTCTTCTTTACTGCTTATAAAGACATGTCAGTGCTTATGAAGACATGTCAGTAATATGACACTGTGCCTTTTGCTAGCTTAAACAGTGGGTGAAAATCCATTTGTAGTTTTGCAGTGCACATGATTTGATATGCTTTGATAGTGCGCTGATGTGTGAGAAATATAATACCATAGGTCTGGCTGGTCAAAAGCTCTCCCCAGTCAAATGGAAAAGGTGGGTGCTCTTGCAGAAAGCATGTTTTTCTGCACTTGCCTCTTATCTCCCTCCCAAGCCACGACACACTGACTTGAGTTGTACATCAATTTAAGAGAGTGGATTTTTTTTTCCCCCTCCTTTCTCCTGTTCTTTTTTTTTATTCTTTCCCAGACAAGCAGCTATTGTGACATATTGGGCCAGTCAGAAATGAAAGATATTCATGCAGGCATGCAATACTTGTAATGAAGTCTCAGTCTGACCTTCTGCATGATTGATTCTGTAATTTACTTTTCTCAGGCATCTCGTACAATGGAATGATGTCATGTCAGTCCACTTTTAAATACCCATAATGCATTGCGAGGAATAGTAGATGGGGTCATTGGTTTTACACAGCGACCAAGGGGACAGAATGTAGTGACCAGATTTGTTTTGAAGTCAGGGTTAGAGGTTGGAGGAGTGTGTATGACTTAGACAGGGCAGAGAAAAGAAAAACAATTTATCTTGGTGCTATTATAGCTTTCACAATTCCATTTTTCTCATTTGGCTTAAGCACAGACTTGCTGGAAATGGAAGAGAAGAAAAAAATAAAATGGTGTACGCTTTTGGACGGCACGTAAAGGAATATGTGCAGGGCGCTGATAAACTATCTTTAATAGGAATGACCTTTCATGCTGGCGAAAGTTACTGGGGGATTCATCCTAATAATTACCATATAGATGATTTTACCCCTCTCCTGCCATGGAACATTTCCAAGAGCTCTGGCATTGATTGAATGGAAATTGAACTTGTTAACATTCTTTTCAGCCTGTTACAGCTTAGTACACAGAGCAGAAGCATTCATATAAATTCTCCTTAAATTCTGATTTCCAATATCTTTAAAAACACGCCGAACCAAGGCCTGTTTTCATTGACACTGGTGTTGAGATGTTTATCAGCACGTTCACTGAATGCATAATATGGTTTAAACCCAGCTGCTATGTGTTTTTAGAGGAGGGATTTTTTTCACACATTATCGGTACCAGAAAATCACTATAAAGTGCTTGCAGTGATAAGTACGCTAGTGGTAACATACAAAACATGCTATTTTTAAAGGAGCTACCTGATTTTTACTGGCTTAAAAATGTGGAAAACAGAGCTAGTTTATTTCAAACGATTTGCAGAGGTCCAACGTTATCCCTCACATCCCTTCTTCGCATACTGAGCATCCTAATTATTCACCACGATTAGTTTATAAATGCTACTCACAACTTGTAGGATCCAGGGGCCATGACAGTCAAGTTAACAACTACTAATATGCTAACATCCATTTCCTGATTATTTGATGCTTTATAATTACACACAGACTTGGGGTGTGCAAAAATAGTGAAGTATCTATACTAAATTTGGTGATACAGTGTCTTTATCGTGGGCTGTTGTATTTGCGGTATTTTTGGCGGGACCACACTACAATTTTGATGTTTCTTTAGTGGAAGGAAACTTGTTAATGCAATACTTTTGACATATTTACATATTGCTAAAATGTATTCTCATGAGGAACCCTGATTCCCACCTCTAATGCAGAGCTTGAGAGCTGCTTATACAATGCATCTGTGCCGGGGGACAGACAAAGTTTGTTCAAGATACATGGTAAAAATGTGGTACAGGTCCTTTAAGTCTACACAAATAGTTGTATATAGTTGTACCTGGTTGAGGGAGAAGACACATCTGGCCACTGCACACTTGAGATAAAGACTTGTTTCCAGATTTATGATAACTATCAAAATTTCTAGTGAGATTTGTGCCAGGACCGCTGACAATACAGCAATCAAAATGCAAATGAGTTGGAGGCGAGACATTCGTAAACACTTCTACGCTCACAATCAACTGTTTTTCTTTTAGCACAATTTACCTTTTCAGATCTTTCCGTTGGTTAACTTCACACGGCCATTAAATGCAAATGTCCTATTCATTTAAATTAGCGTCCATTTTTTATCCCACCTGCAAATCAATGACGCGCGGTGAATGAAGACATCTAACATTCATTTATATGATTATATCTCTGGTTTTTAACTCCAGTCATCAATGGCACCATCCAAGAGGCCCATTTAGGAGAAAATCACCATATTCCAAAACAAATGATACGATGGGCCATTGCTCCAAGTCAAATGCCATCATTGGAATTGAACAAAAGTGTTATTATACAGATGGCCAGTGCTAATGAGCTCAGTGTGCATGCCTTTGATGTTCGCACCCAGTCCAAAGCCAAAATAGCTAGACACATTTTTGTTCCTGGTAATAAAAACAGCAATAACACTTGGAAGATTGCAGGTTGCACATATGGAAATCAGACATTTTTTTTTACTGTTATGAGAAAACTCTTTGATATTTTGATAACATTATGTTGCACATGTAAATATAAATCACTCCTGCTCACTTGGTAGATTGCGTTTATGATAAAGCGTATGAGAGAGAATTGCGCTGTAGATCTAATATGTTTCTGTTGTTGCAAAGGTGTTACAATATAGTTTCAGAAGATAGGCATTCATAAGGTTCTTTCAATAAAGCCAGGTGTGTGGGTTTTATGATGTGTTGCTGATGGTGGAGGAGATTGCATCGCTGCCTCTATCTGAATGCCAGATGGGTGTACCTGGGGAGAACAAATCACCTTTTTCTGTGGGTTCCCCCCGCACAGCCCTGATGTTGAATCTGCTCTCTGATCAGTCTTCTCTCTGGGAAGCTGGCAAATCTATTGTTCATCCAATAGGCACAATCTGTCTGATTTTCCAAGGAGTAGATGCTTTACTCAAATACGCTATTATTACATCATTATTTGACGTATATAAGGCAAGCTTGGACAATGGGTGATGTCTCTGAGTGCCTGTGTAGGAACCAGCTGAACACTATCGTGGGTGTACTCTACTGGAATGTAAGGTAAAGGGTAAAAATCTAATCATACTATTAATATTAAGTTTATATTCAGTAGAATCAGTATCAGCATCTTTATTGTACCAGTGTTGTGCTGCAGTGTTAAGGGAAATAAGTAATCATAAGTAATCAACCATAGGTACCTCCAGCTTAGGTCCTGACCAAGCCGAAGCAAGAAGATCATGGAGATGGTCCCCGGGCGCCCTAATGTGTGCTGCCCACTGCTCCTAATATATATATATATATAGGATGGGTTAAAATGCAGAGAAGAATTTCTCCAGTGTGAGATCAATAAAGTTCACTTCTTCTTCTTCTTCTTAATCATTCGGATTTGACTACTCTTACACAGAAGCAGTGCATCCAGAGTTGTGTGACTGTCTGTTTATGATTTTATGGGCCCAGTCTGTTACAGAACACTCACGTTAACCCATATTGACAAGCTCAATTGAACAGTCAAATTGCCATACCAAAAATATGTCTGATCATGTCCACATTTGACCAATAGCCTTACTTGATGTAGAATATGATTTTGTTGGGTCATATAAGCAAATCTGCGCATTGTACCTGAGCAGTTGCACACCCTGATATTTAGTGTTGATGGTTCTTACTCTCAAATATAACCTCATTAATTGTATCTTATTGGATGAGAATGCTACAAAACAGAACTTGCCATGCATAGTTATTGGTATAGGACTCGTATACTGAATTCATAACCAATCTTCACTTGCATTTTGATCTCCCTTTTGAAAATAAAAATAGTGCCTCACATTTACATAAGGTAAAGTCTACAAATGGCCAAGCTAATGTGGGCTTATAAAACACTGTTCCTCACTTGTGGAGATAATTTATCATGTTCTGTAATAGAGCCAGTAAGGACCAGGGACAAGGTGACATGTGATCTGCCACATAACAATCCACAGCCTCCAATGACCCCATTTTCACTGTGGTAAAAAGATACTGCTTCTTACAGCAGGATGTCATTGAGAGCACAGAGACCATTCGAGACTACAGGACCTCTCTGCCAATGTTAATACATAACAGCAGGCAGTTATAACATACAGCATCATGCTGATTTCATAGCACTGGTACTCTATTACTAACAGTCTTATCTCTATCTCTCTACAGAATGTTGGACCAGGCCATATGCGGCAGTACCAACCTAACCCAGCCATGTTGATGAAGTCTATAATCAACATGCACAGTCCCAATGGTATGATGCAGAGGAATCAGCTTTCCACCATTAACCAGTCGCAGATTAACGGACAGCTGAGCCTAAATATGGGAGGACACAACATCGCCCACACATCCCCCTCACCACCCGCCAGCAAGTCTGCCACACCCTCTCCATCCAGTTCTATCAATGAGGATGATCAAGATGACACCACCAGGGTAAGAGAAAAGCCAGTAAAGAAAATGATCTTTACATCTTTTAGACTATGTTGCCTACAATTGTGAATGTTTTTCGTAGATGATCGGAGAGAAGAGACCAGCGCCAGTAGACCCCTCAAAAAAGCCCAAGACTCCAAAAAAGAAGAAAAAGAAGGATCCTAACGAACCTCAGAAGCCTGTGTCAGCGTATGCTCTTTTCTTCAGAGACACTCAGGCAGCTATCAAAGGCCAGAACCCCAATGCAACTTTCGGAGAGGTGTCCAAGATTGTTGCTTCCATGTGGGATGGCCTTGGAGAAGAGCAGAAGCAGGTACATTTCAAACCTTCTTTGTGTTGAAACACTTTAAAACACTTATACTATAAAACTACTATATTTTCTACTATAAAATGTCAAAATATGTGCAATAAATGTGTTAACATGAGTATCTTTGACGACTCCAGGTTTACAAAAGCAAAACTGAAGCAGCCAAGAAGGAATATTTAAAGGCCCTTGCAGCATACCGAGCCAGCCTTGTTTCCAAGGTGAGAAATATTTTCATCTTCTTTTCACATGAAAAAATGTGTTAATTTGACACAAAAGTTGGTTTCATTACTTCAGATCCTCAGTGCTACACTATTGTTTGAGAAGGTGTGAAAGAGATTTGTACTGTCTGTAACAAGTGTTAATGTAATCGGAAGAGTGTGTACATAAAGAAGTGTTGTTTTGACACAGGCTGCAGCAGAATCAGCAGAGGCGCAGACCATCCGCACGGTGCAACAGACTCTGGCCTCCACCAGCCTGTCCCCGGGAATGGTACTTCCTTCTCCAATGAACCAGCACCCCTCTATGCCCTCTGCCTCCCAGGCTCTTCAGCAGGCCATCCCTCGGGCTATCGCCCCCAAACCCCTGCAGATGAGACTAGGGGGCAGTCAGATCGTCACCTCTGTCACAGTGTCCCACCAGAACATGAGTCCTGGGATGCCTCCCCAGATGCTGGGGCAGATGGGGGCAGGAGGAGGTATGGTTGGGGGGCAGTCGTCGGCTGTGTCCCAGATGAGTCCTCCCATGCAGATGCATCCACAGCAGATGCACCAGCAGCATATCCAGCAGCAGATGCAGCAGCAGCACTTCCAGCACCACCTCCAG
Source organism: Paratrypauchen microcephalus (assembly GCA_036785185.1). NCBI lineage: Eukaryota > Metazoa > Chordata > Actinopteri > Gobiiformes > Gobiidae > Paratrypauchen > Paratrypauchen microcephalus. The sequence goes on along the minus strand of JAVJIX010000013.1, from coordinate 7,182,664 downwards.
CAGCAGCTGCAGCAGCAGCAGCACCTGCACCACCAGCAGAGCCTGCACCACCCAAACCACTTCCACCATCAACAGCAGCTCCAGCACCTGCAGCATCAGGCACAGTGTAGCCCCCACTCGCCTCCGCATCACTCCCCCAGCACCCCACACTCCGCCCCCATCGGCAGCCCCCAACCTGCACAACAGCAACAAGCGCACCCTTCCCAAATCCAAGCCCATGCCCAGGTCCTGTCCCAGGTCAGCATCTACTGAGCCCAAAGGAACCACTGGACCACAAAGAGAATAAAAGCATCGTTCCATGTTGCTTTTTCACGTTGCACTTAAGAAGTGTGTAAAAGATTTAGAGTGTTATACAAAGAACCTGTTTATTGTTCAGGACTATAGACTGTATATAGCTGGAGCCAGCCATCCACTTTCTGGATGGGATGTCTCAAGGTATCCAAATTATGTTTATAAAGTTGTCTCAAAGACACATTTGTTACATAAAGTCTACACAAAAAGCCATATTACAAAATTATAATGGAGTGTAGAGTCCATTTTAGTTTCTATTCATGGCATAAGGCTCTCTGACACATGCTCCAGTTGTTGAGATAAACGTGTCTATATACAGGCTATGTCCTGGGTGGAAATGCACTCGTGTACAGGGGGTAACTAGCTGGGTTTGTCTATAAAATAGGCTGAACTATGACTCCAGTCTGTCAGGGCATTGCCTGGCAGCTGTTTGTGAGGTCTTTGAGTTAGTGGACTCCAAACTGACGGGGCACTCAATATGTTGAAAGACGTGTGTCTTTCACTGTTTTATTTAACAATAAAGCTTTATTTATGAGGCTGGAGTTGACAGTCAAGCAGGCTGGCGGACATTTTGAATGCCACAAAAGGATTTTACCAGCTCAGCTGTGGACTGAATGACTTGCTGGAAACCAGTAAATCACTCGTCGCTCTGTGGCCAAACACTGGCCAGTGTATACCAAGACTTTCACTTCTCCAATCTGTCACTTTTATTCATTAAATCCACACATTTTGTCATCAAAAGCATGAAACAATGTGTTCAAACTATCAGGGTTTATAAGGCCGTGGTATTTGAGCATGTTTCAATCATGTCACAATGTGGCCCTGGCTGGAAACAAAAGAGGAACAGAAGGGAAAATGCTTTGAGAAACTGAAAGGACTGACACAGAAGCTCCATGAATCATTGATGTCATCACATCTTCAAATGTAGCTGTAATCTGCTGTACATGTTGTATGTGGAGAGTCCACTGTCCCCAGAGAGGATTCACCTGCAGTGGAGAACTGGCAACCCAAAACTTTCTTCTTGAGATGTTTAATTAAATTATGTTTTATTTTGTGTAACAAAGGGGATATTTTGTGCTAAATACAAAATTCAGGATCAAGGCAAGTACCTTAGTGGTGGATGTATTTTTACTGCTCCTTGATACCATAATTGTTTTAAAAGAACTTAGCAGAGCCAGTTTGCTGCACTGCCAAAGCCCATCCACAGGGCATTGGAGGTATTTTTGCCAGCTGTAAAAAAGTCCCTTAAATGAAGTTGTACATTTTTCATATCACCTGATGTAAAGTTTGAATATGTGACGCTTTAATGAAAACATTGTTAACGACCTGTGGATTGCTATATCACATAGTGCATTTCTGCTCTTTTATACTTTTTTATGAGTTACAATAGAAGCAATTGATTTTGTTTGTAATTTGCTTACAGACCTTACCTGGCCAGCCAAATGATATCTCTCTGTATTTCCTATACACCGCGATACCATTTGGACACTCTCCATCCACTCTCGCTCCTCCGGTTCCAAACCGACTCCGCGATTCTGATTCGTTCAAAGATGGTGACGTCAGTGCACCCGCCTTTGCCCGCAAAGTCACTCTTAGGCAGCGGAAGTTCCGCCTCAGTTTTGAATCAAGATGGCGCAATCTCTGATTGGTTCACTTAGCTGTCTGTCTACGCGCAACCGCAGCGCATTCTGTGGATCAAACGTTACCAGACTCACTCGCTGGTACAGCGATGAGTCATGGATTCTTCCAGGCAATTACAGACCTACTGCTTTGGAAAACTGTGCATAGAATAAAAGGATATTGTTATGAAATTGGACATGTTCTTTTTTTTTTTTTTTCAGCTCACAATAGGAACAGTAATTTAATGTTTCATGATTTGTGCCCAGCCATGAAGACTTATCCAGAGACATTCCATCACTAATATGATAGTAGCCATAATTTTGTATGAAGTATTATATATTTCTTTGTGTCTCTGTTCAAAATTAAACTATCAATCACAACTATTTCTTGTATGGTGTTTTCTGTTCCATTTACTTTATCTTCAATCTCAATAAAATGAAGGTTCAAACATGAGTTACATGAGAAAATGAGAGCTAGTAAGGCTGTTGTACCCTAAACCTGTGCTTTTGATGGAAGCTTGTCAAATTGTACAATGCATGATACATTGGATATTTGGCAAAGTGGCCATTTTGTTCAATAAAAGTGGGGAGGAGCAGTGGGCTGGCTGTCAAAAGGATATGTGGTGGATAACACTGGTGAACGCAACTAACAAACCGTCTACAGCATACAGTTAATAAGCTATTTTGTATTCTTTGAATAATTATATACTAATATAACATTTCCATTGGTTTAGGATTACACTAACATAATGTAGATAGATAATTTATTGATCCTGAAGGAAATTCTAAGTTTGGCAGCAGCAACAAAGATATTTGAAATTAGCAGTCCGTCCTCTTGCATGTACACTGAATTCCAGTTGACCGCACAAACCCTGCTTCATTAGTTAGTTGTCATAATGTTATGGCCGAACAGTGTGAATCCATCCACCATCGTGAAAACTTGAATATTTTTGTTCCCTGGGTATCTGATTGGACTATGATTTTGAGTAAAACAATGTTAATACTGGATAAGCTTGGAATGTAACCGGCACTTGTCTCAATAACAGTCTCACACACGGGTGCACAGGATTCTGCCTCCTTTTTACTATCTTCCAAATCACTTCATTTCCAAGACATCCCCAGGGGTTTGTTGAGCTCCCCAGAATAATATGGCTGGTGGGGGGAGGGAGGCAGGCAAACAATAATTATCATATCTGCACAAAAGGCTGGCCAGAAAAAAGCACTTTCTGAAGCAGCCAACACATTTAAGCACGAGTTAATGTCTGTTCCAAATTAGCTGAGAAGAAAACCTGCTGTTTCTCATCTGTGATAGCACTTAAATCATATTTTCAAATTTCACTTTGTTTTCAATTAGTCCTTTTTAGCGAGGCATTTGTAATTTGGATGAAGGCCCGTTGCAGATTAGCTTGTGCGTGTTTGTGGAAGATGCCTATTTCACTGCTGTGAGTAATGCCGGCATCTGTCCTGTCAGAAGCCAGAGTGAAGAGGTCCGCTGCAAAACTGCAAATAAGCACTGGCAACGGGCTTGAAGTGCTTATGATAAAATGAAAATTAAAAACAGCAAGTGGCGTGCCTGACCTGAATCTTAATACGTTTGAAAAGAGGAATCGAATGTGCGAGCGAGGTGTCCATGGATACCAAACACATGCTTTAAAAACACACATTAATGAGGCCGGGGGAAATGGCTGTTATTATTCTGAACAGATTCACAGCAGAGCCCATTAATAATGCATGGAGCTCCTTGTTATTCCATAACCCCTCAGTACTGCGGTCACTGTGTGTACAAATATCTCACAGTTGGGGTTGGAGTTATGGGACCACGGCAATAAAAAGGTTACAGAGATTTTTCCAAACAAGCCCAATGTACACACTAATTTGCAAAGATAACGCTGGCTTTATACTACAGCATAATTGGCTTAATTAGAATGGATGAATGGAAATAGTTTTTGCTTCACTATAGAGCAGTGATTCTCAAATATATCATGTCAAATACAATCTTTGGGTTTCAAAGTACAATCTTCCACACACAAAAACAGCCACTCAAGTTTGAACTATTGTTTCCCAACTTTCAACACAAGAGTGTACGCACAGAAATGCAATGAAAAGAAAGCAACATTTGCAATAATGAAATATATAGACTATACAATCAAAATAGGGGTTTAAATAGTACTTTGAAGTTATACTATGTAACTCTGGTTGTGGTGAAAGGTCCACTTGCTTGCCATGGAGATGTTATTGCATTGCCTGGAATGTTCCACAACAGGGCATTAAAAGTTTCTATCTTGAAGACAAGCAGGTGGCCACCAGGAAAGTGACATAGTTACACCTTCAAATGGCCTTATCAAATACGATACCAGCACATTTTGGTAATGAACAATGTCTAAACTTAGCTATTGTCACTTTGATATGCAAAATAAAAGAGATATTAATAAACCGTTACTTATACGAACCATCAAAAAGACTGAAGCTCAAATGTCCGCTCTGCATTACCATTGCTATAAGCCCTGAATCAATACTTGCAATGCTATCAGTGCTGTCACCTTGATGATGAAATGTATATTGGCCACTTTGACATTAATCTGTCATTTGAGCGATGCAATCATGAGCTGACCTAATTGCCCGGCCCCTCCCCCTTTGTGGTCAGTCATGGGCATTGTGCAGAGTCAGATGTGGAAGCTGGGGGGATTCTGTATTTGAATGATTTATTTGATTCCTTTGTTATTTTCCTAGTCAATGCACAAGTACAATGCAGCAATAACAAAAGCCCTGGCTGACACTGACCATCTGACCACTCTGCTTTCTCTGGTCCGGATTTGAGCTTGCAGAAGAAGCAAAAAATTTAGTTAAATTGGGAAAGTAATCCTAGATGTCCTATCCAATATTTGTTTACAAGTGAGGTTTAGGCCTGGGGTCAAATGGATGCTAATGTTTCAGGAATTCTTGACCTTGTGGAAATTAGTTGAGCTCGGAGAACCAAACCAGTGACCTCTCAGATGAATGGTGAACTTTGTTTTGGGGGGTGCTTTCTGGCATGTTGGCTAGCTGCACTTTGACTTTCCTGACCGATGCTAATGCTTGTTTGGAGAACTTTTGACCTGCCAGACTAAATATGTTCCACTGCCTCCCAGCAAGTAAAAGTGCATTCATAGAGGGGCAGAATAAATATTATGATGCCCTGTGTAACCCAGCGAAGAGGTTATCAGAACATTTGACTGGTGTTTTTGTCAATTACTGGAGCAGATGTGAGGCGTTAATCAAAATCACTGCTATTGCTTTTATATTGTCTTTTCCTCTCTGTCTCTCTGCACTTGAAACACACAGTTTCCATGTTTGGATGTTAGAGAGATGATGTTGCCGTGGTGACAGTGATTCAGCCATTGCTCTCATGCCCCTCTTTTGTTAAATTTAGACATAACAACTTGCCAGTGCGTATCCAAACCATGAGAAAAGTGAGCATCTGTTCAAATGGCAAATTGCAATTGTAATTCATCACCTATAAGCAAAGAAATATATACAACATTATGGTGGAATAGTTTTCCAATTCATTATGGTTGATGGTTAGACATTTTACCCATCTTGCCTATATGAATTTGATAATCAAAAGGGCTCACTGGTGCAGATTTGTGGGCATTGTCACTCCATTTTACATTGCAGATTCTCATTTGTCATTGTGTCCTTAGGCAAGACACTTCAGCCACCTTGCGTAGGTCAGAGGGGCTGATAGCGCAGATTGGCAGTCTCACTTCTATCATTCTACCCCAGGAAAGCATCGGCTGTGGCTGGAGGACATTGCTGATAAATAATATTTTATTTAAAGGTGCATTGCGCAACTTTTCTGTTTTTTTTTTCACCTGCTTGTCTTCAAGGAGATGCTTAATCAGAGAGAGATTAAACCTATCTATCTCAAGGTTGACAACTGTAAATTACAGGTCAGATCTATGGAGAGGCAATACTATTCACAGAGAGAATGATTGTGTTTTTGAGAAATAGAAACACCCATAGTGAAAAAATGCTAGATAGATGTGTTTATTGTTATACCATGGAACATTCTAGGCTTTAAAGCCCCAGTGTGTAGGATTCGTGGCGCATAGGTGGATGGTGCTATTGCACTTTCTGTTTTAGCTACGGCAGACCTCAAAGGACCCGGGCACGAGCCGCTGTCCCGTTTTTTTTGTTTTTTTTTTCCTCATGAAAACACACATTCCCGATCATGTACCATGACACTCTACACATCAAATGAAACCTTACAGTCTCCTCTTTTTGACTATGCAATTCATTTCCCTGCAAAACAATCACTCCCCGAGCACATGGGGCTTTTATATGGAAAAGCACAAAACAAGGTTAGCTTACCTTAGAATGCTTTGCACAGGTCAAACTCTGTATTTCACCATAAACTTGCTCTCAATTTGTCCGTAAGGATCCAGCGAATAAAATCCAGTAAAACAATTTAGTCCAAAACACGTGTTAGATCCATTACGACGTCTGATCCGGCAGCATGCTTGTGTTGTTTACCCAAAACCACGAGTCTTGCCGAAGGCGAAGGCGGAGCCCAAATGTCCTTCTGCGGCACTCGTATTCAAAATGGCTGCCTCTGCATGGGGAAGATCCCCTTTTATGTGACTATATCTAAGTCCAAAAGAATACTTTGATTTCATGATGGAAGTGAAAAGGCTTGGAAAACAATGTATTTTTGAATGGGTATCTTCAATTTCAGTAATTAACGGGTAAAAATCTTACACACTGTCCCTTTAATATCTCCATGGAGACAAACAGGTGACAGTCTTTCCACCAGAAAAGCTGCGCAATACACAGAGAAATCAAGATAATATTTGTCTTATTCCACTCTCCTGCAATTTGCCATTACCCAACTGCTAACATCACACAGATCATAAAATCCAAATCTCACATTTATTGAACAAAACTGTCAGTGTAACAATAGCATTTACCACTGCTGCAGAGTCTTGCCAGTATTTAGCTGTCCAAACAGATCAGACGCTTCATTCTGTTCCTCCACCATCATTATGAAAAAGCTGTCAGTGTTTTGGAAAAGCTATTTTTTATTGTGACACATAATCATGCCCCAGAGGTTGACAGATGTCTTTGGGAAACTGTTACTTTTTTATTTGGACTTGTTCGGCGCAGAAATGAAAGCACTGCCACTTTCCCCATTATAGTTCATCAAGGTTTTATAGTCCGTTAGCTCAGCACAGTGGCGGATCTTTTTTTTTTTTTGCAAATTACTTAGCCCCTGTTAATGTAGGCTATTACGGCGCCAACATGTTTCTATAGCAACCCCATGTGATAAAGACTACCAGGAGACTTCAATGATAGATCACACATGCATGCTATGTCACATCCAATTAAGTTAAACTGACTGTACAATGCATTATGCCATAGAAATCGATAAATATGGAAGGTGCCCAACTAGGTCTCCCCCTTGCTCTTGCCTTGTTTTCTTTCATCCCCTTATAGTGAGACAGTGGGCCAAGCCAAGACAGATCATGCCACTAGGATGTCCCTTCTGCTACAAGAGGCAGGTGCTGCGTAGACACCATTGAAAAGTTGGCCCATTCAGTGCAACTCCTCTAACGCTCTATTCATGCATAGCAAAACACCATCTGCTCCTGTTTTGCCCGGAGCAATCACAGCTGACCAGAAAAAAAGAAGAAAAAAAAGGAAAGAAATCTATGATAACAGCTGTTGCGAAACAAAAGCCAAACAAAGGGGGCGAGGAAAAGGTTACAGAGCGAGTTGGACAGAGCAAAATTACTGAGTGAATGGACAAGTGCATTAACTGTGAGTGGATTTGGATAGAAGCAGTTAAAGACCAATTGAGGAAAAGTTGCATAATGAACAGAATACAATGTGGCTTTTTAAATAAAACAAAGACAGTGTTACAATATTAGATGAATATTTCTTATTTGTTTTAAAGTTAGTGATGCTTCAGAAATTGTCCATCACTTCATGCACATGATTCATGCCTCACTCTGTGGTTCTAAAATGGTCTCTAGACTTTAGTCTTGAGAATTGTAGACTGGTTTTATGGGTGAGGTAGCAGCTGAAATGAGCCATACATTCACTCCAGACTGTTTAGTCCAGCTACAAGTACACAAAAGCAAATATATTATTTGACTGTTCAAACATACAGGTACCTGTCTGTACTTATGGACCCCATATATGGCTCAAAGGAAAAATAGAGAAATATGTACTCCACCCAGCTGTGTAAAACAGATATTTGCCTTTAGCCAAGACTTACTGTATATACATATGTCATTATAGACCAGCCTATAATACTACGTGGCCACTTTTATGCAGTCTAAATTTTAAAATATGATATTATTATTATATTTCTTTTATTGTAATCTTTAGTTGACAAGATCTCAAACTCGATATCCTTGACAATCCAGTCACAGGGGTTAAAAGCCAGTAGGCCCTGGGTGCTTGCCCAAAGCTAAAGTCTATTTTCTAATAGGTATTTATCTTGATTTTTTTTTTTTTAATTGTCTATTTCTATTCTCTTGCTGTTCTGAACTTCTGTTCTGAAATTTCCCCATTATTCTTAAATCTTATATCTTGCCAAATGTGTAAAATGCATTCCAATAAATCCCAATACAATAACAAGACAATCTGATCTTGACTATAGTCCCCAGTGTAAACACAACCTCTGTGACACTGATATATGCTGATCGAGCTGTGTGTGGTGTCCTGCCCACGCTCCACGCTGTATTGTGCTGTGATTGGCACTAGTTCCTTAACCCCATGGGGCCTGGCTGATCTAATGTATGGGCCGCTGACCTGGGGGAGGGGCTAAGAGCCAAGGTGAAAGAGTCGACAGCTTGCATGCCTCTAGACCTCAGCTGCCAACGCACACACACAGCTATTAGCAAACCACTGCTTGAGTGGGATACATGTGATTTATGAAGACCACACTGTTGTTCAAATTAGCCATACTTGATTTGCTCTGTTAGATTGCAATTGTGATTATTTCCAAATCAAATGTACAAACTAAATTACACATACAATTACCAAAGGGAAAAAAAACAATAAATCAACAAAATATACTATATATACACTACTATAATAAAAATACTGGATCTAGAAATATGCATTAGTGTCAGTTATTAGTACAATACGGAAAGAAGACTAGATCTGTTCATGCCTGGGTAAGAATGAGAAAGTATGATTTGATATCATAAGTTCAGCTGACAAAGAACAGATCTGGATCTAATTGCATTTGTTTTATAGAGAACCACGATTTATATATATCCTCTTTGTGCTACACAGCAGATGGCTATGCACTCAGTCCACACAGTTAAAGAGTCACTATACACAATGCTATATTTATAACAGCACTTTTGTATCCAAAGATACTCCAGGAAGCAATGCAACAAGTGAAAGTGACATTTGCAAATGCATTTTGTACCTAATTTGACTATGGCATATGCAAAGCGTCTGTAGCTGAACATTAATGCTTTGAGAAATGTCATTGGTTAAGCTTTATTTACAGGCACCAGCTCTACCTGTGGCGGTTGAGCTGCCTATTTGACTAACAAATATGGCCCCAACACGTTTGCAGTTGGTTGCACTCAATGGTTTGTAACATCCTCAACTCGACAAAGGGCTGTAAGTTTACTATTGTCAGCCCTGCAAATAACTGGGGAGAGGGAAAGGCAAATTCAAATTATTCTTACTATTGTGAGCTATATAACATAAAATGAAAGGATTCAATCAGTGCCATGAGTTGCCAAGAAGTAAAAGTGTCATAGTGAAGTACTTTTTTATAGCTTTGGTAATGTTTTCTGGTTGCAGATTTTACCAGCAAGTATTGTATGTCTTAGGCAATATTGCTACTGAACAAATTTGCTAATTTGCTTAATGTTACTCAAACTGATGTTAGCCAGTGTACCGAGAGAGAGTGCAAATGACCAAACAGTGGAAACCTAAAGAGCTGCTGTTAGGGTCAGGAGCGGTGAGCTGGCCTGGACAGTGTACAGCACAGTTGTAATGAAGTGGGCAGTGACAGGACAGAAGACAGGCTCCAGCCCCTCACAATTAGAGGTGATTTGTCTCCAAACCGATCCCAGTCCTGTAGTTTTATCAGTTTAATGCTCAGGCAGCCTTCATTATTTCTTGGCTGGGAGGGTCAGAGTCTCTCCAGCAGAACAAGTGTGGCTTGTGTTTGTGTCAGAGAGGGGAGAGGAGGGGGCGGGGCTAGTGCCTGACCCACACAGTCATTCAGCCTCTCAGAATGCTC